>WHUX01000052.1:0-330373 GCA_015179025.1 Terfezia claveryi
TACCTGAAGGCGGGACACTTGTTCCGATTTTACTAGCATCAGATGAAACTCACCTAACGAATTTCTCTGGAGACAAAAAGTTATGGCCTGTTTATATGAGTATAGGCAATATCGGAAGCTCCATACGCAATACACATACGATGCATGCCTGGATACCAATTGCACTACTACCGATTGGCCCGAAACGAATCAACAAAATACCTGGTATTCGGTAGAAACGCAGGAAATTCAGGCGTTGCAAACCATACACGATGTTTTGGCGCATTTGCTAAAACCGTATCTGACGTGAGATGTCAGAAAGGCTACGAGATGGTTTTGCTGATGGGAACGTACGCTTATGCTTTCCTAAGCTCTTTTGTTGGCTCGCTGACCATATGGAAAATGCTACAATCCATGGTATTGCAAACAACCGCTGCCCTTCTTGCACAATTCCGACCGAGAAGCTTGGTGAGTATTCAGGAAGTGGTTATCCAGCTCACTCATATCAAAATTATGCCGCAGCGTACAACGATTCCGACGCTGTCAGTTTGAAAGCAAACGGCGTTAAAACATCAAAAACGCCTTTGGTCAGTCCCAAATATAAATCCGCCTGAGCTCGTTCGAGCAGATGTTTTGCACAATATCCTCCTAGGAGTGTTAAATCATTTAATGGATTGGATTCAAGGTTTTCTAGAATACTATGAGCGGATTAATGCATTTGACTATGTCTGGCATCGGTTGCCTCCCTACCCCGGATTTTCAGTTCCACCAAGGGATACCGAGTTGTTTCACAATGGTCGGAAAGGAAATGCGGAACTTTGGTAAAGTCATTCTTGGAACATTTACCGCGGCGTTGCGTCGGAAGGCCAACCAACCACGGCCCACCGGAGGTCAGGTACAGGAGTTCAACCGAGCAATTCGCTGCGTACGTAGCATCACTGACTTCTATCTCATGACTCAGTATCCTAGTCATACGGATAAGACAGTTTCTTATTTACAAGAATATTTGCTGTGTTTCATGAAACTAAAGCTGTGTTCTTGAGGTTCCGTGCTGATAAGAAAACAAGAAAGGCTGCTGCAGAAGCACATAAGGATTTGTTGAAGGAACAAGCGGGATCATTGGTTGAAGACCTCAGGGCGTCGGAAAAGGTTAGGATGCGTCAAGAAAATACCTTGCACCGTCGGGAATTGGTGAATGAGATTTTACAAGAAGGGGCGCACTTCAATTTCCCAAAAATCCATTTAATCTCCCATTATGCCGAACAGATTCCGAAGTTTGGGGCTCTAGCTCAATATTCCACGAATATCAGTGAAGCTATGCATAAAGGCCTTAAGGATGCTTACCGTCGAAGTAATAGGGTTAATGCAATACCACAGATAGTTACTACCTACACGAGGGATCATACTTTTGCTATGAAGGACTTGACACTTAATCTATGGAACCAGGTTAGGCAAAACGGAGATGTGACGCCAGGTGTCGGAAAACAGGTCTACTTGAAGTTGCGGGGGAAAATTGAGTTGGGATTAATATCCAGCCTCGAGGATCTGGAGCGTGTAACTGGCTTGCCAGATCTGGTGCTGACAACGCAAGCGTTTTTAAGGCAGGAAGTTAGAAGCATGGATTCCGACCCTACCGAGCTGTTAGTTCAGGAAATTCGTTCATATGGGGTGCTTCAAATTCCAGTGCCAAATTCAGTGGAGAAGGGTTCATTTTGCACAATGCTAGATGCACCGAGAAATTTCACAGGAAGGAAAGATACGATTGGATATGGGTAAGGAGACAGCGTGCATTGGATGAGGCACCAGTAGGGACGCTGAATGGTCGAATACCAGGACGAATCAATGCATTGTTCAAGTAATAACTATAGCAGGAATGGTGCACCGGTTGGGCATGTGAATCTGCTTCAATGCATTGGGTTGAATGCTGTGCAGGGCACGGAAGGGATGGTTCGCGTTGGATTGCCGATGAGTGGGGAAGGGGTTATAGTTAAGATATCACAAATAGAAGGGATTGTGCATTTGATACCATTAGAGCCGGGGGAAAGTTGGTTGGTAAATAATAGAATAGACTTAGAGACATGGAATATGATTTATGATTAGGAAATAATAAACTTGTGACCAGTTGAGAGAAGAGCCACAAAGAACGTGAAGTGTCGGATGTAAAACAGGTGCCAGGCCAATATTAGGAGGGCATATGTGGGGGCGTATAGAGGTAAGCAGAAAATTGTAACACATGGGATGGTATAAAAGTAGTTGATGCGTCCGGATACAGATTTGTTTATTTTTTCTGCTGAAGTTTGAGGGTGCACATAGGGTGTATGAGAGGCAGTGGGAATTTGGTGGTGTTCGAGGTGTAGAGCATATATTTTGAGGATACGCATGTGGTGCATGAGTGGGAGCAGAAATTTTGTAGTATGAACAGGGTGCATGAGAGGCAGCAGGAATTTGGTGGTGCACCAGGTGGAACAAAACTAGTTGCTGCGTCATGATGGAGAATTTTTTTTGCTGATGACTATGTTATGTGACTTTACCTCAGCAGACTTTAAGACAAACCTAATTAAAACTCGTATATTTCATTGGATTGAGAATTAGAACTTGAGCTCTACAGAAACCAAGCTTCTACAAAGATTTTTGCTCCTCTGTAATACCGAGTCATGCATTAGTATGGACTTAATCGCCGATCCAGCTACATATAACTTTATACAATTAGGAATCTTGACCATGGTTGATAATAAATTCCAATTTAGTGCTCCCATCATGTGGATAATCTTAATCTAACGGCTGTTTACTGCTCCTGATGGCTCCTTAGAATTAGAATCAATATTATTCCAAGAATTTCTAATCAGAACTATTGAACGGATGGATCCATCTATGCTACAAACATCACTAGGTCTTGAGCAGACATCCCAGCTTCTGGAAAGAACCTAGCAGATGGATAGTATAAGGCAGCAACAACCGCTGTTCCTCACTATGCAACAGTCAGTGTAGACGTTGGAGCTATTTTCAGTTCTGTTGGGTATTTGGACTTGTATGTCAACAGGGATTTGAATTGGGGAATTGAGCTATTGCGGGAAGGGGATCATATGAAACAGCATGCTAGAAGGTTTATCAAGGATGGGGCCTATGCTGTAATTCCTCTAAAGGAGTGGGTAGTCATCGACTTTCATCACCATTCAAAAGCAGTTCAGGACCTCGGCCTAACTTCTTATATGTATTATACGAGGATAACTACAATATAATCATATTGAAACAGCTTGGCCATGCGGACCAGAAACTTGTTTTAAGGGGTATAGATATGTAACTCTTTTTTCTGTACCCTCTCTGTTTCTTTTTTTAGAGACAAATGTTTCTAGGTGCTCGATCATGCAGTTACTGGAATGGGTATTTAGCTTGTTTGAAAACAAGTATGGGTGACCCTAGACACTAGCCAAATACAATATTTACGGAGGGGTTGGAGGTCCATCGGAGGAAGCAGCTGTTGTAAGTATGTACCTGTGTTTAAAACTGTTTCAAAACTGCCGGGCAATCTGATCGTGCAAGTATAGGATGTCAGTTGCAACCTTGAATACCTATACAACTGTTGAACCACTTTGTGGGGGGGGAGGGGGGGTTGGAATCCATGCATGAAATCGTTGAGCACTTAGAATCGAGATTACCATTTGCCCCACTTTTGTAATCATCCTATTCGTAAGAGAGGATTAAATGCATTACAGAATATAATAATACGATATATACATGAAGAACTTGTGCAGCGGTGATGGTCCCTGAAATGACCTTATGCTTCACGGCAACCCAGGCGCGGTGATCCCCAGCTGCACAAGTAGTCCGGCAGCCAGTCAGTCGATATGGTTTCGGGAGAAGGTAGCAAAGCTGGCCAGGTGCGCCCCCCCTCTTCCCCCCTCTCCCCCCCTCTTCCTCACCAATGCCACTGCTTCTTCGTTCCTTGCTTTTTTTCATTCATTTTTGCGTAAGTTCCGATTGATGGTTGAATAACACAATACCGTTGGGCTGCCCATGTTGCGCCATCTCACGGACCCAGGACCACGGGAATGTCTAAAGAAGAGACGTGGGAAGATGTGTAATTCGTGGAATCGAATGTTAGATAGGGTAGGTTTTTTTTTTTTTTTTTTTTTGATTTACCAACATGAGTGGGGGGTGTGGGGTGTTTTGGGGGGGAGTGCTCTTGACTTACACAGTGAGCGAATAATTTTCCAATGTACAGTACCTACCTGCTGCGGTCAAGGAGCGGCCATGCCCGTGGGCACATGGAGAAGGGGGGGAAATATCGTACCGTAAGTGATTGGACTTGCTGCTTTGGCTTTTCCGTGCATTTAGCGTCCGCATGATACACAGTGCTTATTGTAATGCATGAGGTACTTTTACCTACATAGCATTATTATGTACATGCATGTAGTCTGGTTGACATGCGTGCATGCGTGCCATGCATGAACGTTCGATTTTTAATTTATTCAACTCCGTACTATAAAAGTTATATCAGCGACGACGGGCTCGGCGCAGGAATTCGGGCTTCTAGACGAGCGAGTTAACGTGCCCCCGTGTTTTTTGTTTGATTAACCGACACCAACAGATCCCTCGGCTAACCAGACTAGGCACGAGGCAGTGCGGAACTTTCTATGTGGAGCGAGGCCAAAGAAAAATCTAAAATGAAACAAACATTCCAAGTGAGCAATACATTTGCGCGTAAAATCAATACAGCCGCGAGCACAACAGAATCCGCGGCACTTGACAATCCCCGACCCCGACCCCGACCCCCCACTTATCTTCAGCACGCCAAAGTGCTGCACTGAGGCACTTGTATGGGTACTCCCTTTAGTCGACATCGATAATCCATGAGTTACATCTGGGCCAGTATGTACTGGCATGGTACTGTACCTAATGCATGAGATGAGGCAAAAGAAACGGAAACAAGTTTAGCTGAACCTGCTGGGCTCTTCTGCAGTGTCAATCACATCACCTGAGCTTAGCTACAGGAGGTCCTAAAACAAAGATATGGAATCTCACGCTCAGAGTATCCTTCCAGTTGTATCTACTGGCCACGCTGAGAAAGATCCTGAGGAGGAGGAGGGTAGGAAGGAGGGTACCGTAGTAGAAAGGAAGGTAATAGTCTGGTTAAGGGTAAGTAGGCTTTTTGAGAACCATTTAGGTATGTACTTCAGTTTTGGTTTGCTCTCCCACTGCTGGACATCCTAGCCTAATTGCTGGACATCCAGCTTCAAAAGATCGTCGACCCCTCATATCACTTTTCAAAGCCCGCCCCCCCTAGGACTCTGCCAGCACTACGAGAAACTGAGGTTAGAAGCAAGCCTCCCTAGTGAAAAGATTAGAATTCATCCATCGGGAAGCTGAATTGCGATCGGCACCTAGTCTAGTAGAACTAATCGGTTCCATGCTAGAGAACACCTAGCCAAAATCATGGCCCCTAGAATCTTCGTGCAGTTGGGGTTGTGGAGGGGCTAGTGAAAGCTAGACTACAGTTGGGGGTAGTCTGGCTTGAGGGCATCATACATAGAACTAAATTTCAGTCTCTAGTGTCCTTTTTCCCGTTTATATTGAACTTCTTCTGCTTAGCTTGGGGATAGGGAACCGCCCACACTAATCTGACGGTGGTAGCCCTGTTTAATTACATTTCTTATAGCTACCGCTGACCACAACCAGACTACCGCTGACCTGTGGAGGGTGTTGTGCCAACCAGACTAACCGCTGACCTAGTCTGGTTCGCTGACCTTATTTTAGAATAGAAGTTAGATAGCAACCACAGAACATACATCCACAAATTTGCGTTCACGAGTCAAGAATATACTCGAAAAAAATCAAACCCTCAGGTACTCTACATACACTACACATAGGTATACACATATATATACACATATTTACACATATTCATACACACATTCACACATATACACATATATATACATACATACAATGCATACAGAAACGCCTAGTAAAAATACGATACTTCTTTTATTTTTTTTTATTTTTTTAAAAAATTAAAAGAAAAATAAAAAAAGGCGCTTGCTAATATAAAATAAAATCTTTCTTATTTAGCCGCGCTGGCCATCTTACTCATACATACCTTGCGAAAATGTTAGGACGGGGAGGGCAAGGCTGCCGCCAATCAGCCTTAGGGCCGGTAGGCCGGCAATCCGTACGCATGTAGATACTTGAATAGGTCCCTGCCTGGCCATGAGAACAGGACCGCCCCAGTTACAATTCGCGAACACGCGGAAAACACCAAAAAAAAAAAACCCAAAGATAGGCTCCACGCGAAGCCAAATTGCAGTTGCGCAACCAACCACCTTACTAGTACAAAGTCTGACTTGACTCGCAGTGGCCATAGTCTAGTCATGACATGTAAGAGATACTGCATTCCCATACCCTTGGTCATGGGTCTGCTTATTCATGTTGGCGCACATGTGAATGAGAGAGGTGTGTGTGCACAAGTTCGTGCAGAAAAAATATGACCAGATACTTATTTCTTGATCCACCGAGACTATATACCATGTAGAATGGAGATAACTATACAAATGCACGGTAAGAAAATCAGATAGGCGAAGTAGCGTAGAAAAACAGTCAAGGGGCAAACGAATGCAGGCTATAACATTTTCGTTACTCTCGTTAGACATGACATGGTGTGGAAAGGGACAGAATACAAGTGAGATGCGCTCTGAAGGGGAAGGTCGATAACAGGAGGAGAATCACAATATGGCCCAAAGAACCGCTATATGTGTTATTTTTTTTTTTTTTTCACGTGTAACGACCCGACTCCTTCGCTTCAAAAAGGCCAGCCAGAAAGAGAGATGGGGGAAAACATAGGGGAAATCAAACAGGCTGGTATTGTTGATTAAAAAAAAGACCAAAACTAGGCAAACAATTCATCAAACTGGGATATCCAAATTCTCAATACAAAAAGCAGGCCATGAGAAAACCAACAAAAAAGCCCCAAGCTCCAAAGGTGCGAGTATTTGCAATGATTTCACCCGTGAGGAGAGCTGGAGTCCTTCAAAAATGCCAAAAATTTATGTTCGCGAGTCTTGAGGAAGAGTGTCCAGAGCTGATTGCTTTATAGATCCACCGCATTTAGCTAAGGGGTCGAGAAAGATACTTCATGAACCGAATAATAGAAAATAGTTGCTAAAATTAGAATGGCTGCGAAACACATATGTAAGTACCGCGAAGTAAGACGTGATCAGGCAATGGATGTGGCCATCAGGCGTTCTTCGAGATGTTCCCTATAACTGTCCGATGGAATAGCGGCATTTGGATTTTTGTTTTTCTTGGGACTATCAAGACATTAGTACAATCAAATGATAGAAGGTATTCGTGGATAAACACTTACGGGTTCCGAATGCCAGTATCGTCACGTTGAGAACCACAACTCTCGCATATCTTGCTTCCTTGTAGGAATGTTGCAGAACATTTGGTACAAGTCCAGTGGATTCTACTCCTTATCTTCTTGTACGTACGAAGTGGACGATGTCCAATGGGCTCAACCTCCGAGTCGGAACTATCCCGACCATCGTAATATCCTGGGGGCTTATTCTTTTTGTGTCTGGTGATTTCGGGTTAGCCTTTTTCACTGCATAAACCTTGTGCAAGCGGGCAAACTTACGGGTCTCGAGGGCATTTCTTGCACCGGTGGTGTTTGCAGTTTGAACAAATCTTCTCTGCACCAAAGTCTGTGGCGCATCTGTGACAGGTCCGGTGGACTCTTTGTCGAATTTTCTTTCGGACCAAATCCTGACCACCAGTTCGACTGGGAAGAGTAAGGCCAAAATCGCCCTTCCTTCTTCTTACTATCGGCTTGACTTCCCGCTTGTCACCGACCTTCTCTTTCTCCTTGCCCTTGTCCTTCTTCAACCTGTTATACAAAGTGATCAGCTGACGGCCATCATGCGCGTTCATCAGGTACAACATACGGGAAGCGGGGACATTGCTTGCACCTCCTGTGGCCACAACTCAAGCAAGTCTTTTCGGCACCAAAGCCAGTTTTACACCTATGGCATGTACGGTGCACACGCATTCTGATTTCCTTGTGGACACGTTGAATTGGAGGTTTGTCGGAACTTGGTAAAAGCGCTGGACTCATCTCTAAGCCATGTTTCTTGAAAATTTCCGCTTTACGGTCAGCAGCAGACTTGGCAGGAGGTGGAGGGCCAGGTGTTGGTCTAGTTGATGGTTCGGCTCTGCAAGGACAATAATAATTAGTAAAAATTTGTGGAAGCTTCGGTCAAGCAAAACCTACTTTGGCGTAGCTACCGGAGCAGGAGCCACAGGCTCTGGGAGAGGCGGTGGAGCTTCCTCCGTAGTGGGAGCTACAGGCTTGGATGCCTTTGACTTCCTTGACAAGGTGAAAACCCTCTTCACTCCCTGAAACATTGCATCAAAACTCTTCCTAGGCTTTTCTGAGCCTTTGTTACTGGCAGCAGCAGCAGCTGGGTCCGATGATGGTTCCCCAGCCATGTTATCGTTGATTGGGTTGTTGTTGAGATGTAGTGTTGATGGTTATGGAGCGTTCCTTTAAGTAATGGACCTTCCAGTGTTGGGTATGATGATGATGGTGATGTCCCCTTTTTACCCGTTCAGTATCCGAAGTTATCTTTCCTCCAATACCCAAATACCAATTCCAGATACCTCAAGATCCTTTTCTGATTTGTCTTAGGCGAGGAAGGTGCAGATGTCGAAGCCGAAGGAACAACAGAAGACCACACGAAGGATGTGGGTAGGTATTTGGGCGAGCAGCAGGTACGGGGGGGTGCACTGGTTTTCTAGCAGCTGGTGAATGTGACAGGAAGAATGGTTGAGGCTATTTGAACGGGGGGGGGACAGGGTTGTGCTTCTCCTCTGCTGCTGGCAGAGCAGAAAAAGAAAAGCATTGGACCCAGAGAGCGAAAAGAAACACAGAATCGGTTCCTCGAGCAAAAGCAAAACCCCTGGGAACATGGAGCATGCATGGGAGGGGGAGGATGGTTTCACGATTTCCATGAGCGAGTTGAGGAGCCTTCCCCCATGGCGGTGGGTCCAGCAACCGGGGTGCGGCGTGCGTAGATGCAGGCAAGCACATACCAGACGAGCTAAAGGCCCTGTCAGTCCTTCACCAGGCCTGGCCAACCAGCCCGAAGCGACCTGACCCCCGCGCCTGGGACAGAGCTGCTCAGTCGAGCTGCCTGGCTGCATGGCTCGACCTCCCGAACCGCCTTCCACCAGCCACTGTGCCCGCCGTAGCCTGCTATTGGGCAGTCTGGAGGTGCAGATTTTAGGACCTGCTCGCTTCCACAGCCCATCCCTGCCTACGACTAGATGGAATACGGTTTGGCTCGGGCTGAAGCTGTCTTGGAATTACCAACTTTATATCATAATCTCAGGTTCGTTTCTGGCTAAACCTCGCACTCGGTTGCCTCTGACATGAATTGACCCGGGCCCTGCGGTATTCTGATAGTTGCGATCTTACGGTACTGTTAGTCTGGTTATATGCAGACGACGAAATGATGCCAAGTGCCCTCATCAACGGCATATGGGAGAACATATTATTGTGGGATAACTCACCCCTTTTGAGTCATGGTGGCGCACTGAAGACCCATAGGTTTTTTTTATTCCCAAGTGGGGTACACCTTGCAGACAAATCGCTGCGGTGATTAGCTCTCGGGTTGTGAGGAATAACTGAGTCTAAGACAGGCCACCGAATGTAGCACTGTGATCGCTGGACCGCAATGAGTCTGCTTCAATGATCCATAAATGTTTAGGGTATGTTTACAAATTCTATTCGTTGCTAATTGCGTAATTGCAGAATCTTATGGGAGAGCGGAGGTGGTTAAAAGTGCAGATAAGTTATAGGTACAGGGCAATCCATAGCCGGTAGGTGTTAAATACGTACTACTTACTACAAGTCTCGCCCGCTTTTTGGGACGCCTGATCATATTATAGCCCCATATGCATGCTAGACAATACCATATTAATCCAAAGGTCTCAGGTATGCATGTACCACGTTCCTGGCGAATGAAATTTAAATTATTAGACGAATCTCAGCAGACTAGACATACTTCAATTAGTGCATCAGGTAACTCTCAGGACTTGGTTGTCAGGACAGTTTCAAGACTCGTAGATCTCGGGGTTGAAGGTTTCTTGTATATCGAGACAAACCTTGCAATAGAACGATCCACTCTCGCGGCTTGTACAGTATACGTATATATACAGGTATGTATGTACATAGCTAGTAGGTAGTTGCAATTTTGAGTTGTGGGAGCCACGCTGACTATAGTTAAAGTACACGTAGTGAAAAATATACTTTGTGATTTCAAAATTGTCTATAAGTAAGTAAGTCTATTATAGCGCATTTTCACTATAGTCTGGAAAGGGCTGTAGGTAGCTAGATGCGAGTTCCGGAATTAGATCACATGGTCATGAATTCTCTCACCATTCCCCTTGTCCACTCTAAAAGTAACTTGTTAGTCTTCCTCTCGAGCTCTTATCCAACTCTCATTCTCTCCAACTCCTTCCCGCCTAAAACTCCTTCCCGCCTAAACACTCCTCCCTGCCTACCTAAAAATTGTCATCTCGGCCTTACTACACGCAATTACGAATCACAAATAACATGATGGGCAACTACAATCCCCCTCGTCTATAGACTATATAGTCTGAATATGAATAATGATCCACCAAAATACAAAAAGCTACATCTTTAAATTCTATATGCGCAGGGGAAGGGATGTCCGCTATGGGGCCCTCATATTTTGATAGGTTCTAGAAATTCAAATATGCTTGCACTAGTGATATTATAGCTTTGTAAAGGGTAGTCGTCAGCCCACATGACCATATTTTATAGTTATCTCCTCACCATTCGAGTTCCCAAACCCTTAATCCCATCGTTATGACTACAAACCTAACGATTACAGGAGAAGGAATATTGGTGGTATGATCCTCACACGAGTAAGCTTTAAAAAATCAAAAGAGTGCTTGCACTATGGGTAATATAACTTTGAGTCAGCGCAAGGGGTAGTCACCGGACCACATTGACCATAAATAATATCCCTCTCGTGTCAACCAGACTAATCCCCCTCATGATTCGACTTCTTGTGCAAAATCTCTTACCCCCAACTCCTTCTTCTCCAATTTCAACGCTCCTCAACCCCAACTCCCGCAAAACCCCAGAGCTCATGTCAGCTAACAGGACTGTTGAAGGGATGATGACCTTGCACTATTTAATATATCTTGAGTCTGCGGGAAGGGTTGTGCAACTGATAGGTGGTTTATTATTAAGGCCCACGCCAAAGTGGAAGCTGCATAAAATAATCCAAAATGCTCAAACTATAGAAATCTGATCACCAGCCATCTGAGGAATTGTATGGTGATGTTTGCAGACATAGAACAAACCAGTTTCTAAAAATGCGAATTTTTCAGCGTAGAAACCCAATTTTGAATGTCCCAAATAAGCAACGTTCAACTGCACCACGGCAGCTTAAACCTCCTGGAGTACATAAGGGAGAGCAGTGGTACCGGTACCCATTCAAAAGTTGCTCACACAAAATCTCCACACCCATAAGTTACCTATCAATATGTGTTGATCGGCCAATATAGCTTTTGATTTAACAAGTGGGGGTGGGGCTGTCTAGTCCGGCTTGCTGCCAAAGCTGCCCAATCAGAATGGAAGGAATGTTTAACTATTTAGGTAGCCTAATTTTTGGAAGGGAATTTTGCTAAATATTATTGCATCAACAAGGGTTTCATTAGGTTCCCCACCCGACAAAAAATCACTGCGGGGCTTCTGGAACTACCTACTGTCCATTGAAATTCTGCGGGGGTACCTTAATGTTTTTTATTTTGTATAGCAGCTATAGCTACCCCCACCTTAGGCAGAGGTCCTATATCATTGCTGCAGAAAGCAATTATTTCAATGCAATAATTTGAAAACCCTACTATCGCATATATAAAGATTGCGCGCGTGGGGACAAAAAGAAACAAATATACTCATCATGCCGCGTCGCTCACCAAACAAAAACGGCGGGACGTACTCTGGACCTAGTCCGATTGAGTTGCCGATGTCGTGATGGTGCATCACGGCTTTTCGCACATGGCTTCAATACCGACTGTCTGGGTCTGGAAAGCAGAGGCCTTTGCAATGTATTTGCTTCCCGGCCCAGTACCAAGGGGCCGGATGTAGTATACTGAATGGGGAACGGCGCCGTGAACGGCTGAAGGTGGCGACATGTACACATTCAAGGAAAATCCCGGTGGCTTCATGCATGTCGGGGCTACGATTTTTATTTGGTAACTCGAGTACTAACTAACGTCCAACGCCTTTGATCAGGGTTCTGGCAAGCGCGCGCCTAGCCGCAAGGTTGTCAAGAAAACTTACCCTCAACAGTCTGGTATATATTCATTTTTTTTTACGTACAGCTATGATCTCATAAACTCGATTTCCCCCCCAAAAAGAGGACAATAGCGCGATTTTAGGCCTAATCAGGATTTAAGACTAAGCCAAGTTTCTCGTTCACAAGCTGCCTTGTTAAATCGGCCTGGGCACGAGAACAGCCTTGCACTGACTGTGGGCAGCTTGCATTAAACAAAACGGCACGATATTAAAACCCTGGCATAGTGCATAGTCTATTGGGCTCTGACATCCCGATCTCACTTCGCATAGTTTCGATTACTGTACGGATACGGGCCTTCAAGTTCGGGTTCATCAGACCACAGTGAGCTGGGCAGGGGAGTAGCCCTGGCGGTTTCTGAAAACTGGTCTGGAAATAGAGAAAGGTAAAAGGTTATCTCTCTGCAGGTCTGGTGTCTCTCCTTATATTTTATATGCTTATCATAAATATTAGGGTCCACTTAAAATGGTTCGAGATAGCCCAGAAGGAGTTATCGTATGATATCCAATAATATGGTCCGATTTACGAGATTGCAGTCTAGTAAAGTGTATTCAATCAATTTAGGATATATGTGATTCAAGTATTTGGCAAGGGGCCCCCCTGGAAACCGGACTAGTCTGTGCATAGGGGGTAAAAGCCACCAATAGCAGAACGTTTATATACTGTAAATTACCGCGTCAAGCTTGACACAGGAGCTGTTTACAAAGGATTACCTCGCACGGCAGTTCAACAATGTTGGGTTGCCGGGCTCCTAGATGCGGAGAATCTATCTGACGCCATGTAGTGATTCTGCCGTGATCACATGGCTTTGCCATAGGCCTTTGGCTGGATATATAACACTATTGGTTGAGAGTACCTTGGCCACGGGAGATACAATATCCATTGGATTGTACATAAACTACCTACTCACAGCAGTGTTTCTCCCCTAGCAGTTGATTTATAAGTACGTGTACTCTACAGACCATCGGCGGTCGGCACTATTTAATTTTTCCTCTAGTGGAATATTTCATCTGGTCTATTTCTCTCCGCGTGTGTTCCTTCGCCTAGATTAGTACAACAGACTAACTCTCGATATCTCTTTTGATTACTGCTTGGAAGTAGGTTGAATACTAGCAAGATTGGTTACAGAATGTGGGGTTATTATCAGGCCACGGCTATTGTAAATCCCTCATCTAAAGAGCACCAGAGTTAAATTAGTCTCGGAGACTGCTCCTACTGAATGGCATCTTGCTTATTTATCCGGCATGATGATTCTAGGACGCCTTGTAAAATTTTATTCTACCTTCAATATAAAGAACAGGAGTTATATGAGATGTCGCCTATTTCAAAAAGAACCGAGTAACTGACGCCCTCAATGGTTTTCCCCATAAGGCTGTTCATCGACATTCCTTTGTAGCAACTGTAAGTTAGGTATCCGCTATCCGGTGATGAACGATGTCCTGATTTTCTGCTCGCAGCGGAACATGTAGAAATTGATCTGCAAACGTTATTCCGAAGTACGTACTTTAACCAGGCATTTCCCATCTACACAGATTCTTGGTCCGGCGACCCACAGACCTGGTTCCTTAATTGTACTCTGGGCGTTGATACCTGCTCGATTCTGAGCTCCCACGTTTCCCCTCTCCCGCAATATGTACCTAATAAAAACAACTGAGACTTGTCTCATCCAGGGCTTGAAGGTGACAGGGTTATCCTGAGTTTATAGTTCTAGGTCGTAAGCAGAGCCTCCGAGGGGCTAGTGCAAGCCAGACTATCGCTCACCAACTAATTCCCAAATCGGAGATTACCCCATATCAGCAAGCTTATGTCTCTGGCCTCCAGGACTTGTAGTGCAACAAGACTAGTGGGTCATCATATGGCAAAATTGTGAAGTTTATCGGTGTTAGAAGTCAACATGAAAATGTACGTCCCGACGGAAAAAGCCTCCCTCGGTCAAGCCCACGCAAAACAGATGATTGGGGAATCTTAGGTGTATACGGGAGTCCACATCAAGAAGTGGATTGCAGCAGAACGACCACTCCTGGAGGCAAAGCATGCAAGAGCACTTCGGCATTTGACGGTTGAACAAATGGGGGAAGGTTGTATGGAGTAATGAATGCTCTGTCAACCGAGACTCTGGTGAACGCCAGATATTGGTATTCCGAACACTGGCTTAAAAGTGGGGTACAGATAATATAGATGGGAAATGAAGCGGTAAGGGAGTTAGCCAGATTGTCTGGGCCACTTTTGTGCTATAGCAGTCTCCCCAGTTCATAGTAATGAATGGGGTCCTGAGGCAGAAGAAAAAGGTCACAGGAGAGACCTATTGGGCTATACTCAAGGCTGAGCTCACATTACTATGGGGGGGGGAGCTCAATATTCATGCAGGACAATCCGGGAGTACATAGGAATACTTCATTGGAGGCTTCCAGGGACAAGGCTGTTCCATTATGAAATGGCTATCGTATTCACTATAGTGGAATCTGGTTGACCATGTTTCCCTTATTCCCAAAGAACGCCTTCATGAGCGCCATCCGGAACTGATGCACATTCAGTGGAAGTGCTGAAAAGGTGAAGCAGGCTATCGGCTTTTTGCACTCGCCAGCAGTTGGGAGGGTTCAGAGGAAGAGGTGTTTGATATTTGAAGGGATGCTAATGCAACGAAGTGGGAGTACTTGTTTCCCTTTATGGGGCTAGTAGACCCGGAAGTAGCGAGCTTCTAGAAGGTTTTTGCACTTAGGAAAATTCAGAGGCTTTGCGAGATAAGTGAAGGTATATGTAATCTTGGGGAATTGTAGGGAGGAGGCGAAGGCTAGTTTCTGGGAATCAACATACTGTACTTCGATTGGTGGGTAAGGTGGGCTTTCAGGACTCTCTTGTCGAGGTGGATGGTTGCTGGAGTGGTTCATGGTTCGTAATTTATGGGGTTGAAGATTTCTTGTATATCGAGGTGGTCCTTGCACTAAAGCAATCAAGAGAGTTTGTGATTTATAAGACCTAAGTACGTCTATTGTGAAACATCTTCATCGCCACTGATATCTCGAACTGTGGTCTGCATTCACAGACTAAAATATTTACAGACTAGCTATATATGTAAAAAGTTCCAACAAGGGTAGTTGTCTGATCATATGGTCACAAATTCAACCAACTCGTAGGGGGAGGGGATGTCGGTTAATTTTAGAAAATTCAAATGTGCTTAAGCACTATGATAATATAACTTTGGGCCTGCGAGAAGACTGATGGGTGGCTTTTTAGGAACCATGGCCCCCCAGCTTCCTCCCTGGGTCTGTCACTTTTTTGTGTTGATGTTGGGCAGTCTAGGTATGCCTCCCCTGGATGGGTGAGTGGGGGTTCTCTAAAGTCACATCCTCACAGTTTACGTTGGCGTCAGCGCAGCCGGCCGTAGAACGTCTAGTGGCTGGTTAGATTTCGTTTTCTGTTCGCTCAGCTTCCGATCATCTCTAGAACAAATACTTCGGAGGGCAAGCTCGGGCTTGCTAACATATTTCTGCTACAGTACGGTTGAAAAATGAGGTATATACCCAGCTGATTCTTTGATCAACTCCTGTCTTTGTTATGTGGCTAACCTCCTCAAACTTTTCCTAAAGGGCTGCTGACTCCATCATAACTCCCCGAATACCTCCACGCCTGGTGCACCATCTCTAAATACCCTAAAGCGGAATCTTTACCTCAAGATGTCTTATAGAGCGTTGCCAGGCCGACCCATCCGGTTCTGGTTGGCCCCTCAAAAGTGGTCAGACGTAACAGATTTTATGTAAGAGTAGGTTTGGAGACGACCTAATCAAGGACCACGATGCCAGGAAGCTCGGCGTCAACTGACAGACTATTCTAAAATATGAGATGCTCATACCAAAGAAAGGGTAGTCTCGATTAGACAGACTAAGAAAGGGTCGAACCGATAATATATATCTCTCAGTTGTCGAAATCGTATGAGACAAATTACAAATCTACGGTCCAGGGACAGAAGCAGAGCTTCATGTTCAGCAGCCTAGGGCTAGGAAAAGCTAATAGGTCATAATCGCGAGGTTACCCAGACGTACCCAAAAGTTAAGGTTAATAATAATTCGTACTCTACGGTAACTAGTTTTGAATTTATGTAGCGGGTATAGGTAACTGGGCGTTGTTGCAGAGATTCTAAGGGGAGGGGTTCAGGGTGCAAGCCAGACTAGGTTCATGGGTGAGTTGATGCTTACAACTGGCTGGCGGGTATTAGCAGGGAGGTACCGGTACATATCAGGTCTTAGAGATAAGCAGAATGGTACGAGTGGGTTGAAGGTATGTTCCTAATATTGAGATTACGAGACCGGTTCGCTAATCTTGCTTTTAGAATAAGGACTCGATATACTCGGAGGGTACATTTTGCGGAGAATTCTAAGAGGAGGGAGACCATAGGAGATGAAAGAATCAAGATTACCGCCTTGTGAGAAGATACTCGCATGAAGTGGAAGGATATTGCAGAAAGTGAAAGTTGACTGTCAGAAAGTCTATCGGGGGTATCAAAAAGGTCGACATCGAGAGGATGTTAGTATAGGTTGTTCCTCCAAGGGGTTCCGCATGCATTTGGCCAGCAACATTTGAACATGGGCGTAAGCTACTATTTCTACCGGCAAAAAAACCCCGAACCTTAGAAACAAACATCCCTTATGTCACCAAGTCATTGGCTCACAGACATTTCAAGGGCCTTCTTCTGCTGCACTGAAATGTTCCATCAGATCTACGTATACCCTTGATGCAGATGCTCGATCCATTGATTCTTTGGTGCTATCCCCAGTGCTACCGTACCTCTAAGTCCTACAAGTCTTCAGTGGCTGCTAGAATTGGTCCTAAGATTGTTCATGTACTAGACCAGATCTCGCCTTCGTGGTTGGGAATATGGCTTACATTTGACGAAGAGAGGCCAACTGGGGTTTTCCTTTTTCACGGGGCTTGTTCTGGTTCGTTTCTTTTTGCTATCATTGGCAGAGGAGTAAATTTGGTTGTAACGGGGGGATCGCAATAGCACACAATCGATCTGTCAGGGATTACATTCTGGGGGCCAGATAACGCAGATGAGACATCGCTTGTGCATCTTTACGCAAGGGACGGATGCATCTTGACAGGTTTGGCAGAGTGATGCACTCTGATCGGGTAGGTACGGTACCCCCAACCAGCAACAAATATCCGTACACAGCCTATAAAGCTGGGCTTACTTAAACTGAGCTTGGCACAGCTACCTAGGCCTATGCCAGGATAGAGCATGCTGTTTGTATACGTATACACATCTTGTACAAGTACAACAATCATGAAGCGTCCTCTACGAATAGCAATCCTCTTGTGCGATAGCCCATTGTATCTCACTGCCGAGAAATATGGGAGTTACGGTGGTGTTTTAAAGCTCTTCTCGAGAGGTCTACTGAGTCATTAAAAAATGAAATTCCGGGAATTGAGAATGGGATGGAGTTGACTAGCTGGAATGTATATCAGGTTGAGGAGTATCCGAATCTGGAGGATATTGATGCCATACTTATGACAGGGTCAAGTAAGCCTTTGCTGGATGTCCTTTTTTTTGGAGAATGTGTGCCATTAATAAAGCATGTTGTAGGGTTTTCCTCGTACGATGATTTGCCCTGGATCAAGAAGCTTGTGGACTTTACCAAGACAATTCTCGCCCAAGATCGAGTCCGCATCATTGGGGTCTGCTTCGGGCACCAAATTCTCGGCCGAGCCCTTGGGCTCCCTGTCTGCCGGAATGAGATAGCCTGGGAGACCTCCGTGACGCCCATGAGCTTGACTCCTACGGGACAATGCCTCTTCAAAGCGAATTTAAAACCCAGCATGCTATCGCTGATGCAAATGCATCGAGATATGGTACGAGTTGAAGGATCAGAACTTCCAGACGGCATAGAAAATCTGGGAAGCACGGATGTGTGTCAATTACAGGGAATGTATAAGAAGGGAGGTTTATATCTGTGCAGGGACACCCGGAGTTTACCCCGGATATTGTGAAGGAGATTATTCACACGAGGACGGAGATGGGGATCTTTACTAAGGAAATGCATGATGATGCGATGAATAGGATTTGGGATGGCCATGATGGGATTACTGTGGGGTGTGCATTTTTGAGGTTTTTGATAGAATAGATACGTTGGGAGTGGTTTGGGGTTGTATACCTGAAGACACACTGTGAGCTGGAATGCTGTGGAAGATGTTTGTTTGTAGAGCCATCCGTTGTGCATTAGCCATGGATGTAGTTCCTCTAGGCAGTATAATTTCGGTTCTGTTTTGTTTTTCGTTTTAGAACCCCCCAAAGTTTTGTTTTTGTTGTGTATGTTTACCCTGAAACTGGTTTTGCCCTAAAGATCGACATATTGTGCCGCTGCAGTTCAGATATATTAAACGCAGGAATTTACTTGTCCTGTGAGTTTGACGTGCCCCTACATCTTTGTTAAGTACTAATTCAGGCACTTGACATGCAGAACGTGATACTGTCCCCATATTTGAGGCCTGTATGCGCAGCCTCATATGTATCATTGAAGGGAGATCCCATGACAACGGGGAGTCGTTGAAGTTCAGCGAACTTCGAGCGTACTCTACTTTATACAGCTTGCGCTCTGGAGGTATGTCTTTTAAACTCAACCATCTGAAGCAGTAGTCTCAGCCTCTGAGGAAACTGCATCTTCATTCTTTTGCGTGTGAGGCTGATACTTTGTTGATTATCAGCTTCTGTGCCGCATTTTTCTCGTGCCGCCATAGACTATTTGCATACGAGAACATACTGCATATGCCTAGGCGTCTGCAGCCCCGTCTTTCACTAAAGTATAACAGTCACAGTCAAGCTAACAACATTGGAAGTTGTCTGGCAGTATCCCAGCTTCTAGCCCTGAAAAACAGCTTCCAGTCTGATTCCCGATATCTTGCAAACACCCAAGTTAAGACGACTATTCATCCGTTAGCATACGAAACCCTCAAAATGGTTTATAGGGCCCACCCACATACTCAGTCAGACGCACAACGCGGCCTCCCCCCAGGGTCTTCTTTCCCACTCCTCACGTTTTCCAACCCCCCGTCCTCGCCAGAGCCAGTGCGAATGACTCCAGAGAGCTCTTCACCTGTTTTCCTTCCTCGAGCTGGCCCCGAGACCCCAGTCCGTCACAATCTTCCAAAACTAATGACTACCAAACTTTTTTATATTCCGGAACAACCTCTCGGACGTAATTTGTTTGGGAATCATCTCCACGGCTGCCCTTACAATGATGCTCATCTTCTTGGCATGGCAGACCATCCCACCCCACCCCCCAGACGCAGGTCTCGCTTGGAGTGTAATTGTGCGAAGTTGCTTGAAGAAGGATATGACCAGGTGGAAGAGGAACGTGATAATACAATAGGGGCGAGAGAAATGGATGGTCCACTGCCTCCAATCAGAAGAGGAAAATTTTTGGACGGAAAAGTGTGTGCTACGTTATCGTGGTCATCATCACCGACAAAGGGGGATGACGATGATGATGAAATGGCGGATAACGCATCGTTGCCTGAGAGCCCCTGGTCAGCTGCACAATCAACCTACAGCAGCACCTGCGAAGGGGAATCCAGGTCAGCTGCGCCATCACCCTGCAGCAGTGCCTACGAAGGGGGATCCGAAGATACTCTCCGTGGCAAACTATACACCGATGTCGAAATGAATGATGTCGATGCTAGATGTGGCTTTGAGCAGGAATCCCCCGACATACATATAAACAAACTTACCATCCACACGGCGTCTTCATCACTCGAATCCTCCCCAACTTGCGTAACTGCAGGTGAAGATTTAGAGGGGCAAGAAGACTCTGATACGGACGATGATTGCGACACGATTTGCGACACGGAGTATGACGCCGAGATGGAGACGGAGCCACAGGTTGAATATAATCAAGATGATACAGAGGATGACTGTACTGAGTATGAGGGTGATGAAGATGATGGTGCAATTGAAAGGAGCCAACAATCTGATCTTTATAATCGAGCGGCCCTGACTACGTTGACCGGGGGACCGAGGAAGGCACTTTGGTTTCCTACAGAACCATTGGCACAGTACGATTATATCTAAGCGAGGATTGAATCCCCATCGCCGAGAATTGGATGGATCTGGACGTACAACAAAAATTTAGGGTGTTTTATCTTGTATCCAATTTAGGTCACTAAACTTGGGTCGAGTGGTTGGGTCTCAGTGTGCTGTGTTTCGTTGTGTCACCTATACATCTCCCCTCTTCGTTGCTGATACCATTTTGCTTTTTATGTCCATTACTCTTCAAAGGACTGCATTGCTGTGGAGCTTGTTGATCTCGGTTTTTGTTGCAATAATTCGGTTAAATATTGCTAGGGATTTTGTTTGAGGTCTTTGCTGTTTAATGCATAATTGTGGCTGTATTCTTGCGAGGCTCAGGAAGGCTATTACCCTCAATTACCCCTCATTCTCACGATGTAACTGGAAAAGTTAGCAACATGAGACTGCTAAATAGCCAATGGCTGTGTTTACTTACCTACTCTACTGTATACCCTTAGGCGCTGGAATGTCTGAAGTATGACACTAAAGCTGAGCCACCTGTCTGAACTTGGAAATTTCTGCATGGTTACTGGTACATTCACCTATTCATGTAGTGGCAGTTACGGTTCTCTTAGTTAGGCACCTTGTAAAGAAATGGCGTTCCAATCAATCAAGGGTTTTCAATAACAGTGCGCACAGAGTAGCCCTCCATAGCGTGCTCTTGGGCCACAGGTACCGCGCTCTGAGACACTAGTATGTATTTCTTTACGACTAACAAAGGTGAACTCTCTTGGAAAAAGAAAAACAGAAGGTATCTGAATTTCCTCAGACATCGAACCATGCAGAGTCTCAGCGTGCCAGACCGGGTCTGGGTTTATTGTTGCAGTATGAACAAATGTCTTCATCAAGAGCCAGAGTAATTAATACATCAAATTATGCTAACCAACCTCAATCCCCGAGTGAATCAACTCGGACGCACAAGGTGAGTTAGGTATGTATTCTCGTACTCGGGCTCTATAGCTAAGGTATCCCGGTTAATGTACTAACGTTGCACGGGCTGCCCTGTGCTTTACCCGCTGATCATCTTCATGATCATCCAACGGTTTTTTGTTTCGTATTATTTTTTGGGGGGGGCGGTTCTTGCCGGAAGAAACAGGAAAAAGAAATCAGGGTGAAACATTTGCCTCTGATCACAATTTCTTTGGTCGATCACAGTAGACGGTCCACGTACGCTAGACATGTCAAGTGGATAGGCTGTGGGGTATTTTGTGGGTGTGTGGAATACAGCACTGTTGTTTGTGCATATCGGCCGTGGGTAAGGGGAGTAACTACCGGTAGGAGCTTCATTACAACTGAATATGGCGGGCTATTAGTATCGAGCTGTGCTATGATACCCAGCACATAACACGGGAGAGTAAATTAAAGTCTAGCTGCAAATATTTCGGCCGATATTCAGAAGACAAAATTAGATGGTCCGCGCGCTGGTGGCTTGAATGGGGCTTATATGGTGGAGTATATGCTCGGGGTTAAGAAAACTCCGATATGCAACCAAGCACAACGAGTGTGATGATTTACAATACGACCTTCCCTTCGAGAATTTGATGGCCCAGTAACGCGCTATTCCTTACTTTGCAAAAGGAAAGTACCGTCCCCCCCTCCCTCCTTCTGCCAATCTTCGTGGAAAGACAGTTTGTGATAACTTGAATAGATGTTTCTCCACTGCCGTCCATCAATGAATGACTCGTGTTCCAAAGTCCACCCCCCACAGGAAGCCTCAAAAAAAAAATTAAAATAAAATTAACGAGCGTTTTTCCTGATACCCGGTTGCAGCCGGCGTTAATCTACGCCAGCACCCTCCTTTGGACATTTGGTAGCTGTAGTGGTTTACAGTAGTGAAACATAATCGATACCTTAACTGGAGTTAAACAGATCACCCTGCCTGGCCTGCAAGAAGTGAGTCTAGCATTGGACGGAAGAACATACCACTACTAGGTATGGCGGTCATATTGCTGCTCGTCCCCGTGCTTGTTTCATTTGAATCATCACTTACCTACATACGTATTAGGTAACCCGCAAGCTAAGGAGGAATGCTACGGCTTGCTCAAGACATTCAGGGTAAACAAGAAATCCTCTCATTTGAGTTCCCCACGTGATGCCAACCAACCAAGACTCTTTATCTTAATTTTCCTAGCTTGGAAAAAGAATGAATAACCGTCGCACGCGAAAACCGGAAGAATCTGATAAGAGCCCCTCACGGGATCCATCCACCTGAGCTTACTTATCCTGATCAGCGAGGCCATAATAAGATATCTCAACAATGTTAAAAAAAGATTTTCACCACTGATTTCGCATGTCGAAGCATCTGCAAGGACATATACACCATTTTGCGTACTATAAACAAATTTGAACATTCTTTGCCCCTCCAAAACCGGAGTTTGGAAGTCAACTTCACCGCATCTACTATAGCTTACATCTAACTACAATACCATTTTGTACATGCCCAATCTTGTGCCAACCAGACACTAAAGGTTAGTCACTGCGGAGTGATACTACTTTTGCTATAGTCCGAGAAGTGCAAAAAAAAATAAAATGTGCGCTCAAAGTAGGGGAGATTCGAACCCGGGCCCTAAAGCATAATAAAAAGATTAGCCAAGTTTTTTGGTGAATGGACTGATCCTTAGATGCTGTCCCAACCAGACTACTTAGAGATTTAGCTACTTGGCTGAAAGAAACGCAAAAAAGATGCTATATGAAGTGGTCTTATGAAGAGTGAGCTTGGCGTTACAGTCACTAGGTACGGTACGGAGCGATACTACTTTTGCTATAGTCCGACTTTAACTAACCCACTTATTATTCTTAAGAAGTAGAGGAGATTCGAACCCGGGCCCTAAACCAAATAAAAAGAATAAGCCAAGGTTTTTTATTCAAATTTGACGAATAGATAGTCTTAAATAAATGAAGCTACTTGGCTGAAAGAAACGCACAAAAGATGCTATATGAAGTGGTTCTATGAAGAGTGAGCTTGGCGTAAAGGTTAGTCATACTACTTTTTCTATCGTCCGAATTTCATGTGGACCTCAAACGGAGGACTACACAAAGCCAACAGAAATACGTACACAGGCATATACCTGATGAAGTGCACGATCTCAATACGTTTTGCCTAAAAAGGTATGGAACTATATTAGTTTTACTGCGAAAGTTAGGGTGTTTAGGATAACAATCTTGATGTAACACCCATTATATATGACCTCATATCATCTTACTTCGAGGCATGAAAGCAGTAGTAGCCAAATAAAGCATATGCAAGAACCTAGACTTGGAGAAAACGGTAAACAAGTCGCTAGGAGCAGGTCGAGCGCCCGAAGATTTGGGGGGGGGATGTTGCCACTGTTTATTGCTTAGGGATAATACAAGTGAATAAGGTGGTAGAGTGCAGTGAACGTCGGGTTTGTTGCCGTTGGTCGGACCGAACTCAGGATCATCGATCTCAGGGTAACACACCTTAACCTCAATCCTCATTACTTTGTGATAAGTTCAACGTGCTAAATTGACTCTGAATAGGGGGACCTGCAATCATATACGGATGCGGATCTCCCCCTTGCAAAAGAGCACAAACGGGGGCTCCATCTGCAAATCCCTTTCCCACGAGCCGCCTACCACCTAACCCCCAGTTGAATTCGCTACAAACCTCACCCTTCTCCGTACTAACCCTCGGCGGAGACGAGTACTCTTCCATTGCCCTCCTGGTAGGAACCTCCCTTGGTCGGGTTGGCACATTTAAAATCCTCCCGGGCGAAAGCGAGAAAGGGTATGAAGTCGGATTTTGCGGAGTTACCTCTGCAAGCTTGAATGAGCCCGTGGTGAGGATAATCCCGTTTAATACAGAAAGTTTGACTTGCCTATAAAGATTTGATGTTAAGGCCCAGATCTGGCATACAAACACTCTAGCTATTCATTTGACATTTTTCACTAGTCTTGTTGGGGGAGAGGAGGAAAAAACAAAACCCCCCCCCCAAAAAAAAAAAGAAAAGCCTAAAAGCTCCTCAAAGGAGACTCGAACCCGGGTCTAAAAAAAAAGATTTAGCCAAGTTCATTTACTAGTTGCTAGTTGACTATTCTTTTAGAATTAGCTACTTGGCTGACAGAAAGGTCAAAAGGTTGCTATATGAAGGGGACAGATGGCATTAAGGTTGGTTGACTCAGCATGAGGTTAGTCAAGAGGAGTTCAAAGTTTTACTTTACTAGTCTCATGCCAAAAGTTTTACTTCCCTACGAGAGGCTTGTGCCAACCAGACTAAACATGTATCATACATACGTAATACATATGTAGGTGTATGTAACCTCTGCGTCTTCATTATTAGTCTCATCTCTCGCACACACATATCTACTCATGTGAAGTGTTCCTTTATTGGCCATTTTATCTATTTGTCCATTGCAGTTGCTACCGTACTCATAACCTGTTGGAATGACCAGGTTATGAGCCCGGGGCAGGCTTAATAGATATTCACGTCTTCATCAACAAAAGCACACCATGACTGAGTCCGACTCCGACATGCGAAATATAGAGGAGATGCAAAGCCTCTTTGGACAACCAAATTGAATTCGAATCCAGCAGCAATACTGCTTCCAGGCTTTTGTCCCAACAGATACAGCAAGTGCAACAGACCCAACAAGTGCAACAGACCCACCAAACTGAGGTCGCGTCGCATCCATCTCGATCATTTGAACTTATATACAGCGATCTAAGCGGAAAACAGTCCATTCGGGGGCTCTCAGTACCACATTACGTGTATTGACGATTTTACTCTGATGGGCTGGATTTTCTTATTGAAAAAACAAGTCTCCGGATGCTGTAAAAGCAATCCTGGAATTTATCAGTTTTATAGAAAGATCTAAGGGCATTAAGCATATATACACACCCCCATATTCTCACCAATCGAATGGAGTCCCTGAGCGATATAATCGAACCATACAAACAATGGTCAGAAGCATGCTCATTGACTGCCCTGACCCCGTACTTTGGGCTGAGGCATGCTCTGCAGCTGTGTATACCCCATTCACAGCTACCTCAAAGCAAAACACCCTTTGAGATGCTGTATAACAAACTGCCTTCGATCGCGCATCGGCAGCCACTGCTATATCCATATATCTGAAGAACGCAGATCGGTAGCAAGCTTAAACCCAGGGCAGAAAATGCTTTATTCTTTCGGCGTCGAACTGCACATTCTACGAACCCATGGTGAGCAAGCCTACTGAGCCTACCTCGAGCAAGCCTACTGAGCCTCCCCCCAACGATCCTACCGAACCTACCTCTACTGAGTCTACCTCCAAATCTACCAAAATATCGCATTCGCATACATTGCTTACAACCGCCCCTGCGGTCAACGACGCTGAGCCTAAGCAGGCAACTGAATGTGCTGACTCTGCTAGATGGTATAAAGCCATGAAAGAAGAGCTTCAGGTTCTGGCGGATCAGTCGGTCTGGGCGGTGGTAACCCTTCCTGCACCCAGGCATAATATTGTCGGCTGCAAATGGGTGTACAAAATTAAGAGATTCTACAGGCAACGTAAGCCGCTACAAGGCTCGCTTGGTTGCTCAGGGTTTTTTCGCAACAACCTGGAATGGATTTCGACGAGATCTTTTCTCTAGTTGTAAGGTACGACGCTTTAAGGTTGCTAATAGCGCTCTCAATATCTCTACGCTGGCCTCAACCCGATCAGCTGGACATTAAAGGGGCTTTTCTCTAGGGATCCCTGGATGAAGAGATCTATATGAAGTTTCCTCTTGGGTGTGAGCAACCAGGCAAATGTGCACGTCTTCACAGATCAATATACGGCCTTAAGCAGTCGCCTAGACAATGGTATCAGAGATTACCCGGATTTCTCATACCATTAGGCTATGTAACGACCAACCTCGATCCATGTGTTTTAATACATATGAAGCTGCAAATGATTATTGCTATATATGTAGACGATATCACTCTTGCCGGGTCTAATAGCTTGAAAGAAATAAGCTAAAGGAAGCGCTTAAGAAAGAGTTTAATCTAAGCGAACTCGGTCCTTTAAGCTGGCTGTTAGGTATCCAAATCGATTGGCATACAGACTTCGTTACCCTCTCACAAAAAGCATGGTATATTGACCAATTACCGGTCATCGATAAATGGGAGGATGTTAAGCAAGCTGCATTGGATTGGTCGGAGGACGAAGGTTCACAAATGACAAGATTCTTCAGAGAAGAAGAGGATGAGTCGGAGTATGAGGAAGCAGCACCACAGGTTAAGATAATGAAGAATGAGGATAGGCGAAAAGATACGAAGAAGGAACTCCTTAAATTCTGTATGCACGCAAGCAACCCGGCTTCTCTTCCCTTGGATCCGAACAAATCTAAATATTTGTTAAAGGCCCAAGAGCAAGACAACCTTGCAGACGCATCCCAAATATAGGCAGATTATTGGATCTCTTATGTACCTTGTGATTGGTACCAGGCCTGATCTCGCCTTTACCGTCTCCGCATTACCGCAATTCTGCTCAAAGGACATATGAGTGTACTAAAGCAAACACTACGTTACCTTAAGGGAACAAGAGATCTTAAGCTCACTTATAACAAGCTGAACACATCGGTGAACCTTACTGGCTACTCTGATTCAGACTTCGCGGGAGACAGAAACGATAGGAAATCAACCACGGACAACATGTTCCAGATAGCTGGTAACACAATTTGCTGGCGGTCGTTTAAGCAACGATGTGTCTCAACCTCTACGGTGGAGGCTGAATACATAGCTCTTTCAACCTCCACAAAACAGAAAATATGGTTGCAGAATGCACTGGCGGAACTCCGTATTGATGTTCCAGCTGCTATAAACCCTGATAATAATGGATCAATTGATTTAACAAACAATCCACGTATCAGCGACAAAAGCAAGCATATAGACGTTGCCTACCACCACGTCAGAGATTTAGTGGAAACAGGAAAACTCAACGCTCTGCATGTACCAAGTAAAGATAACTTGGCTGACATGTACAAAGCCACTACCACGCCCTGAATTCCTCTACCTAAGGAGAAAAAAAAATTTCTTCGAAAAAAACGGGTACACTCTTTTTTTTTTTCTTACACAAGTGTAAGAAAAAGGAGCAAGTGTAAGAAAAAGGAGTAAAACTGTGAAGAGAAGAAAACGAAATTGAAGAAAATTGCTAGTGTTCGACTAGAAATGACCCAAAGAACGAGACCAGTAATCTTTTACCTATATTTTTTTTCCCCTAATGGGGTTTCGAGTTAACGACACTGATCACCAACAGCAGTATATGCTGAGGAGGGGTGCTGAGAAGTACGTGTGTTATCGCACGTAACTACATCATCTACTTGCTTTGTTGGGAAGTACATATGTCTCCACCAGCATACGTAACTACAACATATTCATACGTAATACCTAATGTCGCTTCATGTATATATAGAGCATTGGGAAACACCTTCATACGAATAGACACACATCTCTCGCTGAAGTGTTCCTATATTGGCCATTTTATCTATTTGTCCATTGCATGTTGCTACTTATAACCTTGTCATTCCAATAGTTTTTACCTCATATAGCCTTTCCACATATTGAAGTTTTATCGTCAACGACTGTCTTCAAATTCTAGGCTATTGAAGGAGCCCACAAAAGATGTATCAACCATGCACTTGATGAGGTACATAAAATCGATATTTCCCTGAAGAAAGACGGAGAACTATATCGGATGGGTATCCACTACTGCAGGCGACCTGTAGAGGACCGGGGCCCCATGTCGTGTTCCACTGCGCCCGCCCCCCCCCTTCCTCAGCCAGAGAACCAGGCTAATCCAAACGGCCGAGCATCTAGACAAAGCGATATGGATTAAAGATGTCGAATGATGATGAAGTACAGGACTACAGTTGAGTTTTTTTTTTTTTTTTCTTCCCCTTTTATCTTACCCGAGTTAGATATGGGATAATTCCAATTTTTCATACGGTAAAAAATGATATGAGGTCATATATATGTTCTGCCGCTCGCGGGCAATTAATTTAATTTACTGAACTCGGTAAATAAACCTGATGTGAGTTTGGTATACACTAATAATTTCTTTAAAATTCCCTTTTTTTGCTTAAAAAAAAAAAAAAAAAAAATACTCATTAATATATGCTGTCATCATGTGATATGCTAATTAGATATGCCCGGTAGATCTGTAATAGGTCCGACATAAGATATTGATCTGGGGGTGGGCAGTTTATTCGATGCTGAGCACCGTATTCATTATTTAAAAGCCCAGCTTAGGTCCAGTTATTGTGGGATTTATTTCATTCCTCAATATCAATATATTACAACATCTCCCCTTGGTTTTTCTACCGGTTTATCTACCTTTCTAACCTTACTACCTCTACCATTTATTCTCGTTATGTCTTGTCCGCAACTCAAGCATCAGGCAATGCGCCAGGCCCAACTTCACATCGCTTGCGATTTGATAATAACTCGCTATGATCAATATGAGGGACGGGCTTTCACAGGCTCAAGATGCAGGCAAATGAAATGGTCCAAAACTGAGCAGAAATGAAGAGAGAAAGCTCTCGCTTTCGAGTTTTGAAGATGTTTTTATTTTGGATGAAGATGGAAAATCTTTTGTTGTAGAGAATGATACTAGAAGATCATGACTGTGGCAACCTCTCAGCTCTAAGTAGCTGAAACGAACACAAAATGGACTATTAGTTAATTATCCAACTGACCCGGAGAATGACTCAATCGACCCAGAGCTAGATACATCTGTTACGCGTCCCACAGATGATAGCCTAGTTGTATATATTTGATATAGGTCTAGTTAGGTATATTGTTATTAATTCAAAGTGCGTTATGTACCCAAATCCAGTAATTAAATACATTGCACAAGAGCGGCCCAGAACATATACTTGTTCTGATACCTAAATCGTTACCCTGAAACCCCCCCTCTTCACCCATTTTCCATGTTTTCGGTCATATCCCGTTTCGGAGAAAACCCAGCTCCTACGAATTATAGAAATCCCATTGTAGAAAGATAAATGACCGTAAATTTCTAATCATCAACTTCATCTCCTCAAACACTATAAACACTTTCTAGCAGAGAAAAAAAACCCATATCTAACACAATTATGCAGACAAGAAAAGCATAAAACAACTCGACTTCACATGCCTATCGATTTCGAAAGGAAACAGTAATTGTGAAGCCAAAAACCGACCTGAATAATTCAACATACAGGATACAGGATACGAGATACAAGACAAGGTATGCTGTGCAATAATTCACTATAAGTACTGCACTTCTAGCCCTGCCTCCAACACTGCTTCCTCGCTGATATATATATCCACTTCATCATTTCCACCCCATGTCAGCCTCAGCCAAACCCGACATATCATACACTGGGGGGATCACCTCTCTTCCTTCCTAATCTCCCCCATTCCCTCTCACAACTCCTGATAGTTACTCAAACCCTCCCATGTACCCTCGACCACATCCTTAGGCACCTTTCCAGTCACAGGACTCTTCTCATTCGGCTTCTTCCCTGTCGACAACAGTGTCGGAATAACTGCCCTCGACGGCTCCCCATGCACCTTTACCCTATAGATACACGTATAGTTCGGGTTCCCATAGTTATCGTAAAAATGTAACAACACCTTATCACTCGAGATATTCAACGTCCTCATATCCATTGGTATCCAGAACGTTTGCTCCGGAGGACTAGTCTCAGTAAACTCATACTCAAACTTCCCAACCTTCACATAGTCATACATGTTTTTCAAGTTCTTTGTCGCCTGGACTAGCTCCGGTTTCTCCCCAAGTGCCTTTGACGCCTCCAAGACCGCCTTCTTATAATACTTCTCGGTCTCCATAATCCTCACCCAGAAGATGATCGACTTGGGCGTGGCATCTCTAGCAAAGCATCTGTTCCACTCAATATGCTCGAGTGTCATCCCAGTGACATAAACCGGGTCTCTCAAAATAATCCCAAGATTTCCCGTCTTCCCCGCAAATGGCCAACAATTCCCTGGTTTCCGCGCATCTGATGAGATGGCTTTGCCTGGTTTCGGGATACGACCAGGCGTGCCGAGCATCCAATGGGCCCAGTTGGAAAAGGTATTTGGTGGGTGTTTCTCATACGTTTCGCTCGTGCGCTCAGGGTCGATGAAGCCGCCTCCGGCATGGGAAGCGTAGTCAGCCAGTTTGGAGATATGGTGCGAATATAAACCATCCGCTTGAAACTTACCTATAGCCTTGCCCACCCCCACCCCTGTCCCCATCCCTGTCCCCGTCCCAAATTCTCCACTCTCAATCATTGACCTCAGGTTAGTAATCCTACTCAACTGGGCGCCTAGCTCGTGATGAACTTCCTTGAACTGCTCCTCCACCCCTTTGAGATACTCATCCCGTAGATCCTTTACCAGCTCCAGATGATGCTCCTTGGGGATAAGAGTCTGTTCGCGAAGAGCTCTTTGGTGCCATTTGTCCTGAAGGTTACCGATATGTGCGTCGAGAAGTTTTCCGTTCCTGGCCAAGAAGTCCTCCCACTTTACAGGTTTTTCGATGATCACGGTTTCAGTGCCACCTTCGGATCCCTTACCAATTACCTCCGAGTATCTCTGCTCTTTGAGCCACCTTGTCAAGTCTTGCCAAAATTCTGGCGTAATCTGTATCTTGCCCTTGTCATCATATCGGACAGGCAGCTTCTTAGGCAGTTTCTTGTACAATTGTGCAAAAGCAGCATCCGTGGCCTGTCGAAACTGTTTAAGTTCTGCAATATCCTTGACGGCGATTTCGAGCTTGTCACCAATCCGGTTGAGCTTCCTGCCAATCTCAAGCTTCTCGATCTCGGTCAGACGTTGATCAGTGCTTGCCTTCGCGGTTTCGAAACTCTTATAGAGTGCTCGGAAGTTGTTATCCCATTTCTGAAGGTCCTGCGACTTTTCTTCAAGAGCCCTTTCTAAACCGATCTCCAGAGCTGTCACCCGCCTTTCAAGAGACAGAAAATTGTAGGTCTGGGAGTCATCTCTGGGACCGGATGACTTTTCAGGCCGAGTTTCCCCTCCTGGTGTCTTTTCAGGCCGAGCCTTATCTCCTGCTGTCTTTTCTGACCAAGTTCCATCCTCTGCTGTCTTTTTTGGCCATGCCTTAACCCCTGGGGTCGTTGGGGGCCAAGGTTTATCCACTGTTGTCATTGATCCCCTACTTTTATCTTCCCAAGGAATGTCCAGCCTACTTTCATCTCTGAAAGGCCAGTAGATTGGTACCACTGGTATTGGCCGATAGATGCTCTTGATTCTCCCTATAGGATTCAAGTAGTTCCAAGAAGGGACAAAAACGAAATAAATGAACAGGTATCCGGTTACAATTATTAACGGCACGAGATAAGGGGATAGATAATTCCACGCCGCTAGCTGCCAGTTCGCGCAAAAAAATCCCCTGATGTGACCCCAATTCGAGGGATCGTACGTCCTTGTAGAACGGCTTGGGCGCTTTACGCCTTCTGATTCTGACCGACGCCTTTTTTCTGTGTACCCAGGAGAACCTTCTGCATTACGAGCTCCGCCCAGACCATTTTCCCTAATACGGATTACACCCTGGGTAACTTGCTTAATACGGCCTCCGCCCCAGCCCGGACAGCTCTTGGAAATTTGCTTCCGACTGCCTGCATCAGCCATATCGGGATCCCCTGTTTCTTCCCGCTGTTGGTCCCGATAATCCTGCTGGTCTGAATAATCCAATGGGGCCTCTACGAGTCCCGGCTTTGGCAAACTGTATGGGGAACGCGGAAACTGCTTTTTCATCGCTTATAGATAGAAACCAAGAATCAGCCGAAATCACATCGAGGGGAGTCCAATCCAAACAAGACTCACCTTGTAGTTCCACAGCATGATTAGAATCCGGCTGTTGCTGTTGCTGCCTCCCAGATCGTCTGCTCTTGAAAGCATCTGCCGAGACATTTGTTAAGCCTTGTAGAGAATTCCCGAATCGACCGAAACCCGTCTCGTTTATATTCATTTTTGGTAAAGTAACTGTGCCCGTTGTTCCGTATGATTGATTGGGTCTGGTTGGGATAGCAGGAAGTTCGGTAACGACCCTAGCTGTCCTCCACGGGGAACGATCTGTTCTTGATGAGGCTGCCTGCTGTTGTTGAGTAGATGGGGAGCTTTCCTGGAACATGTTTAAAGGGGTCGCACGCAGCTGATCCTTACTTGGCACTACATTATCGACTTGTGGGGTATGGGGCCCAGCTGAAGGCGTCTGTTGCTCGACAGGCAGACGCCCTCGAAATGGTGTCCCCTCCATTGTTACTCAAGTGGAGCCAGTGATCAAAGAGAAGATCGGTTTGTACTCGTAATAGGACAATGAATGTGAGCTAGACGTTTTGATCGATCCTCAATATGGCCGTCTGGATGTGGTAGGTGAGCCGGTGAATCGACGTGTAGAGGCGCCGGGGCTAAGGAGATCGTGAAGCTGAGTACGGTAGGGCACTTTCTGCAAACAAAGAAAGGTAATAAGGACTGAAATGCACTGCGTGAACAGTCGCTTTAGAACACAACCGGATAGTCGCAGTAAAATTGTGCAAGTATAGCCACAAAACTCGTTTGTAATCCTGTATCCCAAGCCCGTTCTATCGAAATCAAAAACAATAAGGGACAACTCCTGTCGCTATAAAGAAAGCCGAATGCACGCTGCAAAACAAAAAGAATCAGTACCTCAAAGTTGTGGTTTTGGTATTTAGAGGGTGGTGTGCTTCTCGGGCTCGGAGAGCGAGTTGAAATACGTTGGAGGTAGTCTGGTCGCACGTGAAGTTTGTGTGTCCCTTGAAGGCACGTCTCACAACCCCAGCGATAAGTGCTGTAGATAGGTAGCTAGGATCAACAAGGTATGACGAACAGGGTAGTGCACGTCCCAGCCCGTTGAACCTTTTCTCCTTGGTTTCTTCAATCGGATTCAGTTCCACAAGGTCCGTTGTGTTGTCACTCGAGGATTCCAATTTGACTCCTCATTGGATGGCCTCTTCGACGGCAAGACAGCAGACGGTTGGTTGCCTGACGATTGTTTCCTGACGGGCGAAGTTGGGCGCACTCGTGGTCGAGGAGATGATTCTGAAGAGTGTTGTCAGACTGTGCCGGGAAAAGATAGTCAGGAAATAAGTATGAAGAGGAACCGCAGAATTCTAAGTATGGCCTCCCGAATTCACGAATTTTCTAGTAAAGTACATACATCCCTAACTGTACGTACGAGCTGCAGGCTGCAGTGCCTATGATATGAATTAGAATACCTAGCCTCGTCCTGTACCAACCAGACCATTCCGTATAGAAGTGCGGCATGAGAAGACGCAAGTAAGAAGAGCCCTTCAGCCCGTAGGCGCCCTACACAGATCAGCACGGGTTGTACGCTACGTGGCTATTGATACCAGATGGGTATGGAAGTTGTACTTACTGTACATAAGTAGACATAGGTAGACCTACCAGAGGGCTTTCACTCGGACTGGGGTACAGCGTGAATTGATTCGTTAGACTATTTGAATCTGGCACTGGAACGACTCCTGTAATGTAGAATGCTGCCGTAGAATTTAGAGACCTGAACCAAAATAATAAATATTTAATGGTTAGTCTGGTGTACTGTGCCTCTATACTTACTCTAGAGTAGCTATGTCATACTTGGTGCCGGTATATACTCTTGGGTAGGCATCACGAAGGAGAATTGCAGGAAAGCCAAACGAAAAACTCTAGTCACCTGTATCCGCACTAAAGAGCACTTCGTATATTATTCTCCTAAATCATTAACTGCATCCATTACATGTTCCACTGGAAATACAACTCATAACAAAGACAAAAGAATAGATCATACCATAAACGAGAACCTTAAAATCACTTCGCCTTTGTTCCATCATGCTTCCACTCCACCTCCGCTAGGCCGAACAGCCGTTGGGACTCGTCAATTGGAGGGTGCAAACAAAGGTTCCCTTTGTACAACTCGAACTCAACATCAGAGGAAATAAACAAACCCTTTCAATAGCACACAGAAGCTAGAAGCAAAGTAAACGGCCCCATCACAAAAGCCAGGAAACACCAAATTCACCCACATCTGGCTATCGTTCTTATTACTCCTGCACAAATGAAGCTCAATACACTGTCGTAACTGCACTGCTAATTCCATTCCACTGTACCAAGAGTAAGTAATCTCTCCCTTCACCACCGCATTGCCCAACAATTAATCCTGTGTTTGTACTTTGAAATCACCTCTTACAACCTCCGCATAACTTGGCAATTCCCCCTGTCCATTACTAGGCCCCACCTGTCCATTTCCTGGTGTTTGTTGCTGATAATTTGTATACATTGCTGGTGGGTGTGGAGATGGGCTCTGTGGATGCTGCTGCTGAAATGCACCGTAGGCTGGATTTTGGTGCGGGGGAGGGGCCGGTGGATGTGCTTGTGGACATGGGGACGCACCATGGGGTGGCCTGCCTTGTGGGCCAAAGTAATAGATGTGAGGATGAGGATGAGGAGGGTATGAGGATTCGCTTTCGATGGGATAATAACAGGGCTCTTCAGGGTATTTGGAGATGATGTACCAGGCGTGTAGCAGTCCGGGGAGCTGTGATGGAGTCAGCAGCCTTGTAGGAAGATTTTGAGTGGGTTACTCACATAACCAAGGCAGCAGAGAGCGAAGTTGATTAAAGAATCAGCTGAGCATATACCTCGTTTTACCCAGACTGCAGCAAAAGCATGTTAGTGAGCTCGAGATTGCCCTCCGAAGTTATTTGTTCTAGCGATGATCGATGATCGATGATCGGAAGCTGAGAGAACAGAAAACAGAAACTAACCAGCAAGTGGAGGAAACAGCACCGCAAGGAGCGCTAGAAAACTGTCTGTGGAGCACATCACTGACGCCGATGTGAATCTGGTTTGGCTGTATTTTGTTCTGTGTGAATGTTGCCTTGTGACCTTTCGCCTCTGCCCTGTAGCTTCTAGGTCGCAGCAACAGGAAAGGGTAGTCCGTAGGGTATGAAGTCCGACTGTGGTGGAGTTAACTCGATGTTGATAACGTAAGTGGAAGAGTGCGGAAAGAGTTGTTTTTGGATTCCAAGAGGAGGCAAGGTCAGGCGAGGGGGGGTGCTGGTGGGATGAAACTTGAAGCTTCGTCATCTCTAAGCCTCTTTGGTGTTACCGGCAGCGCCGAGCAGACGTACTAAGTCTGGCATTCTGCAAGCTCGAGTCATATCCGTTCAGCCATTGATATACCGGTATCTCGAGCTCTGCAAGTCCCGTAAAGCACTCCGACTGTATGGGTAATTGGCACCCTTCCACTGTACTCTACATAGCTCCCATCCGAAGGCTTCCAGATCGCGCGGGCATAACCGACCGTAGAGTAGAGCTGACTAATCAATCACCTTAGCGCCTTTTTACGCATCCACGTGACGATGACGGTATGGGACAACCATGCGACTGTGATGTACTACGGGAAATTCTCCTCGTGAGCTTGATACCCTCTACATCATACCGAGTCTGGTTGCAGACTTCCCACCCCCTCTCATCCCTCCAGAGCCATGGAATCCACCATGTCCTCTCCTGGAGGCACGCCCTTGCCATCCCACAGTCCCAACCCTATCCCGGTCTACAGCACCATTCCCCCCCTTCGATCCCTCCGTCACCAAACCACCCTCTCTGGGCAAACCATCGGGCTGATCCCGACCATGGGAGCCCTTCACACTGGGCATCTCTCACTAATTCTCCATGCCGCTCACCACAACCGGACACTCATCGTCTCTATATTTGTCAACCCCGCACAATTCGCCCCCCACGAAGACCTAGCAACCTATCCCCGTACCCTCGAATCCGACCTCCAGCGGCTGCACAACCTCAATGCCCAACTAGACCTACAAGACCCAACCGGGACCGTTCTGGGGAGAATCGCCGGTGTGTTCCACCCTGAGCCGGCAATACTATATCCCCGTGGGATCCCACTCGACCCAATGAAGCAACGGGGTGCATTTGTAAGCGTGGAGCCATTGAGTAAAAAGCTCGAGGGCGTTAGTCGACCACATTTCTTTCGTGGAGTAGCAACCGTATGTTCAAAGCTTTTCAACATCATCCAGCCTGACGCTGCGTACTTTGGTCAAAAGGACGTTCAGCAAACTATTGTTCTGAAAACTCTTGTTGCGGACCTCCATTTTCCAGTTAGAATCGTAGTATGCCCTACCGCTCGGGACCCAACGGACGGGCTAGCTTTGTCCTCACGGAATGTATATCTTGGCAAGACACGGAGGGCATACGCTGGGTGTTTATACCAGGCACTGGAGGCTGGGCGTAGGGTCTACGAAGATGGCCTGGAGAGGGGTGGGGTGGAAGCGAAAGAGATATTATCAGCTGCGATGATGGTGTTGAGGGTGTTTGTGGAGGAGGGAATGTTGGAGGTTGAGTATTTAAGTTTAGCGGAGAGTGGGGAGTTGGAGGAGTTTGAGCCGGAGGAGAAGGTCAATAGAGAGAGGGGTGAGGGGGCAGTGATGAGTGGAGCAGTAAGAATGCTGCCGATAGAGGAGGGGCAGGGTGTGGTGAGGCTAATTGATAACGTGATATTCTAGAGTAAAGTAGAATATAGGGAATATGGTATACAATAGGTTCCTCTGAAACGCTTCAATCGCGCATTTTGGGTTTGCTATGCTTCTGGACTTCATTGATTTCATGCTTCTCAGTGCCCTCATAGATTGTTTGTTTCTCCTGCTTGTTTGCAATAGATCTAGTGTCAAAATACATCTTAAAGGCCAATCTAGGGCGCGTATATGTAAACCTCAGGGTAAGTTGCCTCAGCAGAACAGTTTGGTTACAACGTTGAAACCGAGCGTGTTAGTCACAAGCTTAAGCCTGGAAGGTGCAGGAGTATCTATCGTACAAGAGCCTCTGAGAAGATATCTGATTTTTGCCCACTTCATGTTACCAAGATCGAAAAAGAATCAAATAGGTCATGGGACTTCCTACCCAAAGCACGGCGATAAAGTTACCTTGAATAAAATTTAAGTAAATTTGTAAGTGGTCTATTGTTTCCTTTAAATGTATATACTGGGCTGTATATGGTGAATTTAGCCTATGAGGTCCTGTGATGTGGTCTGTTTGCTACAAGATGGAATAAATTTACAAGAATATTATACTGCTGCTGCTTTGAAGTTCAGGGTAACTAAGGAAGAGTAATCGTCAAGACTGACCTTTGGTACCTTACTTATGTGATCTGGCACTAGATAGACCCTCAAGGAGAAAACAGCGCGCGAATCAGCAATGTATCCTTTCGAAAGTAGTTATTTCAGTCAGGGAGGTCAAAACAAAAAACAAAACGAGTTCACCTCAAGCCCCCCGCAGGGTTCCTGAGGCTACATCTCGGCCATTCGGCACCTGTCATTGGGGGTTTTCCCCGAGCTGAATGCGGAGTGTTTTTATTCCGCACGCTCGGGGGATCGAACCCTGGCAGGTAGAACCCCACACCCCGGTGGACCTACGGATAGGTTAGTATACCGCTAGGCCACCGGGGAGTGGGTATGATAAGAGTGATGCAACGTGAATGATGAATGGATGCTCTCTCAGTCTCTAGTCACAAGGCGGTGCCAGATGGGGTTGAAAACTCTGTATATTTCTAGTGGCAGACTCACTATCGCTTCGTGCTCATTTCTATAGCTTCTTAGACCGAGAATTGAAGATATGTCTTCGGTATAACTATTTACTTCCTCATTCTAGAGCCCTACAGCTTAATCAACACTTATTCCTACTGCTGCTGCCCTTATCTTTACAAATTCCTATTCCGAAACGCTGTTGACTAATACATATATAGTTGACTATGTTTGTTTCTAAGGTCGACCGGAGGAGGCCTCTAATATATATCTTAGTGTCTCGACCTGCCACTTCGCCATCGACTCCAAGACCAATTACACAGCATTCCCTAAGCCGGTATCTTGCATTAGAGGTGCTCAAATGCCCTTTTTTTTGGTGGTTTCGAAGGGTGTATTGTATGGGCTCACAGTGGGTCACAGTGGACACCGCGAACCTGGCCAGTCCACGGGATAGACGAAATGGTTGAGGGGCCACCAATGAATTTTTGAGAGGTGGGGAGTGGGGAGACTACAAGGGGGGCAGGAGGAGAGAGGAGGCAACACAGGTAGGATGGAGGACAGGTGGAGGAATAAGTAGGGGGTTGGGGTCACGGCTTAACGGCTAATGGTTTTTCCCATTTTTTCTCGCTAACAATGGGCATCGTCTCGGGTCTCTCCTCTTAACTGCTACCTCTCCTCTCTGCTCTCGGCTAAGATCCTCCACCCCGCCGTTTAAGGATATCATTGATGGAATAGCATCGACCTCAAAGACTCTAATACAGACACACACACGAGTATGATGGGCCAAGTACTGGTGCTATCTTATCCCGTTGCCGCATTGGTCGTACTCAAATCCTATTCTGTGCACACGGGGAACAAGACCTTTTCCGAACAGAAAGAGCGCAATGAGAAGCACGCCTAAAGCAAAAGTAAGACAACTGCACTCCAACACCCTGACTCTAGGGCCTTGTTGGAACAACGAAAATTAATACCTCTATGATCACCGCCGATGTTGCCAGGGGAATCGCCACCCACCGGAGATGGAATTTAGCAAAGGCATAATGTCGCAGTCGACTCTGGACTTTCACCAGTTCCCGGTAAATCCCAACCAGCTCCCAATTTTGCTAGAAACTCAGATGAACCTCGTTGTGCATCATTAACTATACATCCACCTGAGGTGCAACCCGTCGTAGTTTCCTCTTGTTGGTTGTCTGTACGTACAATAGAATTCAACAGATAGCAGAAATGTAGGTGTATGATAGTCAAAGGCTGACCTGTCGCCGATTGAACGATCTGGCGAGGCTATGTATGCCATTATAAGATTCCGTGTACATGTGCCTGTGGCTGCCAGGTTACCAGCGGTTGCTTGGTGCTTGTGTTCTTTAAAGAGGGATCATATTGAGATAGTATAGCATGATCACTAAGAAATATTGGCTTTCAGTTGACCGTCATCGTGTCATTCTGGTGACAAATGTTGATGAGTTGAGGTTGGAATAGAGTAGCCTTATTTAGTTTACCTATTAAGGCAGCGATATGTGGAGCGGCATGACAGAATGATCCAGGACTCAGCCACGAGAACAAACTCAACATGGACTCTAATAAGGCTAGGTAGAATAGTTCTAATTCAAAATCTTTTCATATTCTAAGTATGCAATATATAGTATGTAGATAGTCTGGTTGCATGACCCCTCCGTATTGGCGGGGCAGTCGGCCGAGTTGGGAACAGCCCCTCATTGGCTCAGCTGTAACGCCACACCTTGACATTCGGCCGGAAACATCCGAATGTTTACTTACTCCAGATGGCGGATCCTTGTTTTCCAAGATGGGAGAGGTGTCAACTTTGTTAGAGCTTCGTGATATAAGTACACGGGGGCCGAATAATAAAGTAGATTGATAACGGAGTCATGGCTCCTCCAACAGCGCGCCGGAAAGTGGATGCTAGAGCAACAGAAGCGAAAGGATCACAACGGTAAATGCTGCATGCTCATATCTACGGGGAATTATTTGCTAACTGTGCCCTGGTATATCTGTAGGCCTGCCTGGCTCCTACCACTTATCTCTACTGCGTTCACCCTCTCCCTTTTCTGGCGACAATTCTCCCAAAAGCCACCATTCTTCGGCGTCTCCGTCCCCGAGCCTAATAGCAACCCCACCTGTTCTGTTCAGCACCGGGACATTCTTCACAATTGCGAGGACATCCGCTTACTTCCTAACGAATCCCCGTGGGCATTGTTATCCTGCGACAAAGGACGAAGACAGTGGTCCCCGATCTTCTCCGATTTCAGCGCCCACGCTGCAGAGGGAGAGCTATTTCTCTGGAATTGGAGAGATGCACAAGGTACACCACCAACCCTCCTCCCGTTCAAGGGAGCCACAAACGAGAATGGGACTACGGCTGGGGACTTCCACCCTCTTGGTGTGAGCATCGTTCCTGTTGAAGGGTCGAAGCATCGGATTTTTGTCGTGAACCAAGCGCGCATAGGGGGATTGATTGAAGTGCTGGATTTCGATATGGAGACGGCAAGTTTCACGTATATCCAGACCATCAGGAATCGCCAGATCCACTCTCCCAACGCGGTTGTTGCGCTTGATAAGGATCATTTCTTCGTTACGACAGATATGTATTTTTCCCGTAACTGGGCTCCTGGTGTGGTGGTAGAAGCAGCACTAGGTCTTCCTCTCGGAGAGATCCTCTATGTAGCACTCACAGAGGACGGTGACGGGAAGAGAAGCGCAAGTGTCCAGCTTGTTTCGAAGATCGCGGTAGGCACAGGTATCGAAATCGACCGAGAGAGCAAAACTCTCTGGGCATCCTCCCTGAGCAATGGGATTTACGAATATAACTACGATTTCCAGCCTAAGAATACCGGGGTGACAGATACCCACAATGACCCCTTGTTCCCGATTACAGCTACTGCTAGTAAATTCATCCGCACCCCATTCTGGCCGGATAATATTGTGTTTTCCCCCACGACGAAGAAATTGACTGTCTCGGGTATTGTTTCTATAAAAGGGTTCTTTACTAGCATGATTAGTCCCGAGGCGAGGAAGCCGAGTAGCTGGACTATTGAGTTATTGCCCAAGCTCAGCAGGCAGGAATTGACTACGGAGGAGGGGAGGAGGGAGATGAGTCTGCGATTGGCGGATCCGGCAAATAATGTGTTGAGGAGGGAGGAGATGAGATGGAGGACGGTGTTTTGGGATGATGGAACCACGTTTGGAGGGGTGTCGACGGGGAGTATTGTTGATTTCGGAAAGTATGTTGGAGTGAGCTTGATGGATAGGGGAGTGGTTGTTTGTGAGAACACACCAAGTGTGAGGGGCTGGCTGGTCAAAGAGAGGGAGGGGGTGCATGAGGAGTTGTAGGACAAATCTATCTTGTTTTTGTTTTTGTTCTAGCCTAGGTATTTAAAATGAAGGCAATAATGTCAGATCACATTTAAGAACGGCAGCAACGGCAGCCCGTGTATATGTGCGAAGTGTCAGGATAGAAGCAGCAAACTTAGAAGTTTTGGGCCCTTAGTATCCGTTTCTAGAATTTACTCTAGTATTGAAATCCTTTTTTGGGGGGGGCCTGTGAGCCTTAGTCAGGTTGGTGAGACTTAGTCAGGTTGGTGAGACACACTAGGATTCCTGTCTTGGTCTCGTGGCCATCCATATCCATGACTATCGAAACAGTTAGTTCCTTGCTTAAATAATAAGTACTATCTTTTAGGTGAAAGATATCCTTTACAGACTTCAGCACCCAATTTCTTTCGCGAAACCGTTGCAATATCAATATCTCTTGTGGGCATGATCCGGCTTTACTTTAGATACAGTCGATATTTGCTTCTGCAGTTCATTTACTAGAAGTAGACGCTCCGCCTCACAATGCCGAAATATCTTTTTTGGTAGTGTTGGAACATTTCTCGCTTTTTACTAACCTATATAATGTCAAAGCCTGGTGAACACCGAAGTGAAGGTTGCCCCGGGTGTGTCTATGGTATTATTGGGCCGTCTGTTCGACTAGCCCCAATGGTTCTCCAGATTTCGTGCTCTGGTCTGATCATCTCGCTTTAGGTTGCCGGATCTCATCTTGCTTTTTCCCGGGCCGTTATGTAAAAAATATGGCTTGTGTTATTCAATACACTATCTGGCAGGGCCTCCCGCTGACAGGGCTTCCCGCTGACAACTGAAATGCCTCGAGTTTCTAGATGTGGACGGACAGTAAGAAAGTTTGTGAATGCAGGATGTAATTTATTAGAATCATGCGTTTGATGTGATCAGACACTGAATCGGATGGTTCCTGCATACATTTTAGATAAACTGACAACTGGGGCTGTTGGTATTATAAGTTACCCTGAACTGTCCAGTTTGATTGGAGATGCCGGTTGCCGGTCTTTTTACCCGTCTGATATGCAACTAACCAATTTGGTGCAGGAACAAAGACTAGAGATACCTTGGTTAAGAACCTTCGAAAACCAAACACGCGTGTTCTCGAATGAGCTACGATTGATGCGGTTTCACCTCCGTGTCTGGCGGTAAAATTACAAGTAACTACCGTCTAATCCTAACTGGAAAACTCCCACGCTTGTACACAACAAAGCACAGCATTCTGGAAAGGCAAAAAAACTGCAACCGTATATCGAAAACGACAACTATCGTGCATGCTTTGAGATATCTCTGCATGCACGCCTTCAACAGACGATTTCGTCATAGGCTTCTAGGGTTAAACGTTGTCAGAGCCTCAGACAGGTGCCACAATTGCAAAAACTTGAGACATTCCTCGATAGTTGGCCCCTACATCCTCTACCACGTACTGTGTGGGTCGACATGACACCCAACTATCCATTCGTCAAATTGCTCGACAGCTGTTCATGTGGAAGTTTATAGAATGGAGAAGGTGGGTAACCAATCCATAACAGTACTATGTCGGTTTGGGGGCCATGCTCCAAAGCCCTTTCCTTTTTCTTAAGCTCGTGTCTGTTTGATTCAGATAGGTTTCACTGAACCTAGGCTTAACTCGACAGCTCGACTCGGCGTCCGGTGGGTCCGGGTGGCCAATATCTGCACAACAGCTCAATACCATGTCTTCCGGTTATTTCATTATCTGGTTCGTGCGTCGGTGGTCAGTTTGCTGGCAAGAGTTTAGATCTGATGATTTCTTTTTCTGATTTTCGGACGTCGCAGCAGATGTACATTTAGATCTAGCTATTTATACCCAAATATCTTGCCCCGAAAGTACAATTGAGCTGGAATCCTTATCGGAACATTCTACTGTCAATCACATCGGCCAAAAACATCATATCCTCTCTAGAGCCAATATCAACGGCAACGGCGGCAACGGCAGCAACGGGGGTAGTGGAGACTGCTACGGTGGTTTTTTTGGCGATGGCAACTATGATGCAGATCGGGCGAGGAACATATAGGGTGGAACGGCGACATTTAGACGACCCTCTCAAGCCATACCTTGCTCCGATCCGTTTTGATTTACCAAGCTTTCACATTGCCATCGAGTACTCGGCGGAACAACTTCCTATACTCCCACCGGTCGTCATCCACTACCCGAATGGAACTGGAGAGTTCAGCAGATACAGTGGGAGGTACATAAGCCCGGAAGCTTCCGCCATAAGTGGATGGAAATTAGAGGCGTCCACAGAGACAAGCCATATGGGCCCTACCTCGGACGATATTAAGGTCGTCAAGAAGCGAAAACGAGGAAAGGTTGAGAAGCCAGAAAAGTCTGAGAAGAAAGTGATTGTGAGGGAACCACGGCGACCTAGAACCAACTCTGTTACAACAAAGCGTGTGAAGAGCTGCACCAGTGAAGGCAGCCCAAAGCCATCACCAGCAACAGAGTTGTCGCTGCAAGGTCAGCTAGAGCCCACAGTCAAATTAGAGCCTGTTGAGCATAAACACAACTTCATTCCAGCTCCAATAAGAATATTCCAGCATACGACAATTATCAAAGAGGAGCCATAAACCACAATGGCTAGTCCGGAGGTTGTTGTGTGCCTTTTAGTCAGCTTGGCCTGGCATAAAAAGTTGGGGTGGTCTTTTTTGGTCTTTTCCAGTTTTCTGTGTCTTGGAGGTGGTGTGACATCTGGGGATGCGGAGTACGTTGGCTTTTTGTATTTATGATATGTGGGCTAGGTTCCTGAAGGACATAGCTTATTGGTTTCGGTTTTTTTGCTGGTTCGATATTTTTTGCAAAAGACGCTCCTTACCTGGACAGAATATTGCATGTACCTATGCTTTGACTTTGAATTTATCAACACCTTGGGGATAAGACTAGGGACACGCTGGTTTCCTAGTTTAGGACTCCCATTTTCCCTTGAAGCCGCAGCCTAGGGTGAGATTAGGTATCAGTGCTCGAGGATCAAGATACTTTTACTCGGCACTCTGAGGAAACCTAACCCGGTGTTCAGTGGTAGGAGAAATAGGCTCCCGTACCAGTAGCGTCCCTGCTGTGACCTTAACGAGAGTTACCGGAGGTGCCGAGACCTATGACAGTCGGACAACCCTACTGGCTACTCCTTTACAAGAGAATATCCGTAAAATGAAAATGCATCTAAAATGCATTCAAATATTAGTGCTTTAGAATACTCTCTACTGAAACAGGCAATGCTTTCCATATTCTATTAGACAAGACTAGTCTAATTATTTTTTAAGTCACATGTTTGTGATTTTCTATGGCATTTAATTGATTACAATCTCAAGAGCAAAGTGAAAGTTGATTAAACACAACCTGTATTCAACCTCTTTTCCTATCAAAAGAGGAACATTTTCTTTTATTGCCCTATTATATAATAATATACAACACGTACCTTGTTATCCCTTGCCTCTAGCTAGCTAGGGGTAGGTAATTTTATCTACTTTGTAACTTTTTTGATCTCTATTTTCCAGCATCATATCTACTGATATTGCCACGCATATAGCCTTATCAATGTACGCATGTACGCATGTACTTACAAATAAGCAGTAAGTACATTGCTGCGGCTGCGGACTCTATTGAAAACGCATTAGTGCGATGTATGGAACTAGCTGACTGAGGCAGGCCATGCCATATTTCCCATTTTGGCAGTCACTAATGATAAGCTTTGTCTTAAATCGTCACCAGGAAGGCTTGTCTCGCTGTTGCTGTGTGGCGTTCACTCATTAAATATGAGTTGACCTTCGATACTTCTTTGCAGGGATTGTTTCGCAGAGTTGTAGGAGATTTCTTTCGTCAAATCCTGCTACTCAGTCGTACTCTGAAACTTCTCCCCTGCTTTCCCTATCGAAACGCTTTTTTGAAGAGCTCCTGGAAAAGGTGGTAACTACTTAGAACATAATCCAGCCCTAATATGGAGCCACATCTAGTCAACTAAATCGCAACTTGAACAATTGCCATCTGGGTGGAGCTGAGCCTTCCACTTACTGCGCCAATCCCCTAATTAGTATTAACAGTAATTAGTGAGAATTTCTCTTCGTTGGGTCTGTCTTGGAATTCTCCTGTCATTTCAGGGTATATTTGCGGGTTGATGAAATTCGCTGGGCGTGTCCACAAAGACAGAGGAACACGGTCTTGTAGCGGATATTCTCAGAATTTTAGAGATATGCGATGATATACTTTCTGATTAGGCTATCAGCTCATTGTATTTTATTTGGGACAGGATGTTTACATTTCTCCAATCCCATAGATTTATGCTGTAGTCGTTCGACGTCCCTTTTATTTAGGTAGCTATGGCATTGGTGCCATATGGCTAGCTAGAAGCTCATGAGACCTAACGTCATAGTCTAATCACTAGCTTGCGCCTATTTTGATTCCACCGGAGAACCCGACATCTTGTGGCCGGAAGTTAGAATAGTAGCCCTTTTCCGCCAGTACCACCACAGGGAATAGATTTACTCTAGTTTGTAAGGTAGGAACATATAGGATAAATTCAATATGATCTTGAAGAACTTTGCCTTTGACCTGCAATATCAAAGGTATTGTTACGTAATAAAGTAGCAAAAAAACCTATCTATTCCCACTTAGGACCTATACCGGAGTTCATTGAGTAGTCTGGTTGGCACTTCATTTGAGAACAAACACCTCATACCTCTTCATATTATCCACTGGAAGCATGCCGGATCCTCATCGGCTCAAGTAAACCCATAGAAAATATCCCAAGGAGGTAAATGAACTTCTTACTGTTGTTAACTCTATATCGGTGGAGGGCACTCATATGGAGCATGATATTTCTGATTGCAAACGAGTGGAAGTCCTTGTCTGATTCTAGCTAGCTACTGAAGAAAAGATGTGCCGAGATTAGTTGTGTTGCCCTGTTTTCTGCTAGGGGCGATATTTGTGCTCACTGCTTCTCGAATGTTGGGGGACTGCAATCGCACACTGGATAAATCTATACATAGTGTAGACTTGCAAGTTTCGAAGGCACACATGGAAGCGAAGGGGAACAGGAAAATTTGGGGAATTTACTGGTGTCAGAGTACTCTTTTCTGTGATCTCGTGCCCCTGCAATCTACATTAAAAATTTCCGTAATACTATCAACGCAGTTACTTACAAATAAGTACGTTTTACCTATAGTCACTGACCCGAGCTCCCATATAATGAAATTCTTGTGACTGGCTATGGTTGTGTGGATTTTGCGATCCCGCGGAAAAGGGTTACCGTAAAATAGAGTGTCACATTGCACTCTTAAAGTGTGAAGATATAAGAGAGGTGGGGCAATGTAGCCAAATTATTTCGTTTCCTCTGGGCAAAAAATATGTCTCTCGAAGTATCTGAACCTAAAACTCTTTGATTTGCATTGAAAATTCATGTTTGACTGCTAGACTGTTTGAGCTATGGTTATAATTATATGTTCTCGCAATCATGATAATGATATTTCTTGATACAGTTATGACTTGCGAATGAGACTGCGGTAGGTCCTGAGATTTCCCTCTTCCGCATGATGCCCTAGCCCAAATACATGTCCTCCCCTGGAAGTTTGTCTCTCAAGCTTTTCCTCACCCTTTTCTCGCCCCATTCGGTACACTTTTTTGGACGCACTTTGAAAGTTCAATTGGATTAGTAGAAGACATCAAACTCATCCAAATACGGGTCTTACCCTCATCATATTGTACATAGTTAGCCTTGAGTCCACCCGGGCTTCCGAGTGGCTCGCCATGCGACCCCTAAAGTTGCGCACACGAGTACTGAGTCTGGGAAAAAAAAAGAAAAAGAAAAAAGGTCTTGCCCTCAGAAACTCATCTCGACATAGCACCCAAGAATATACCCATTGATATCAAGGGACCACCTGATGGATGGTGTAGTGTCTACGTGTTGGTCCTAGCGTCATCCTTAGAATAGATACTCTCTGCGCTTCCTGGAGAACCCAATAAGAGGGGAAATATCGCATGGCGAACTTAATGTCAAAGATATGGAGTGCGAGAAAGAGGAAGGGTATGGTGGAGATAAGAGTTATAAGGTGATTCTGAGGACGAAGGAGGAGAGAGCAACGAGCAGGGCCTTGAGAGGGGGGAGGAGGAGGGCAAGGGGAGCAAGGGGAGGAGGAGGACGGCAAGGGAAGGAGGGGGAGGGCAAAAGGAGGAGGGGGAGGGCAAAAGGAGGAGGGGGAGGGCAAGGGGAGGGGGCGGAGGGCAAGGGGAAGAGGAGGAGGAGAGGGGAGAGGGAGGGAATCCTGGCATTCCATGGATGAAATGGGTTGAAAGCCTGGCATGGGGTGGAGAGGGTGCTTTAGAGCAGTGAGAAAAGGAATAGAGGGCGTGGGAGCATGAGAGGGTAGATCGAGAACCCGAAGGGCGCTCGAGGTGAGTTCAGTTGGATGAGGGATCGCTAACTAACGGGCCCGGGCCGAGGCCATTGGGTTCAGTTTGCATTCTCCTCTGCAGTCCTTGATCGTCCTTCAACTCATGGAACAAATTCTGTTCGATCGTGCAACCAGCTGTGCGACATACATGTGCATGTACAAAACGGTCGAAAGTCAATTTGCCCCAGGATTCCGAATGGTCATGGGTCTCACCGGCCTAGACACACTTTGCATGAGCTCGAACGGTTTTTATTGGGTAGTCTTTTCCAATCATCTCTGGGCTTGGATGACTCGCCAATAATACGCCGGCATATGTATCTATTTCGATTGATCTCCACAGGGCACTTATATGATTCGATAACTACTTAAGTAGTTCGTATGTGATTTCCACATGTCCTTGTTTAATACTATTAATCCTTGCAATGTTTGTTTTTAAGCCCTATAAGGATAAGACTCTGGGCTGTCAGTAAGCTTCGACAGAGGACCTTCGATAAAGCCGTGGTCTTATTTGCGAGTTTTCACAGTTTCTGGTTGGCCTGTAGTACAGGGTTGGTAGTAGTTCGTCCGAGGGTGTCTGGCCTTATGCATACCAAAAACTACTGTATTGGTAGATAGAAACGAACCGATTAAGTGTCGGGCTTGGTTTATAATAGAATGGCGTTTAAGCGTATCCAGCCAACACCGTGAATATATAGTCATATAAATACGCCTATAATTAGCATCTTCCAGCCGCAGCTATACTGCACTCATGACCATGGATTCTCGGGCAATGCAGATCAGGCTCTCAAGAAACAGCTGGCAATCCCTAGCAGCGTATGGCGTACGTGCATCAGTGACGTGACACGTACGTTGATGGCTAATCAGCCGGCGAGCCTAGCTGCGAGTGTCTTGCGCTGTCAGATCACACGCCAGTGAATGATGGTTAATATTATACAACCATTAAAAATCCTTTATATGGAACGTTGTCCCTCTATATAAGGGTGAAGAACTACGACCCCTGGTGGATGCTGTCTCAGTTCAAAACTCCATACAGTAGCTGTGGTGTCACTGGCGCCGGCCTGACAAGATTAATAGTCGCATCCCAGCGTTTGGGCTCGCTAAACTGCAACGTCCGTGGATTCGGAGTCAATCCTGGCCCAACACCGCTGGATGAAGTGAATTGACGTCTCTAGCACTCCCATCAACCATCTCGGCTGCAGACTGTAGCTAAACGTACCGGACAAAAAAATCACTAGTGGGATGGAGACGCCAACATTAGCTTTGACGCAAGATACCGCAACTAGAGGCCCTAACAATGTGGTTGGGCAAAAGAATTCCAGGAGGAAGAGGAAATACAAGACGCACATCCATGATCTCGCTACGAGGGAACGATCGAAAAGCGATACGGCCTGCCCCACAGCTGTTGCCGAACTGTTGATGGCTCTTCAGGGATGCGGAAACTATGTGGAAACTTTGCCTGTTCCTCGGATGGGTTGTATCGAGGAGACAGTTGTTGCGATGCCACGTCTATGGGAGCAGAAGAGGCCTGCAGCTAGTACCGAGGCCGCTGCACCAAAAGCTCCTACTAGATCTAGATGTGTGAGGAAGCACATGAGGAAGAGAGCCAACAAACGAGCAAGAAAAGAAGCGGCTCATGTGCTAGTAGGGCTAGCTGCAAATGCGGAAAATGTAGCAGTCCAGTTGGAGAGACCGGGTATTGATAAAGATCTGGGTCCAGTGTTAGCCAGTTCCACTGATAGCTATACTGAGCCTGTTACTCGACAAGAACCTGTACCTACAACGTCCTCCATTCCTGTCTCGGTTCGCGACCAGTCAGCTTGGGGCACAGTCCGTTCCCACCACATGCATGTTCCCCGCCATCCCCTCGTTCCCTGCACTGTACTCATCAATAACTAGTGACATCAGCAGGCGTCGGTAACAAACACCATGATAGGTGCTTTGGCAAATCATGTAGTCTCCATTTGCCCAGAGAGTACCTACCGGAGCCCACTCTGGAGTTTCCACACACATTGGGGCAGACCCGGGAAGAGCTCGTTGCGCACTGAATGCAGGACCATGGAGATGGGCCAGAGGAAGCACTCAGGATGAGTCGCCTAGAGGTTTCGAGTATGCTTCATTACGGAGCGCTACCTACTCAGTACCGTATGTATATGTCTTAGAATTCTCACGCTGCGAGGAAATTTGCGGATTAATAATGGGTGATATGGGTGTATGTAATATGAGTACTTGGACATCGATAGAGTTAGGCCAGTCTCGGTGTTACCTTCTTTGTGTACGTGTGTGAGATAGGTAATAGCCAACCAGAGTGGTACATAGTACTGGTGCCCATGCGAGCTGTCTGTATATACCTATATACCGGTAATTAAGGCTCCACACCACAACCCTTAATTAGTTATTTTCTCTGTACCATGATCAAATTTAAATGTTCTCGTTAGATTCCGGAATATCAATCAAGGCGGAGGTTTTTGGCTGGAGTCGATACCAAATAGTTACAGAGATTAGACGCTCAGGTTCCGGATGGGATCCGCACCACCGACGGCAGAGGGTCCCGGCTTTTCCACCTGAATTGTTTAATTTTTCATTTTTTTCTACTTGAGCGTTTTGTTCTTAGGTATTGTTTTATTTTACAGCCATTGAATTGCGAGACTATAAGGTTCATTTCTCTTTCTCTGCTACAACTTAACTTGGTTCGTCATGTGATTGGGACCGCATACGACTAATCCTTTTTTTAAATATAAAAAAAGGGTTTCGGGAGCTGATACCAGGGCACCACTTGTAAGAACCTTATGTTGGTGGTCAATCGATCTTTTTTATTTATTTTATTAAGTCTATAGATACACCGATCCGACCTAATGTCATGCGGTGGTCCCGTTCCCTAATCCAAAAGATTAGGTACACCCTAGTCTGGTTACAGGTACACCACGGTACAACGGGCAAGTAAAATATCCCCCGACGGCCCTCCCCTGCCGCATTTATTGGAGGTTCAACCTGGTGAAGAAGTCCTCAACTAGGTCCACAACCACCTCCTTATCCCCGGTCAATCGATCTGATTGTACCTAATAGGTCCCGAGCTCAACGCGCTGGGTTTCTCTATTCTAATTATCGGTAGCGATTTACAGCCTTCGCGTTAAGTAGCATTTACATATATAAAAAAGTCCGGTTGCATGGCCGTACTGTCAAACCTTGTATACCGAACCTCGTTGTACAGGAATCCTTGCTATACCGGAATACTCTTCAGCCGGCCACCGAACTAAGCACTTTTCACCTAAATCACCCTTGCTATAACGGAATTCTTGTGTAGATACTGCTCTAGAACCAGGGTATTGAGATGTTCACTGCTTTTTCTTCCATAAATCACCTGCTGTAAGATCAACTTCAAGCCATATCTTACTATCACATAAGATGTGTGACAACGTTTGATATTGCTACAACTTGACCCTGCTTTATATTAGTACCTTTACCAACATAGATCTACCAGTCTTCATCCTTGGAGTTTAAGATATTTTTTCCAAATTCATTCAATTTTCCCTTCGCATGCTTGGGATCTTGTCGCTTTTTACAGATCTGCTGCTTCTCTAATATGGTGAGAGCTCGATGCCTTTTTATCTTTTTGCACTCAACATATTGGCTGATGAATCTTGAGCTTAATGTTCAAACACACGGAAGTTGATTGTATTTTTTTATACCATAACCTGGACAGAAAAGGCCGGATTTTGGTCGTCCGGTATAGCAAGGTTTGACTTTGACTGTATTCTGGTTGGTACCTCTTGCCGGCACTTTCATGCGTTGCGCTTGCGTTACTTTCGAATTACTCTTTACTACTTTACGTTTGATATTTTTTGTAAGTCCTATCGTGAGAGACTACTTTACGTTTGATATCTTTTGTAAGTCCGATCGTGAGAGACTACTTTACTAAAAACCATAGGAAACGAGCACCAGCATTGGAGGAGTATGGAGGTACAATTTGAATGAACGCCGGACCCGGGACTGACAAGATGGCAAGATGACGGGTTTACCCCGTTAACCACTGACGACTCTCACAAAATCAATATAACACAATGGAATTGAGGGTTGGAGGAATACAGCTTGAAAGGGCGCCTAAGCCTGAGGAGCTTTGCTGCTTGTTTTCGCATTCGTTTCTGAGGGGAGGTGAAGGAACTGGATTAGTCATAAAGGAGAGCCGGGATTTATCCAGGAAATTTCAGCGACTACCTAGTCTGGTTGGCACGACCTTAGTACCTATAATTACGCTTTATGATTAGCGTCCTTCCTAACGACATGCAGTCGATATGCAGTCATTTGGTATAGCATAAACACTATGCTCCGCTCCTTTCTCAAATCGGTCACATTTGAACAGTTCACTTTTACGATGGTAGCAATCCGGGTATCCTCTTAGGTGGACGCGTTCAGAATGGATCAGTTACGGAAGCAAACTTTCAACAACTGCTCGGGATTGTTATTGCTGTGGAGGCTTCGATACAGGTTCACTATAGAAGTTTGGGCCATGTTGTGGCGATCAGTGACAGTTGCCTTGAAGTTGATACATATGATGTCTATTGTGATGGTACATTACATATATCTCATTCAGAATGTTAGAGTCTGTGGATAGGTGTTATCCAAGTTAGCGGGGGGTTCACCGAACAATGTGTCGGGTCGTGAAGATGTGTTTGAGGGATATCAACTCGTGACGGAAAGTGTATGATATCTGGCCTGGCGAATAGAGCGCCGTATAGGTGGACTAGGTTTGAAGCCTCACATATATTTCTATTGGGAGCGGAGAACCTGTGGACCGAGATGTGTTACGCCAGATGGATAATGAAGATGGATAATATGGTGGGAGTGTCAAGGATTAACTCCTGTCGGAATGGATTCCTGCTCGAAGCTGATATATACCAAGTATTTGATCAGCATTCGGTGTCAGTCAACCAAGATGTGAGTTAATTCTTTTACTGTTTGCAGGTGTAGTATGACTGATTATATGGTATATGATAACTATAAGTTGTTATGTTTGATTTTGATGCTGATGGGAAGACCCTGGACGTGGTGTGTAGGAATCCGGCGGATCCACATACTCATAGAGTGTATGACCAGCTATTACAGATGGCATTTTAGACAGAGCGTCCTTGTGAATATGCATGGTGCAATGTTCGAGCATAATTTCACCGGGAACGGATATGGTGAACGAGATTAATATTAAATATGATGTACTATATAGTTCGACTCAGGGATGAGTCTATTGCATAACGGGTACTAGTCTGGCGGGCACAGGACTCTCGGTAGAGAAACGGCTACGTAGATTGTGTTAATGATTTATGTGAAGTGTTTAATGTGAACAGTAGAAGGCGTCAGTGCCGCTATTATTATTTAAAGTGGCTGGTAAATTATTTTGTATAGAGTGGGCTGTAGAGTATTTGTTATAGCGACAGCAGTGCGTTTTCGCGAATTTTTTCGGAATATTCACAGAGGAGGACGGAGCAGTTCTCGTGTCAGACTGATTTATGGTTTAAGCACCACACCAAATAAATCGTTCTGAGCACGAGAACAAGCGTAGCATCAGTAGTCTGGTTATAGCATCAGATAACGGGTTGTTGGTCAGATAGAGCAGAATGTTTTACTGGAAGCTACTCGGAGGTAAATCCGGAGTAGTCTGGTTGCATGACCCCTCCGTAGACTCGGAGGGTATTTGGTCAAGAGGTATTTCTTTGGACGGAGTAACGCTGTTCTCGTGTCCAGACCGATTTAGGTAACGCCTTGGAGGGTAGCGATCATTAGTCTGGTGGGCACAAGCGATCATTATGAGCTTGGTTTAAATGGTCTGAGTTTAGTGATGGTGGTAAGCTATCTGACGGGTTATGTGTCGGATTATTGTTATTCGCAAGACGCCTCCAGGAGTCCTTTTCGTTCGGATCAGAAATGCGGAATCACCTCGATAGCGGAATGTTGGATTATCTCATGTTTATCATGAGGACTCATCACTCATTCTTACTCTCACTGTGGCTACACCATCTCTAAGGTCTAGGGACCTTTATGGTTCGAGATTAGAATGACTGGTGGCCAAAAGACTGGACTGGTGCCTCTTTCTCTGGTGTGATCCTCAACGCTTAAACTGCTGTCTGAATGCAGATATGCAGGTACCCAATCAAGGGTACTGAGACATTAAGAACTGACCATTGTGCTGTCCGGTTCAAGAGTGCGGATGCCGTGTGAGCAACTAGGCTACCGTGGGAGCGGATTTGGGTCGTGGGTAATTCGCCCTGCCCACGTCAGGCTAATGTACGGCTGGCTATCTGGAAAACACTTTATTAAGGTTGATCCAACGTAGGAGGTGTGGGGAGGTGAAGGCCAGATTTTGGTATGGCTATTAAGACGTACAGAGGACTCTCGATACAAGCATATCGTTCGGACCGGGAGAAGTATGCTTGTAACCAATATATGCTTATAGCAAGAGAAAATAGGTAACTATAAAATGAAGTTAGCTAGCGCTAGGAAATGTTATGGAATAGGCTTATAAATCCAAGCAGAGCCCAAACGAGAGTAGTAGGTGTGGAGGTGGGAATGTCAAGGAGAGGAGGCACCAGAAAGTCAGTGATCCTGCGCTGAACATGCAGACGCCTGCATTGAATTTCTAGAGTCTCAATACTTTTCTCCTCACGCTGTAGAAAATCTTGTAGGGTCCCTGATATTGGCTGTAGGTTCAGCTTGAAGAGAAAAGGGGAGTATTCCTTCAATATGCGCGGGCGCTACCCTGAGGTGAAACCGGTCAAGCTCCGACTATGCCTGATGCTGTTGGACAACCGAAGATTTGGAAGATGAGGCCATTGTTTTCAAAGTCAGTATGACATCATCGGATCACTCGGTCTGATACAAAACCAAGTAAGCTAATTTGACAGTTCACAGGTGACATGAAATCGAGAGTGCATCATCATTTGACATCTACGACCATAGACTGAAGAAAACGAGGCATCCTGTCCGCTCTGCCATATCTAAGCTTCAGATCGCCAGGCTAGTATTGCAGTGGGTGACCATGCAAGAAAGTCTCCCACCGCAGCACGCATTGGGAGTTTAGAATTTTTCACTTCTTCTTTCGGTAGCGTTGGATGGTTGCCTTTTTGAGAAATCACACAGGTACAGTATCAGTCAGACGGAACAACCAGTCAGCTAACCTAGGTGGGTATAAGGGGGCTTGGTAGGCGCAAAGGAAGGGAAGCAAGAACAGTTAGTTTGGTTAAATGACGGTCAGTGCACGCAAGTTGTTAGCAGGTTAACCTTGACAGGTTAGCTGACCGGTTGTAGTAGTCCTTATTTGGCCCATACCTTTTTTGGCATCTTCCAGTCTACCCTTTTTGTAATTAAGCTAGTCCTATCTTGGTAGTCTTCCTTCCATACCATTTTTTAGACTGGTTATTGTTTTTAGATCGAGACTCCACCAGTCCTACGATGCCAACAGGTTTCAGCTGAAGCGAGCCCTTAACATGCAGTGCTGCAGATAAAAATTTCGGAGTAGCCCCATATTTGAAGTCTAACTTGGATTCCAAATGCCAGCTGTACTGGGTAGTCAAATATATAAATGTACGGTCATTTCCCCCCTCGTTGAACAGAAATTCACAACATTGCCATCATGTCTACAGTACCAACACCAATCCGGACCCTTCCTACAACCACCTTAGGCAGTATGACTACTGACCCCTTCGATACCTTCAATCATGCTCGCCCTAGTAAGAGTGCAACCTAAGCTTTTCTAACAACTGAAGATATCTCTATTCCGAAGAAAGCTTACCAAAAGGGTACAATGAGAAAGCTGACCAGCATTAAGAAACGGTTCAGCAACTTCTGCTGCGATATGTTAAATATGACGCAGGTAAAATATACCACCGATACTATCATTCCATACCTACAGTCGCTATTTGATGAGCAAAAGCTTTATTAAACAATCCAGATGGAATGGACCCAACTTCGAATAATCTCAAAGACCCTACATAAAGACCTCCATGGAATCCCAAATGCTACTGATATCAATAAGTTCCTTAATCGCCTTAGAGCACAGCCAATTGCTAACAACACATACAAAAGTAAATTAGTAGCCAACGGGAGTGATCTCAAATCTATACTGCACTTTCTCTGGATAGAACATCTGCAAAAAAAAATCTGCGTCAGGATGCGGCCGTACGTCAGGGGCGTCACGGGCGTCCTGAGGTTATCGGTTCGTCTGGGTGCGTCCAGACTCTGCGCTGCGTCCAGACCCTGGCCGTGCATCAAGGTGCGTCCTGACCCTACGCTGCGTCTTGACCCTGTCAGTGTGTAAGGGTAGTCTGGTTGCACGACCCCTCCTGTGGTGTAAGGGTGCGTCCTGAGCTAGACTACTGTAGTCCTGAGCATGTCGCTACTCCGACAATCTGCGTCATATCCCCGAGTCTGCGTCACGTAGCTTCCACTTCCATCATATATCCTCACATCCCCTACTCTGAGTCACCTAGCTAAAAAAAAAATCCGTCATGTATTCTCACCCTGACAACCTGCATCAGGTCCTCTACTCTACTTCACGTTGCGTCTACCTCCATCATGCATCCTTACCCTGATCCCATGTATCAGGTCGCCATACATGTGGAGAGCTTGCTAAAGCATTGTTTTCATACCTATAGAGAGCTCGCGAATGCAGGGTTTTCATGCATATAGCGACCTTGCGAAAGTATCAAGATCAGCAAGATAGAGAGCTCGCGAAAGCATGGTTTTCATACATACCGTTACTTACATTTACTCTCGTTCATTTCCCATATATAGCTATTGCCTCCTCGGAACTAGATTTTGCCAAGAGCAGGAGTTCCAACCGACTCGAGGGAGTGGTTGGAGGTGAGACAAGTTCTAAGACAGCGCCAGTCGGTTGGGCAGGAGAGTCCCTATTTCCAAGGTGTGGCCAGCTGGGACTTAGAGATTTTTTCTTGTTCCTTACACCCAGGACTGAGGACTGATTTCTATGCATCTCTACAGAAGTTTGCAGGCTCATACATATGGACGTGGATATATAGGCTAATAGGGACGGTCAATTCTAGGCTCATATAGGCGAAGATATCCAGGCAAATAATGACCCCCGATTGCAGGCTCATATGGACGTGGATATCGAGGCTAAGAAGGACCCCCAATTGCAGGCTCATATGGACGTGGATCTCGAGGTTAATGTGGACGTGGATATCGAGGATAAGAAGGACCCCCAATTGCAGACTCATATGGATGCAGATATCTAGGCTAATGTGGACGTGGATATCGAGGCTAAGAAGGACCCCCAAATGCAGACTCATATGGACGTGGATATCGAGGTTAATGTAGACGTGGATATCGAGGCTAAGAAGGACCCCCAATTGCAGGCTCACATGGACGCGGATATCCAGGTTAATGTGGACGATGAATTCTAGGCTCAGATGGGCAGGGATATTCGGGATTATATTTGGAGTGCAGCGTGTGTTTGTGTACTTAGTTTTATTAGTAAGAATAAAATGGTTTATTTCATAATGCATAAAATGCAGGTGAACTACAAAAACAAGCGCGGTAGCACAATCACGGCTATAGTAGCACTATTAGCAGACCAGATACGTCCGAAGATTAGAATGAGATGTTGAGCGCTGTGTAAAGGTAAGTGTGTCTCTGGGAATCCGGCTTCAGATGAGCTGCGTTGGTTAAGTCAAACAAGATAGGTGTGCGGCAGGAAATACAGTGAGAAATCAATTGTATCCAGACGCTCGAGAAATGTCCAATTTGCGTCGGACGTAACAAAATGTTATAGATGGCTTCAGATTCACCAGTTTGCGTCGGAGCGTCACGTGCTTCTGACGCACCTGACGCAGATATTATTTTTGCTGATGTCTATACTTTGTTTGAGAATCTTAAATTCCTAGAGGTGCCGGCTACTATTCTCAATACCATTAGAAAGCTGAATAGTCTAATTTCAATACCCATTGTTCTACTTTCTCTGTAATCCAACGAGGAATCCTCTGGTGCTTCTGTCCTGCTGAATTGAGATAACTTTGTGGGTTGACAAATCGTGGATATACGTCTCTTGGAACAACAAAGTAGAAGCGAACTTTCCCCATTAACTTTCCTGAAAGGTTCTCTAATCCGTTCACCTTGATGCTATGCTGTCTGCCAACAGTGATCTGGAAAAGTGAATCATGTTCTGCTACCCCATAAATGCACAGGGAGTCGATCGTCTCAAATGTTCGACTGCGTGGGCGGGAATAAAACCCAGGCTTGATCTCGTCCACACTATAAAAGCTTTGTTGTACAAGCTTCGGAAGCGCTATAGTTTCCTCAGTTAGATCTCCAAGGCGTCGAACCTGGAACTTTCCTCCCCTTGTCAGTATCCGATGTGCAATTGCCTCAAAGATATATCCCCTTGTAGATGCATGTACACTATCTTCTTCGGTATCCAAGATGTACTTGGTAATCATTTTTGGCATATTACGCTCGTAGTATGAGACGACGATATTTTCGATGTAGAGGGAGGCAAATTTAACTCGGAAGTCCTCGTATTTCCCTTCGGGTGTTACAGTCATGTGCAACACTGTCCCGCTGATACTAGTAGAATTATAACGGTTGGTGCCGATCCACTTCATGCATGCATCGATATCCACAGCCTGGCAGTTGTTGTGTAAGTCTTCCTGATAAAAGCTGTTTGTCTTCTCCAGGGTTGATCGCGGAACCCCACCCCATTTGCTAAAATATCCTCTCCAGTCTGATTCGGTTATAGACGGGAAGCGCAACTTCCATAACCGCTCCAACTCCAGCTCATCCCAAATAGGCATGCCCAACTTATAGACATTTGATGCCTTTGCTAGTTCTTTGTAGCGGTCTCGTTTTGGAGAAGTCACCAGGACAAATCGCCTAGTCCTGCCCGCTATGGGCTCTATAGCATCAGCAATATAAAACGTGTTACAGTGCGTGAAGTTGGTGATAAATGCTCCCTCGCCATGCGAATTTACAGAAATGATGCTGTGACCAGATTGCTGATAATTGATGCCACCGTCTGCAAACAAAATCACTCGCACAGCGTTGTCTTGCCATTCGATGTTATGGTCTGGGAATTCGCGTGCTAAGCGATATATCAGATAAAAGCCGAAGAATGATTTTCCGATACCTAACAAGTTTTAGTGAACATGTTTTAGTAGCTGAACAAAGGGCCACTACCTGGTGTACCAGTTATTATGTAAGACCTTTTGTTTGGCGTGCCAGTGGAAATGGCAGTATCATTCCAGGCAATAATATTAAATAGATGCGTGTACGCATCCCTCACAAATATCGTCGACCCAAACACTTCGGAGCCCAGGATGTCCACCGGGAATTCAAGTGTCTCTAGACCCCCAACCTCCATTTCCCGCAAAGATTTCCACCAGCTCCAGCAACGGAAGGAATTGTCATCCTCGGGAGGTCGCTGGCGGGGGGGCCTAGGGTTGAAACTAGGATTCGTTAGTTTGGAGGTATCGTAGAGGGAGGGAAACTCAACATACCTTGCTCGGACTTACTGTGTGGAACTGGAACACTGACAAGAAACTCAGTGTCATTTCCAAAGCTCTCGAAAATCGATGCAAGAGTCCTTCTTGCATCGACCTCCACTGCATTGTTGTCGTCGTCATTCTTTTGCTTCGCCTTGATAGTAAGGTTGACAATCGAATAAGCATCCAATTCAGGTGCTATTTCTTTTTTGATTGCTTTCTTGAGGTCATATATATCTTTAACCCCTTCCAATGTCACTTTGCCCCATTCGCTCTCAGGGTCGATACACTTAAACCAAGCTTCGCTTGCAGTTGACATGACGGTCTGTTGATTGCTTAAATGGAGTAGGCTGCTAGAAGGGAGAGGTGGTGAAGAGTAGCAGCAAGGCGGAGGTTATATATTGCTGGAGACGGCTCATGGGAACAAGCACATGAGTAATTAGATACACTATTTTTTGCGGGCTAACGACCGAGTACGGTCTAGTGACCGACCTGCAGACCCTGGTGATCTTGCCCTATGGGACATACACAAAATGATTTGATAACTATGTAACCAAATTCGGGCTATCTCATGGGAATGCTAATTAATCATAACAACATAGGAAATATTTAAAGACATCACTAGCTCTCGAAAGTGGCATATATACCCCCCTTAAGTATTACCTCCCTCTACTATCACTATATCTATAATACAAAGTAACTGAGGCCGCATAGGCCTGATATGGCAACGATCCCTAGGAATATTAAAGCATCAAAAACAAAGAAAGAAGCGGAAAGTAAAAGAAAAATATCATGCCAGGAATTAAACTTTTACTTATGGCTAAATATGTACAAAATAGATAAGTGACCGCGTGGCAACCCTCCAATTCTCATTCGGTACAATGCAACTCGAATAATTGGAGCAAGAATCATTGCTTCCATCGCAGTAGGCTTCCCCAAAGTACTCAACTGACTGGCATTACTCCCGGTCACATATCATTTTGTGCACTGATTCGATATGTCTCACTCTATCCCTGATGTGATCATTCCCGAATACATCGCTGACAGGCCACAATACCGTCCTATTCCCACTTCTTCACATATTGCACATTCCGCTATGATTATCTCAGACATATTCCTTGTTGTTACTTGTTTGTATTTATGGACTGGGAGATTAACTTCCCTGTGTTCTGAATCCACCTGGGCTTCCGGGTGGCTCCTCATGGACCCACGTCGTGTCTGCATAGGAGTAATGAATATTTGTTTAAAGAAATTTTTTTTATCTCAGACATAGCTTCTGCGAATGAAGTAAGAGTGGGAATGGTGTGCTGAGACCTCAAACCGCCAAGTACTGGTGATTGTGCTCGTATATTTTTATGTTGTGGCCGTATATCTTGTTGTTGAGGTGAGAGTTGGAGGGATAAAGGCCGCCGGAGATAAGGTGAGGGTTGAGGAGATATAGGCCGTCCGAGATGAGGTACTGGTTGAGGGGATAGAGGCCACCGGAGATTAACAGGAGATGTTGGATGGACATTCCTACTATCTTGACGATTGGTTTCTCCTACATGCAACTGCTCTAGTTACTCTTCACGCTTGGCCTTTATAGGTCACTGTTAGTCTATGATTACTATTTCAATAGCTACTCACTGTCAGTTTGACAATACGCTTCGAGTGACAACTATTACAGGTCATACTTCGACCCTTATTCTGTGTACTTGCTCATTGATTGGGATCGTACCGGTGTGGAACAGGAGGCGGGATTCATTATAGCAGATGGTTGCTGATGACAGCTCCTGAATAGATTGTTGCTGATAATCCTATTCTTACTTAGTAAGCTTAATGATCACTGGACTGCCATCAGGTAACTGCACCCTTACTCAAGATGATGTCAACTTCGTAACCAATTTAATTGGCACCAAACGAAGCAAGGAGGTCACGTGTTGCAAACACCTTTGCTTTAACAGGGTCTAGGTCACGCGATCTGACAATACTTGGCACTGCCAAGGAATCCGAGTCTACCTATACAAACAAAATAAAGTACTTGTACACTTCGTTTCAATTCCAAGTTCGTTGCCAATTACTATACCGCAACCTCAGACAAGACTATACATTCAAATTGGTGGACTTTTGCACCATGTTGACGACCCGTGGACCCATAGACCCCCTAGACCAACGTAGACCCCCGTAGACCCCCTAGACCTCCCGTTGACTGTTGACATGCGTTGACCACTCCCGCTGACCTCCTTCACCTCTAGCCTCCTGACAACCACATAGAATGAAGTCTATAGCCCTGAATGCTATCCTTCCTGAAGTCCATTCTTGGCCAATTAATCCGGGGAGGGAGTGGTTAAGACTACTAGATAGAAGACTTCAAGCCATAGCTCTTGCTGGCTACTCTTATAATTAGACATCAATTATTAAGAAACAGACCGACCTCTCGCGTCCACTACGCGAGTCACGTGATAGCACAGGATAATGTCGATGTTTTGTGACGTACGGTAGTACAATGGGCTTGTGATAACATGTGCGGACATATGTCAATGACTTTACGGGAGTGGGATAGCATGTGCAGAGGGAGGGGCTCCCAGTCTATATAGATAGCAACAGAGAAGAGGAGGCTAAGTCTTCTTACTAATTGAAGATATTACACTGTACATTTCCGTAGTCTGGTTGCAAACGACCCTCCAGAGGGTCACGAAATGTGATATCGAACGTATTACACAATAGGCTTGTGGTCGCATGTGCAGGCATGTGTTCATATACATATGATAATGACCCCCGGACATTGTCTATATACAGTACATAGTCAAACCCTGAAGTGGGAGGTGTTGTGCCAACCAGACTACTGAAGTCCAAAATACCCCCTCTAAATGCGTTAATATCATTTTCGGAGCATAGGGGACCTGTACCCTACTTTCTGAGTCTATAATGACATTTACAATCTCTAGGTTTGAAGCTCTGAAAATGATATTAACGCATTTAGACGGGGATATTTTGGACTTTCAGCTTTCTCTTTGCTAATGTTAGTGGGTTTATTCAACCAGTAATACAGTACAGCCTACCGTGCGAAGCTACTACTTAGGTGTTTGCTGTTCATACTAACTTCCTTTGTTACCAAATAAATGAATGGATTTTACTGAGTAATTGTTCTCGTTCCCAGCGTGGGTAGTACAAAGTGGATGGTTTACGAATGAAACTCTTTTAACTTTATTTTTCCTCTTCCCCAATATAATTTATTTTCCTGTTGCGAGGCGAAAATAAATGTTACGGAACCACATTCGTTGGCCTAGTCTGGCTTGCACGTTGGCATGGAACAAAGCCCTGAACCTCTTGGCGCAGAGAGCGAGTGCTGGCGGCGGAGTGAAAACGAAGGCGCTAAGGGGAACCCCTGTTAGGCACGAGTATGCGCTCCAACATGCGATTTATCTTGTCTTGCAGGATAAGATCGTTCGTCAGATCTAGGGAGGCTAAATGCCCTTGGTGACATGCGATTTATCCTAAGATTTATCCCATGGTATGAGATAAGATCGTTCGCCAGATCTAGGGAGGCTTAATGCCTTTGGCGATATGCGATTTATCCTATGGTATAGGATAAGATCGTTCGCCAGATCTAGGGAGTGCCTTTGGCGATATGCGATTTATCCCATGGTATAGGATAAGGTCATTCGCCAGATCTAGGGAGGCTAAATGCCTTTGGCGACATGCGATTTATCCTGTCTTGCAGAATAAGATCGTTCGCTAGATATAGACAGATATGCTTTAAGCGACATACGATTTATCCTGGGTTGTGGGATAAGATCAGTTGCTAGGAAGCCAGAGCTTTACTACTATATGGATGTATTTCTGAGTTGTGGAATAGTGTCTGTATAGGCAGCAGGAAAACGGCCGTCCTAGTCACAGTTGGAGTGTCCGCTGTAGTGTTACTAGGGCCCCCGTGACAGTTTGTTACTACCATATCTTGCTGATGGGATAAGCCATTTCTTTGTGAAGGTGAGGTGAGTTTATGTGGGAATGAGGGCAGTGAAGTTGAAAAAAGAGAAGGATGGGAGTAAGGGGGAGTGTGAGGAGGTTGTTTGTTGATAGGGAAGGGACAGCTGGGGTATATTCCTTTGTTTATGTTGCGGGTTCATAATCACATTGTTTTCATCATTCTTGATTGCTAGTGAGGGGGGCGGGTGGCGGGGGGAAGGGGGGGATAGTAGGCAGATTGAGTATAACTCGCAGTGAAAGAACTTTGTGCAATTCCTCATTATGACTGTAACCTTACAGAATTTCATAAAATGCACTAAGATGCCGTCAATTTTGATGAATGTTAGGGTCTTGGCATGAGACTAGATGAATGTCACACTACTCGTAATCTTGGCCCACAATATGCTTAGAGTACCAACATCCTTGCTACATTCAATACTAGTATGTAAAGTAATTCCTTGACAGTAGTTCTAGAGAGGTAAAGGATAGCAAGTAGAAGACACCGCCAGCATCTCACCCAAGGTTTGGGCTCAAGAAACGATCTCACGGTCTCCTTATCCTTCGCGATATAGTATCAAGTACACGTGTCTTCCTAGTACTGCCAAATATGAAGAAAAAGAAAATGGAGAACACTCAGAGTAAACTTCAACTCACAGTCAGATGTGAGGAAAATCTGCACATGTCTATTCAAGAGAACAAAGCCTATTGAGTGGTAAGAGAAACCTCCCTCCAATAGCTTGTCTCAACTAGTCTCGATCGAGACTAGTCTCAATACAAGACGTCACTCCCCTGTCAAGTCTAACTTTAGTGCGTCAGTGCCGAGGGCGTGAATTTAGACAAATTAGGCTCGCCAAGTAAACTGGAGTCCCGCTCCATTCCTCTCCATCGACTTGACGCTCCGCTTACAACTGTTCTGGTTCTTTTGTAGGTAAGGCAATCCTCCATGGTTGTCCTCTTTTCCTCAACTAGCACCACTCTTTTATTGTGCCAACCAGACTAATAATCTAGTGCCGACCAGATAATCTTGTGCCTCAGTTAATTCACACTAAACCTGCTAGCGTAGTCACTTACCTCTTATACTCTAGTACCAACCAAATGATTTGGTGCCTCAGTTAATTCGCACTAAACCTGCTAGCGTAGTCACTACCTTTTATGATCTAGTGCTGGCAAGATGATCTAGACCTACTAGAGTTGTCACTGCCACCTTCAGTCCAGTTCTACTCGGATGATCTCAAATGGCACTAAGCCTATCAGTGCAGTATCGTAGAGACTCGAGTTATATAGTAGCGCTATTACATACATATATGATGTGAACAACATATATGGGTTTCAGGATCTCACGAGATATGCCTGTGCTCATTGTTATGTGAACATCGGAGATTGTAATGTACCATAATTATCCAAAATGCCATTAAGGAAACCTCTGCAAGTGCTGCCTATGAATATAGCTGCAAAAATGTATATAGCTACAAATGTTCAGGCAGTTTCTAGAGGTAGACTTCCTCTACTGGTCCAAAACAATAACTCGGTATGGGCCTAAATCAAAGCCATTAACTTAATATGTTTCTTGCTTATGATCTACATATCCTACGCATATATATAGTGATAGCGCTACTATATAACTCGAGTCTACGTAATTTATGTTAGAAATATCTAGCGTCCTTCACATGTTCTAACAATTAATGCCGCAAACATGTTGGTTTCAATACTAATGTAGCACAGAATAATGTCATATTTCTATGTGACACATCTACTAGAATTACTGAAGTGGGGCCTGCGTAAGTGAGCCTACTTCAAAACCAACATGTCACTGCTGGCCTTATAAAACGAGCTGGCTTGCCAACAACAACGACACATGCATTGATGAACGAGATTATTTGTTGGTGTTCATTATCCACATGATTTTTAACTTCTTCTTTCGGTATCATTGGATGGTTTCCTTTTGAGAAATTACACAGGTAGTCCTTTTTTGGCCCATACCTTTTTGAGTATCTCTCAGCTACCTTTTTTGTCACTAAGCTAGTACTATCTTAGTATTCTCTCTACCATACCATTTTAGCCTAGGGTGTTGTGCCAACCTGACTACACCATTTTTCGTCTGGTTATTATTTTTAGATCGACTTTCGCCAGTTACGACGCCAACATGTACTTGAGACGAGCCCTTGACATGCAGTGCTACATACATTTCATGTTTAAAGTCTGGCTTCAACCCCGCATCAGGAAAGAATTGAGTTTACCTCTTTGGCGTCCGACGCCCTGGGCGATGCGGAGGCAAGCTGCCACTTGGGGACGCCCCGATCCGATCATTGTCATCCGGACGCCCCTCCTGTGGCTGATTGGGCGTCCGGACGCCACTTCTCCAGCTAACGGGCGTCCGGATGACCTCGCTTCAGCTTGTGGCATCCTGATGACCCCTCTTCAGCCTATGGCATCTGGATGACCCCTCTTCTGCCTATGGCGTCTGGATAACCTGCCTTCAGCGCATGGCATCCACATCCTACTTGTTGTCTCCGATGTTTCCCACACGGCATCTCGTGGCTTTCGGCATTGCCTTGCCTCCCTGCAAGGAAATCTAAGGAAACGGAGATTTCCTGACACGTGCGGAACGTGTTCTAAGCAAGCGAGCACGGGCAAGGAGTTGGAGCAAGCATGAGCGAAGGCAGGCACGAGCAAGCAAGCAAGCACGGGCAAGGAGTTAGTGCAAGCAAGCGAGCACGGGCAAGGAGTTAGAGCAAGCAAACAAGCACGGGCATGAGCAGGCAAGCGCGGGCAAGCAAGAGCTAGTAGCCTAACGAGTGTTGCGGATATTGGCGAGTGTCAGAAGAGCGAATGTAAGGCTAACGAGCGTCAGATGGGAAAGCTAAGGAGTTCTGCGTTTTTGTTGGTTAGCATGTGTAATGCGGGAATCTCATGTATAAGAAGGGCCGAAACGGTGCATGGATATGTGGATATGTGGATAGCGGGAGACACAGATATATGGAAGACGCACAGATATATGGAAGACGCACAGAGATATGGATATGGAGAGATATTTATAGAAAAAAAGAATGAATTATTGGACTTCTACGCCGGCTTCTGTACTGTTGTTCCTACTATTTCTTCTTCTTCGCTACTACTTGCTCGGTTGTTTTGCTCTCAGAACTCGGTCATACAGTGCATGTTCCTCCGCTAGGAGAGAAGTGCCTCTATAACGTGGATGGGATCGCAACAATGGTTGAGAACGCACACGAAAACAAGAATAATGAATATCAATCGTATTCATAAGACTCTATCTATCAACTAGCATCAAAAAATTCAAGTTAAGAGACAGCTAGGAATAATATCACATGAGGCAGTAGATAGTGGGATATAAATGTGGGAAACCCCAGAAAAGAGTGCAAAGGAACCATAGTATTATTTCTGTGGACAAAAGTAGATATTGACTCAGCATTACTCCCTGAAATTTTTCAAATCCAGCCGATACTAAATAAAACACTTGGGCCATGGTCTTCTACTATGATTTCCATGTCTAGAAGAAACATCTGCGCGTTTTACTACATAACACCGCCACAGAATTTTCCTACCTCAAGCTCACCGACTATGCCCCAAACACCACATCTCTACCCAGATCCTCCTTCATCCATTTAAGTAGCTGCTCAGCAGGGGTAAAGATTGTGATATTATTAAAGAATCTCTGCCTATTCTCCACCCATGTATTTGTCATGCCACCAATCACCATGCCCACCACATAGTCGTCTACATCCATTAACAACGCCCCTGAATCACCAGGTGCTGACATGGGACCATTATTCTCACCAATTGCGATCCACTCATGGGTGATTTCGGCTTGGGGCTGTTTAAGTAGGCGACAACTCATATTGGTATCTAGATGAATCCCATTGACTTTCCCGTCTGTCTGGCCTGAGGATCTTGTGAATGACTTGAAAACCTCTTGCCCTTCATAGACTGAGGTTTGACCATTTGCAAGAGTGAGAGGAGTTCCGAGGAACCCGTATGCACAGTCTCCTACACGTGCTATATTGGAAGGAGCTTTCAATTAGTAACTGGAACTCAGCAAGAGCAGACCCAACGAGAAATACCTGCAAGCGAGGAAATTATGCCATAGTCCTTGAACATTCTCCTGTTCGAGTCTTCTGAACCTGTCACAATGTCGACCCCTCCGTGTAAGACTGTTCCAAATATCCTCTGCGCGCCGAGCAACTTCAACTTGTTAACATGAGTCTGGGCTTCGAGTCTGTAGTGCTCCAGCTTGGGGTTCATGAAACCACATTGTTCTGATTTCATGTGTGCGGTTTTAAGTACTCTTTCCGCTTCCGTCAGGGTTTCCTCGAAGTCAGGGTCCGCTGGTTGCATGATTGTTTGTCCACTCTCGTGGTATGGCAGTGCGTCAAGCTGGCCATAGCGCTGCCCCAATACAACATGGCCAGCCGTGATCGCCAATATCTCCTGTGTGGTAATATCCATGACCCAGCCACCTAGCGATCCTGGTAGGAAGCTGTCTGCACATCCAATACTGCGTCCCATTGTCACCTTCTCCTCGTAACCCTTACACCCCATATTAAACCTGCCAGAGTATAAACCAATTCCTCCGAGTTGCACCTCTATGCGTAATGCACATTCGTTCGAGATAGCAGCCAATCTATTCTCAATGATCGCTGGGTCATGGCAAACAATAAATACGGTCGGGGTGATGAGGCCGAGTGCAGGATGCGGAGCAGAGTTCTCTACTGGATCTGGCCATCCGGAGGGTTTCTCAATAAGCTTCCGCCCCAGAAGCGTCAAGCCCCATGCAGATGATGTATTGTCCAGTGTGAAGCTTTCCTGAAGGATTTTGACTAATTGTCTGCGCACATTCTCGTATTGTTCCACAGCATCGAGGTAATCTTGGACTTTGATTGCGCACATAGCGAGCCTGTGAGTGGTCGAAAGACGGTTTCCGGGATCGAGCAGGTCCACTTCCAAACGACTAGGTCGGAAGATAACAGTGCCTTCGAATTTGAGCATCGGTGGCGGGGGAGAGAGCGCTGCCATTTTTGTTGGAGGATGTGGGGTAGATAGATACACTGGACACGATGGTCGAAGCCAGGGAGGAAAATCACCCATGCTAGAATAAAGTTTGTCCATTGTCCGACAGTCATACATAATACGAGTCTAATCTGACCAAGTTAGTTTCTTCACGTTTCATGATTCAGCCGGGGGATTATGATTACCGTTCAACGAGCGGACTAGTGGAACTTTCGATGAAATAAAAGATAGTAACCAGACTACTAGATTATAAGAGGTAGTGACTACAAGTCTCCCACCGCAGCACGCAATGGGTTTTTATAATTTTTGACTTCTTGTTTCGGTAGCATTGGATGGTTGCCTTTTTGAAGAATCACACAGGTAGTCCGGTCCTTTTTTGGAATGTAACTAGTAGGTGCTAGGCGGCCTAGACGTATCTTGTCCTGCCTTGTAATTGAGGGGTCAGAAGACCCAGTATCAAATATACATTCACGTGTAAGTCTCCGGTTGTGATATCTTGGATTCTGTTAAAGAATATATATTTTAGTACGAAATCTTATAAGACTTAAATACCGAACGGAGCTATCATTGTCTCACGTGGTTTGGTTTATCTACAAACACAAAATGATAATGTCAGGATATGAGACTGATAGGATATACTTACCCTGAACTGGTCATCTACACCACTGCTATAGTCACCTTTCCCGCACGGTGGGTTCTACCTAAGGGCTGGCATGCGAACGAAATGAGCATTGATGAGTGGAGTAAAAACCAAATATTGCAGGAGTTTCTTAACAGTATACTTACCTTTTCAACCCAGATCCCCTGCTCCCCTAGGTTATCCTCCAATGACCCAAAGTTTCTTGTTCCATAGACTAACTTTCCTTGCTCATAGACGAGATCATAGTCTCGAGAGGCATCCCAGGCATATATTGCCCCCTCTTCCAGATCCTTCACTGCTCTGGATATTGCTATTCTGGTTTGTTCTTGCCATCCCCACTCTTCCTCCAGTGCTTCCCTAAGCATCTGTGCTCGAGCGAGTGGCTCAGGTACCCACAATCTTTCATGCTGCTCGAGTCTAGCAATATCTCTTCTTGCTAACGCAATATCAAAATCATCAACATGTTAGTAAATCGGCCTTGGCCTCTGCCAACTTCCTCTTGCTGTAGTATCATAAGCATAAACCCGAAACAACTATAGATCCCATAATTATACATACATTTTCCCATCGCAGTCAAATTTCCATTGTTCCCTCTTCCTGATAAAAAGTTAGCGACACTACACAATTGTGACGAACAGCTTCACAATACCAAGGTTTGGGAACCATACCAGTCATCCATACTGAGCCACTTCAAATTCTTCAGCTCCTTTAGGGCTTCCAGAGCTTCATTCTCTGTACTAAAGATCAGGTAGCCCACATTGTGCAAACAGCTCATCGCAATCTTTTTTGGAGTCTCAGACTCCACTTTCCCCTTTAGATCATCATCGAGAGACTCTGCCGTGAAAAAAATATAATAGCCAAGAACCGGCTTAACATGTAGATCTTTTGAAAATGCCTGATTTGGGATTACCTCCCCACTATAGACTGTTGTAGTAGCAGTAGTAGTAGGTGGCATTCCTCTGGCGAGGGGTAGTGCAACCAGCCTGGGTGGCATGTAACTCTGAATATATCTGGTTGAGGTGAGTGTATCTGGTTGATGTGAGTGAAGGATCGAGGATGTGTGAAGGATCGAGGCACTGTGCCAACCTGACTATACCTACCCCGGTAAAAGTTTCTTCAATTACGGTAGACTTGTGCCGTCTCTCACGTAATACTGAGGGGCCAAATCGGGACTCCCTGTGTGATTTCCTAAGAAGTCAACCATCCAAAATGAAATGTCTTGATTGAGGATTACCTATAGGGTCTGGGGAAATACTTTAGTTTTTTGTATGGCGCCAGCCGCAAGATGGTGTCTTGGCTGACCACACCAAAATTTCCCCTACAAACGTTAGTAATACCCGTGGCGAGCATGTAGGAAATACCCTCGCCAGTCCCTAGAAGGAAAGTGATGGCAAGCAAGGATTAGCAGGGATCCCCGAGCAGGAAAGTGATGGATGAGGACGATATATATAAGCAGCAAAAGACTGCGTTCATGTAGATAGCACTAGGACCATAAGCTTCGAGACTTATAGCGATACCTAAGATAGCTCCGATTATTTGAATACACAGACTTCTCTCTCTTCAAGATTCCTCCGCTGCATAACCTCGTAATCTTACAGGTTATGAGCCCGGCGCTCAAGCTGAAGCAAAGAACTAAGACAGTTGAGATATCTGTGGTATCAACCCAGTAATACTTGTTAAAATAATTGCCCAGTTCACCGCTAAGCTGTCTCACCGTTAAGCAAGTGTCTTTCCGTTAAGCTGTCTTCTCCGCATTGCTCTTGGATTAGTACATTCATTTATTCTCATGTGTTAAGCTCGTGCTTTACCTACAATTCATGTATATAAAGCCCTCGCTTTCAGCATTGAATAAGACAATCAACTCACCCGGAACGAAGATAACAATGAACAATAAGAACGACAATAAGAACGACAATATGACACTCGGGCAGGTCACCTGTCCGAGTGTCAAAACAGGACCAAGCACACGGTTGACACTAGCAGGTTTAGTATTAAATTGCTGCGGTGGGAGGTATCGAGACTAGTGGGAGGCCCCATAGGAATCTCTAGTATTGAGATTTTTTTGACTTCCATTTTGTCTATATACACCATGATGATTGTAATGGTACTCCTATCCCAATGCCGATATTCCCCAAATCTCGAAACTCGAAATTCTTCATAAGTCAATAAGTACGAATAGGGGTATTCAATCTTAAAATAATCAAGCGATTAAATTGAAAATTGCACTTAATCGACGTTCTAAGGCGAAAATATTCGTTCAAGATTGAGTGAGCTCGATCATAGGATTAAGTTGTTATTGCATTAAGATTGTCTCAGGAGATGCAATTCTGTGGGGTAATTTCTTATCGATAAGAACCTATTTGTGGTTTAGCGCTTCTCTCGACACAAGCATATGTATGGTGACTAAGCGAAAAAAATAAGAATATTCTTGTATCCAAAATATGCTTATTTTATGTGGGACAGCGAATGTATGCTTGTAACCAATATACGCTTATATCCTGTATGCTTGTATCGAGAGACCTCTGTATAGGGCTGGGAGGTGAGCATAGAAGCGGGTATGCGGTGCGGCCGGGTACAGTATGTGCTGTGCCGGCGGATAGCTGTTCCATCTTGAATTATAAACGTGTTGATGCCAGAAGTGAGAACATTTTCATAGTGTACCTCTATTGAAAAGATTGAGCACCCTTGAGTGTTCTAAATTTGTGTGAGGGTGTATTGGAGTCGAGACTTGGGCCTGGTGAGCCGATTGAGCTCATGGCCTCTACGATGGTCTGGGCACGAGACTACTCAGACCCCTACGACGGACTTGTTGCCAAACAGACTAGGCTCAGAGACGAACCAAAATTTAGGGATATGTCGTTGCCATGGCTCTTAATAACTTGGAGGTTCCAAATTGTGAAAATGGTAGAAGACCACAGACTGTAAGGGTTGTTTGGTTGATGTAAAGGTATAGCATCGCTATACTCAGGGCCTATAATTGAGTACCCGGGCTACTTAGCATACCTACTTAAGGACTGTATGTAGACACGCCGCTGCTGCCTGGGAGAATAGTCTGGTTCTGGGAGAAGTCTCCCGGTCTGGTTGCACGGAAAGTCCTCATTCTCTACAGTAGCCTCCGGTTGCCCGCCCCAGTGAGCACTCTTAAGCCGGGCCTAATGTGGGTCGGGTTTTTTGGTTCCGAGTCAAAGATCTAGAGATTAGGGTTGATACCAACCCAATAGTCTGGTTGGCACCCAACCCGACTAGTTGGCACGACGTTGCCTCCATAACAACACCGTGCAACCAGACTAAACAACACCTAGACTGGTCACTCAAGAAGTTTAAGAAGCCGGTCTGTTATACTTTTGTACGTACCCCACCGTGCGTGTGACTGATATGAGCTGCCCAGATCCACATTGCCACTTTCAAGTCCTGTCTCTATATCTTCATCCAACTTATTTACCTTCCACTCCGGCCCCACACTTCTCACACCGGACAAACTCCACGCCAGTTCGAGAGCACTATCACTCACTCTTTATACACCCTCTGCACAAAGACCAGCCCTTTCAATTCTGCCCAGTGTGAGTAGGTTGGTTATTTGACATTTGTCAAGTACCTAAATAGAAATGTCTTCTGCAGACGAGATTCCGCCCGCTTCTGCACATGGGGCTTTGACCCATCCTGAGACCCTGCCCCAGTCCGAAACCACAACGTATCCCCAAACTTGTTTCCCCCAGCTAGAGGCTTCTACTACTCCGATTTCCCGCCTCGAGACTGTTCTGCCTGACAGCAAATCCAAATCCTCGTCCATACTCGAATTAGGACCTTCATCCCAGTTCCCTGACATTTCGACCCAATACGATATTGCGCCTGAGGAGTTGGAACACCAGAGAGCAATCGATGCAGTGAACCAAATGCATATGTTCAGGTTTGATAATGTGAGCAGAAAAGTTTGTTTCATCTCTCCTGAGCTCCATAAGAATTTAATATTTGCCTGTAGTTAAGGTTGCCTTCCGAGGGCTGGAGTTTGCTAATTGGGGTACCTCATAGAATAAGAGTTCGGCCAGCAACTTGCCCAGCACTTCTAATAGTCAAACCTCGACTACACCAGTGTCCCCGAGCTTAGACTTTGAAGAGACCGTGGCTCCACCTAATACTGAGATAGGCGGGCTCGATGACACGTCAAGCGAGAGGCACGATTCTGATGCTAGCTTTCCTAGCACTTATTTCCCCAAGGGCGAGCCTGCTACCAAATACTTTTATATCATTGAAGAAACGCAGGCCGCACAAGATCTTGAGCGTGTCATTAGGGCACCTTCCCAGGACTATATTCTTGGGCTGAGGCCGAAAATTTTTTTCATCTTGTTGGTCACCGTCGTCGTCGTCATTACCGCTATTACCGTGGGGACCATCCTCGGTGTCCAAAAGAGCAAAAGGAATCATGCAGACCACATAGCCCTGGATCCTATGGAGTAGGTCCCTTCTATTTCTGTGCTTTTTAATCCAAATCTCTTGTTTACCTACCTGACTCAATCGAACAGGAAGCGATCTTCTGCCACAGTTTACTCATTTCCAACTCCAACTTTCACTTCCTATCCATTGGAAACTGGTCCCTGGGAAATTAAAGAACCTATTGATGTCGAAGAGGGTATCTGTGCACCTAATCCTCAGGCTATCGATAGATGCGATAACCCATATGATTACAAATTCAATATCTTGAAGGATTCATATGGATTCAAGATTCAAACCGACCTTGGAGTGCTCAACAAAAAATATTTGTATCCCCCCAAGAACCCAGATGGCATGTATAGTTTTAACATCACCGACTGGGAGATGGAATCCTCTGGGGAGCTTGCTCCTACCACGTGTAAGACGACCGTGGACGCTTATTTCATGTTAGCCGAGAATTATAGGTTCCATATGATATTGTAAGTTAATTTCAACTTCTATGAAAAATGTAGTGTATTGCTAATGTTCTATGTATGGGTAGTCATTACAAGATCAAAAAGAGGTGCGAGCTATGGAACGGATACGTAGCCGAGGCTGGTCAATTCTGCCACTGTGAGTGGATGGGGTATATATACGACGACTTCAAGGGCCCAGACCAAATCACGACACTTAAAGAAACCCCTTCTGCGAAACTCACAGAGTCTTTGACCACAATTAGGAGCTCCATAAAATCTTTGACTACCATTAGGAGCTCCACAAATCCTGAGCCCTTGACCATTGCTACGGACTCTACCGTTGTGGAGACGTTAACTTCCACCCCTGTGGAGGCGTTAACTCCCACCGTTGGCAAAACGTCCATCGTCGATGCCACCAGCCTTACCGTAGTAAAAGTACACTCTCCCGTGAATACCGAAGGTTCGATCCTCACTTTGGTCACTTCCCCTCAAGTTGCCACTGCTACATCACAGTAGACATCGTTTGTGCTTCCAGTGTTTTTAAGACTTGCCAACCTCTAATTAAGCTAGATAACACGCTCTGATGGCTATTTAGTAAGGCTTAACCTGTTGATGGTTGCAAATTTGTGTTGATCTTGTTGAACTTCCTTTTTTCTTTATTTTGATTGGAAATTTGGTTGTGGAAAGAAATGTACATGCTCACTCAATTGTATTGTAAGTGACCTGATAGTCCGTGCCTTGTTGGAAATAGATTTTTTGTTTAGCCAAATGAACAAGCTTGTATTTAGGCAAAACATACAGTACATAGTACTTACCTGCTACAGTACTTCCATAAACAGCAGACTTGCCGGTTCTTAACCAGACTAACCAGCCTTAGCCAATTTAAGCTTGCATACAGTCTCGCTTCCACCAGCTAGTTTGTACAACCAGAGTACTTGGCCTCCCATGTCCGAAATTGCGTCAAAGTAAAGATGTAAGCAGATACTTTGACTAGGTACTGTGGTTATTATAGAACGAAATGTTCAAAACTGCTCGATTCCCGCCATGTCATGGCCAGTTATCATAACTAACCGGAAATCGTAACTGCTTCCTCGCCGGTCAGCTAGCAACTGAAACATAGATGCATGCCCAAGCAGCACAACTTCTCTACCTATTGTGGCAGCTATCTCGCAATTTTTTCTTCACACATACATGCAGTTTTCCAGTCCCGCATACTGATTTTTCCAACGACAGTCGTAGTAGAGCATATAAGCATGTGTGGTATGGTATGTACGGCTCAAGCCCAAGCCAATCGTTGGCATCCAGTGTCATTTCTGTCTTCTTCGAAATCTATTGGATACAATGCAACTGCGCTTTAAAGATGACGCCGATAATTCCGCAAGGAGTTCTTGGTGCATATATGATACCCAAATTTTGAAGCAATTGAGAGGCAAGATGTCCCAGCGGCGAGTGGCACCCCAATCATTCGTAGATCATGACCCAGTGGCGGGCCGAGCCGCTTGGCCTGACGAACTGCAAGGTTATTTGAGCCTGGTCCGAGCTTGCTTGTCGATCGAATATATATAAAGAGAACTGCGCCATTGATTATAATTGTGTTGTTATACCCTTTATATGCTTGGTCAATTGAATACAATTACACAAGCTGATATAGCTTCATTCATAATGCTTTTGAGGGGCCTCTTCCTCCTCTCATCCGTCTGTATGCTTGGCTCGCGCGTCAATGCTCAATGCCCCATAAACCCACTTCAACATAGCTATTCCGCGGATCTAGTCCTCGCAGCAGGATGGAATTCAAGCCTAGTTTCCAATGCTCTCACATTCCCAAGGGGAATTTTATTTGACTCTGAGGGTAACTTGTTGCTCGTGGACAAGGGTATTGGAGTGTTGGGGTGGAAGGTTGTGGAGAGAGAGGATGGAGGGGCGTGTTTGGTGGAGAAGAAGGTTGTTATCGAAAATGATCAGGTGTGTTTAAAAGCTTCTTAATTGAGAGGGACGTGGGAGTATTGCTTTGGCCAATGTGCTAAACGTCTGGGATAGTTTAACCACGGAATTGCTCTCTCTGACGATGGGAAGACTCTGTAAGTCCCTTCCGCCCCCTCCATGCCTCGTATGTTGAGGTTGAGGGCTAACTATTATCCTTTACAGCTATGTCTCCACCAAGAACGATGTCTTCTCCTACCCCTACGATGCCAAAACCCGGACCACTGCATCGTCCACCAGCAAGTCCCTCATCACAAACATGTCTAATACCGGTCATGTAACACGTACTCTATATATATATTCTGGTACTATTCTTATCTCTGCTGGTTCCGAAGGCAACCTCGATCCCCTAGCTACAAACCCAAACTCTGGACACTCTGTGGTAAAGGTTTTCTCTCTCAAAGAAGCCCATTCCCGCAAAAATCCTTTTGATTTTAAAACCGAAGGCAGGTTACTAGGTTGGGGCCTGCGAAACTCCGTTGGTATCACTGTTGATCCAACAACGGGTGGTGTGTGGGCTGTGGAGAACAGCGTTGATATGTTAAGTCGAGGAGGGAAAGAAATATATCAGGACAACCCTGGCGAGGAACTCAACTTCCTAGGATGGTGGAACCAAACTGTCAATAACCCCGGATATATAGGTCCTAATTTTGGTTATCCCAGCTGCGTGGCAGTCTGGGATGTTCCTAGTTTACCCAATAACGAAGGTATCACTGTCGGTCATCAGATTGTTGTTGACCAGTTAAGCACGGAATATGCAACAACAGATGCGGATTGTAATGATGAGAAGAAGTTTACATCGCCAAGGCTTACGTTCCAAGCACATATGGCTCCACTGGATATACATTTCGATTACTTCCCGTCTGGTGGTGACGGTGGGTTGTGGGTTAGCTTTCATGGCTCCTGGAATAGAGACGTTCCAACGGGGTATAAGCTCTCGAAAATTCCGTTCGATAAGGCCTCTGGACAACCAGTGGCAAAGGCGACGGATAAACATAATTATGAAGATGTATTCTGGAATAGGGATACCATGAAATGTAAGGACAATGAATGCTTCAGGCCTGTTGGCGTGGCGATTGATGGAAAAGGGAGGGTATGGGTTGGAAGTGACAGTAGTGGGGAGATTATGGTGTTGTGGACGAAGGGGGATAGGAAGGGTGGGCCGGAAGAGTCGGATAATGGAAATAACGAAACAAATTGGAACAATGGGAAGAGTAGCGCGGTGATAGGGAGAAATTTAAATGGGAAGACTGGGCTTGCAGGGCTGGTGGCGGGGGTGTTTGGGATGATGTTATTGTAGGTTGACAACGGGAGACGAGACGCGCGGGGGTGAATGCAAAGGTTGTGTGGTTACCCTGAACTGCGCCTTCGTTATAAGAGTGCAAGGGTATGTAGATGTAGCATTTGATTTCATTGGTAATGCTAGCTAATTATGCTTACGTTAGTCAGCGTGTTGTTGGGTCTTTATGAAATTTCCGATATAATTACCAAGGTCCGGGTTATATACAGTTTTCCTGTCAGTTAGGTACTCCAGATCCATAGTTGTTCGGCCATGAAGTCGGTACCACAATATACACCAGATACAGCGGCTGTGTCATGAACCTTAAAGTGATGACTTTACTTTGCCCTTGGAAAGGTCGATGCTCTTATCGAATCTCGAGAACAGCTGGCCATATATTGCGCCTAAACCCAATTCGGCCCACGAGAATTTGTGATGACGTATTGGCAAGCATTTTTCGCCCATAGGTCCGTAATCCAAGCATCTGATTCCCGACGCGCTGGTGAAGTTCTGGTAAGCTACGTTAGGAGACTGCTCGGGAATCGAGGATACAGCTACACTTTGGTTCGGAAACGTTGGGTCGGAAGGAATTGTGTGGACGGAAGCGCTGGACACTGCCAGGAGTTGTTTTCTCATTCATCGATTGCAACTGGCAGAGCGGAAACTGTGGGGTGGGGGAAGGTAAGATCCAGACCTTTGAGGTGCCGATGCAATGATACAGCCATGGCGTTTGCTAATGAGTAGGGGAGGTAGGCCGCTCGAACGAGGAGTGCATCTCTTATCACGGCAACATAAACTCGGTGGAGCCCGGGGAAGGTAGAGGCACCCACAGGGGGATATCGATATACGCAACCCCGAGCACATACAACAAGTCTACCCCTACAACTCTCCACCATGCCAGAGGGGACACCGCACCATTCCGCCCTCCCTCCTACCCTCTCCGCTCCCCCAACCACCACACAATCCACCCGCATATCCCACCTTTCCCATTTCGCCTCCGGCCTCTCCTCTGGCGCCCTCGCCGCCTTCCTCCTCCAACCTGCCGACCTCCTTAAAACCCGCCTCCAGCAATCCCACCCCCACACCTCTCTCCCCCAGACCTTCCTAACCATTATCCGCGGCCCCTCTCCCATCCCCACCCTCTGGCGTGGCACCGTCCCCTCCGTCCTCCGCACGTCCATCGGTTCCGCTCTCTACTTCTCCACTCTCGCCTCCATCCGCGATCTCCTTGCCACCAATCACCAACGACACCTCGCCACCCAGTCATATCAAACAGGCCACTCCTCCGCCATGGTCCAGCTCTCCCCCTCCGCCAATCTACTTAGCGGTGCCATCGCCCGCGCAAGTATAGGCTTCGTTATGATGCCAATCACCATCCTCAAAGTTCGCTTCGAGTCTGACCTCTACCCCCAATACCGCTCCCTGCTCTCTGCCTCCTCCTCAATCCTAAAAACTGAAGGCCTTGCGGGATTTTTCCGCGGGTGGGGGGCAACCGCTATTCGGGACGCACCCAATGCAGGATTATACCTCTTCTTCTACGAGGCCGGGAAGAAGAACCTATCGAAACTCGTCAATAAAGATTCTCAAAGTGGAGCGGGGATAAGTAGCTCGACGGCTACATGGGTCAATATGACGAGTTCGGCACTAGCGGGGGCGGCATCGACGGCGGTCACGAATCCATTTGATACGCTCAAGACAAGGTTGCAGGTGTTGCCGGGAGTGTATACGAATATGTGGACTGCACTAGTGAGGATATTGAGGGAGGAAGGGGTGAGGAGATTGTTCGATGGGTTGGGTTTGAGGATGGGGAGGAAGGCAGTTAGTAGCAGTGTTGTTTGGACGGGATATGAGTTTTTCATTGGGAGAAAGTCGAGAGGTAGGGCAGAGGAGAGGTAGAAGGGGCTAGTTGATGAGGATAGGGTTTGATATTAGAGTGGGGAGAAGGGTATTGGGGAATAGAGGCGAAAACTTGGTGAGGGTGGGAATTTAAGGAGTTTCTTAGAGGGTCGTTTTCTCTCCTTTTCTTTTTTCCCAAAAAGTTCTGGAGTTATGGGTTTAGGTCTAGAGGATGATTTGCTTACATACTGCCTATACCTTCGAGCCCCATCGCACCATGCATACGTACTTCTACCTACCCGACGAGTTTTCACCTACACGTGCATATCTTTGTGATCTTTACTCCTTCCTTCGTCTTATTTGCTTTGGTTTGGGGGCTGTGGATTGGTATTCTCTGATAACTCCTCTCTCCATCAAAAGCGGGTTTAATTGGCTGGTTTTTTTGGCTGCATAGTTGCCATGGCACGTTCTGGTTTTAATTACTATGACTTGATTTGTTATTTTATACCATTGTTCGAAAATGGAATTGATGAAAATTGAATCATATGCATAGTTAAAAATTATATAGTGAGGTTACTTACGAGTACAGTGTATGTAAATTATATGGGACTGAGAGGTCGAGATTAATTGTATAAATACTAGTTAATATATATACCAGTTACATGTGATAGATGTAATGATGGGCTGGATTGTTACCTTTGGCTAGGAGATTATTTCTTTCGATTTTGGGTGTTTAGTTGAGGGTAACTGCACTCCGACTACCGGTAGGCTATGAGCGCTGTGAAGTAGATACATAGAGTGAAGTTGGGAATTGCCACTCTGGGAAGGAGTAAGTATACTCTTAAGTTCTAGTCTGGTTTTTAAGTTCTTAGTTAGTACCCAAAAAAAAGTAAGTATCCCCCAGACCCCCGCATCACATGTAACCTCCAATCCCAAGAAGTTATTTACTTCGATTGTTGCTAGTACAGGGTTCTTCAAGCTTCTTACTGGTCAGAAATACTTTGAAATTATGAGGCATTCTGACCCTGGGAACTATGGGGTATGCAAGCCGTATTCAATTGTAGAATCACAATGGTGAAACTTTAGTTAGTTATCTCCCCCACTAAAGCACCCACACATATCATGTCCAACCCACTCCACGCTTAGACAGTTGGGAGATTAGTTGGTTCCGGATGTTCCGACTACCTTCCGAGATAGGCGACTTTATACTTCATGGTTGGAGGAGGGAGGGCTGGAAACTATTAGTTTAGAAACAACGAAATCAAATAAAAATAGAACAGCATAACACTAGTACTCTTTTTTTTTTAAAGGTATATTTTGATTTGTTCGACTGAGTTACAGTTATGATTCCCTAGCCCTAAAGTAGTCTCGCCGGTTCACGAAATCTTTCGTAAGTCCCCCCCCACTTCCCCCCCGGGTTACCATACATGGACATGGACATGTCAATACATATATCTAGGGGAACATTAACCGTATTCAAAAATTAAAAAAAAGAAAAGATTGAAGAAAAAGCACCATGATCATAATCGCGATCATGATCGAGTCCTATTGTCGTACCATCGATACCAGATTCCCAGGTCGTAAAGTATTGGTTTTTTTTTTTTTTTTTTTTTTTTTTTTGGGGGGGGGTATTAACTCGTATGATGTAGTTACGAATATAAACTATATTATACGTGCATATATATATTGTGTATTATTTGTACAGTAAATTGCCTTCACACCACCACACTTTGCGTACGACATGTTGGACATTGAATATCTTCCGATGCAATGCAATGCAAATGCAATGTATTCAAAGTATGGTTATATTAATATTCTACTCTATAACAAATATGCGTCGCACGTCGTGCTGGGTATGGTCATCGAGATTTAGATGCCAGCCCTGGGGCAAACTATCGCCCTCCACTTCCCCCCCCCCCCCCCCCCCCAACCCAACCCAACAGGAACTAGCTATGCAGAATTGGACTATTTGAACATACAACAATTACAAAGTCCGTCACGAAACAAGTCTTCTGATATTCAGTATTATATACGTGCGGGGGGGGTAATATCCAAAATTAAAGTACTTGATACATGTTACCCGTGGATACCTGCCAGCGGCCCTCGAGACTTTGGAATAAATGATCCAGCTGCGCTTCAGGATCAGTAAACGAGAGAAATGTGGTACGGTTTACTCTAGGATACATTATATTTTGGCCTTGTAAGGTATCTAGGTTTTAGAAGTTGTCTTGTGGGAGAGTTTCGAACTATCAGGGTTCAGGGTAAAGTATTGGGTGCATGAAAGGTCCTTCGTGTGCAGCTAATGTACAGTATATATGGGCCGCATCCGACCACCAGAGAGAGCCCTAAAGATTCTCCCTAAGAAAAAGATCTACATATACTCTTTCAACAGTGAGCAATCAATCTCCCCAGTCCAATCACTCTTCGTTTCTCCACCCACTCCCTAAGGCCTCCCCTCCCCCGCCTCCTTTCCAAAAACGTTCTCTGCCTTACTACACATTCAATCCCTGTCTCTGGCCCATTTTGACTGAGTTGGCAACTACCCTAATTTGCCTGTCTGCTTGTATGCCAGCTATCTCGTCTACTACTCTATAACTTTGAATTTTTGTTTTCCTACACCTAGACACCTTGGTATTTTCCCAATTCAATTTCTTTGGTATACAGTAATACATATGCATAGGCATAGGCACCATGACGAAATACTGCAGATGACAGTTAAAATTTTATATTAAATGAACTCCCCTACAGGTTTTACTGTCGTCGACAGGCAGCTACAATATAAAAAACGTTTATAATCGACAAGGGTTTTGGTATAGTCTAGACACCTAGGTTGGAAAAATTGGCTTCCGGTTACCCTGATTTTCATCTATGCTTTTCTTCCTCACTTGCACTTTTTGTCATCTGTTGATTATGTTTATCGAGGGGCTCAAGGCTGGAGTCCCCTAGAATTGCAAAACAAGGATATAATCGCGGCTGCTTGACCTGTCCATGGTAACCGAGCCATTCCCTGCCCGCGAGTTGACAGCATTTCATGGTATTAACATCAAACATCAGACTCATTGGAGAATGTGTTATATAGATTGTCGGCATCTTCCGGTAAGTTGTATTCCACCAGGCGGAGCGACTCACATCATAGAGCATGACTGATTGATAATTGAGGATGACACTTGGAAGACAACACTCGATAGATACCCCCCTGCGCAAGATGATATGGACAGAACTAGTTCATACATTTTACAAAGTTATTGACATCAGCTTTCATATATTAGAGCTCCGAGTCTCTATTCCCCCTGTGTCAACATTATTTTACCCAGGCGACCATGTTTCCATTTACTCCATGACTACTGACCTTATTACCCTAACCATATTACCCTAACCATACTATATTACCGTATAATAAATTAAACAGCAAAAAGAAAGTATACTACCACTACTTGCATTCCCGACTCGAATGGGTCACAAACTACTCGAGTTGGAGTTGAAATTAAACTTGGTTATCCAGATCAGGAAAACGGGCGCGGATCCCGTCTTCAGCGCAACAGGAGACGTTAATTCTACGATGATCGCAGCAAGGGTTATAGGATCGACATATTGGGAGTTAAGTACGTTGTAGGTAAGGAATAATGAGCACGGCTTGTACTCTCTAGAGCACCCAAGCGTCACACTATGGCCCCTCTCAGAACTCACTACATTACCCAATGTTAACATCAATATCCGGTCCAGTATTAAATGTATTAAATTGCCACTGCACAAATCCAGCAGTAGGTAGCATATGCAGCTCATCATAAACCCCGTCCTCTTCTAAACTAACATTACTCAAGCATTCCATATTCCCATGCGTGAGCGCGGAAAAAAATCTGCCCCGCGGCTGGCACCCGCTGGGAAAGTAACACAGCTGGTAGTTAGCTCAATATGTGCCGCAACATATTACCTAACGGCACATGTTCATGAAAACTCTCCTTCGAACTAAAAATTAAATAGCCATTTTATTTACACCACAGATGTTTTGGGGCTTCTTCCTTATCTGTGCCATTTCGTTATCTCAACTCTTGTATGCTTGCAAGATGTGCATATGTGTTTATTTCCCCGTTACTTTGTTCTAATGATCTTGCCTGTTCTAGTGATAATGATATACAGTCAACAATAATTAGTTATATTGATCAATAGGGTGTTTCATGTATGTTCGTCGAGGAATATGAACTGCAACGCTCTAGCCTATTGGTCCCGTTGATGCTTTGATGCTTTGGCAGAACACCACTGACACAGGGCTCACGCGAGTGAGGTTCGTCCCTGGCATAACATCTCTGAACCCATACCAAAGCGAAATGCTTGGTATCCAGAGAGTGTGAGAGTAGTCCTCATTATCAGGATGAGATATAACAAAATGGCAGCCATAGGCCGCTGAGAATATTGGATCAAGCAATGTTAAGAATTATGTAAACTAAAAAAATGTATTAGTTTCAGATCAAATATAGGAAAGTCAGCCTGTGTGGCTTCAGCACACTATGTACCATACTTACCACCAATTGGCATTCTGTTATTTTCTTTTTGTGAGCATGTACGCATAACTTGGAAATGGGGAAAGCCCCAAATTCCCAACTTACTCAACCCACATCCCATTGCCATAGCCATAAATAATCCGAGAATGCCAGGAACATTGAAAACCATGTGATAATCACAACGCCTCCATTCCAATCACACATACATCTAATACATCCTCGTATAGCAGCACTTGCCTTCCAGTGGCTACCTGAACTAGAGAACGTGGGGTTAACTCTTGAAGTAGCATTAACCACTATATAGACGAGCCACACTGTTCCAGCCCGGAAAGCCAGGATGTAGGGCATCCGCTGTACGTAGGGCGGCACGGCGGCAATGAGAAGCCATAGAACGGCCAATGGGAGCCGCTGAATAACATCTGGTCTAGCTCACCTCAGTCAAGAGGAGCCTAGTCCCCGGCCTTGAGTGGCACATTAAGAGCAAGGATGAGAAGTGGAAGGAAACATCGCGTCATCTTTTGCTGATACTCCAATGTGAGTGAATGTACCTGCAGTTGCTTTGGAAATGTTTCATTAAAAACCCTCAGCTCGAGTTGGTCGTGTGAGCTGTGTAGAACGCAGAGTGGGTTAGCGGTGTAAAGGCTCATTGGCTGTCAAGATAAACCTAGGTGGTGCGCAGGCCTCGGATGAGGAGAGATGCGAAGATGACCATTGAAAACGTGCGTTGGAGACGGGACCAGACCAACCAGGAGGGATGATGTACTCCAGGATCGGAGCAACAAGAAGTACCGGTATTTTGATCCCATGCAAGGGAAACAGAGGAGAGATAAATCCCAGAGGGAGAGAGATAAGGCATAGTTCAATTGCCAATAGCACCAGCGGCGATATTGCGAGTTCCTCCTATCTGCGGAAGCATGACTCTGACGCCAAGGCCAAAACCTCGTGATCCGTCACAGCCATAAGCTTCATAAAAAAAATGCAGATGCAAAATTCTTGGTATCCATTGCATATTCAGAATCACTGTACGTAAAAACTCCAAATAGAAATAGAAAATAGAAAATAGGAACTTTATTCCCTCCTATATTATTCGGGTTATTTTTGCCCTATCATTCTCGGCCTAGGCCAGCGCCTTCAGTGTAAGTATCCCTCCTTCTCTTGAAAGGCCTCTTCCACACTTACTTTATTAGTCCTAATCTTAAGTTCCGAATTCTCCGGGGCTTCATAAGGAGCACTAATTCCGGTAAAATCCTTGATGATACCCTCCCTAGCCTTCTTGTAGAGTCCCTTTGGATCCCTGGTTTCAGCTACCTCAAGAGGAATGTCAATGTGAACCTCAATGAATTGGGGACTGGCAGCGCAGTGCAATTCACGCGTAGTGAGTTGGTCAGCGCGGTAGGGTGATATGAAGGAGATTATTGAGACAGTTGAGGCATCGGCGAAAAGCTTGGAAACCTAATGTAGAGAAATATAAGTGGGAAGAATTGAGTGGTTGATTTTTGAGAGGTATTGTAATTTATGTATGCTGCGACCTGCACCGTGATCAAATTGAGCTGCGAGATGTATTATTACATGATCCATCGATTCAACGCAGACTTGCCGCCAAAAATACGGAACAATAAAAACCTCAAATTACCGGGGATCTTAAATAATCATGGGGACTGCCTGGCCTCGGCTATCCGTCGAATATTTTCATTTCTGTCTTTCCCCGAGAAACTCGAATCCTTATTCAGACTGAAGCGAATGTTGTCACCTGTAAAGTGCAGAACAGAGTGAGTGCCAATTTGGTTTCGAGAAGACGGCAAAATGCACACGTGTGCATCACCGATCAAATCCGAATCGAAAACTAACAGTCACCCAATTGTTAGAGTCAGATTATTCACGGCATGAATCAGATTATTCACGGCATGAATATGTCTCTAGTGAGAGCAAAATGCGCCGGACAAGAATGAAATGCCATCGAGCCTGTAAGCAGCAATACCGTTATGCAGCAATTGCTGTTCCGGAACTGTGGCGTCTGTAGGCTTTCCCGACACGGACAGACCGGTCAACCAAATTGTGGTGCCTTGTTGGCCACGGTATTTGTTTCTCTCTTCGCGACATGTTTCTATTGGTCCACAAATCAGTCAATTAGTTAGTTACATGCATGTGTCAACGTAAGCCTTATCAAATAAAAGAGTTCGAGGAATCATGTAACCTCCCGAGGAAGAGAGTACCAATCCTGGGAGCACGGTAGGGCCTCAATCAAGAGGGAAAGAGTGCTGCTATAGATAGCCAAGGGTGATTCACTTCCGTAGCCATTTTCCTTCAGATCTCTGCTTCCTGAAGAAATGTTCTAATCAGGATCCAGAAGCCGTAGTGTAAACGGCTGAATAATCTGGTTGGCACACCCCCAGACTAGCGGCTGAAAGTTAGGTAAGGTGGGGTGTGGTGGGTGGGGCAGGATCTCTTGGGCGGGGACGGAAAAATTCGGTTGAGGGGTTCTGGGGTCGCTGTGTGAGCCAGTGTCAAAGACCAGAACGTCAGCTATCCTAAACTCGACACCCAGATCTTGCAAGGGGCAGTAAGTGGAACAGCGCAGAGAAGCAGTGAGGAAAGATATCGATGTGTTGGTCAAGGACTGGGCTGTGTTCGTGAATTATTATGCACTTACCTTACGATGGGCGATTAGTGGGCAGTAGGCTGTGCGGTTCAAATATCGATGGCAAGGAAAGAAATCGAGGCCTTGGATCAACTTGCGAAATATCTATTATAAACATCCAAAGCAGGATGACGTATTCTGCTCCAAGGCTACCTAGCGTGATGTCTCAATTCGAAAAGAAACACCTATCTATCTGTTCTTGAACCTGCGATGTGTTTGACTAATGCTCGGGTACCGCACTCTATCTTGAGTTTCAGTCTCGCGATCGGAAGCGAAAGCAGAGGGCACAGGAAGGCACAGGAGGGCACAGGAGGGCACAGAGGGCACAGGGAGGGGTTGTGCCAACCAGACTAGTTGTAGGACCCTTTTCGTTGGGTACGACTGGACCTACAACCTACAAGCAGGACAAGCAGGGTGACGCAAATGATTAGCCGCTTGCATTGTACATAAGTACCGGTAGTAAACGATTTTGAGCCCTTAATTAAGTAGCCTCGTTAAACGTTTGCAACGCGCGATGCTCACATAGTCAGCAGCCAGATGAGCACTTAGGTTCACTCGCTCACACGCTGGCATTGTGCTTGAAAGATCTAGTGACTTACTTGCATTTCATATCTATACTCTCTCTATGCGCCATATATACATATGTACATGTTCAATCAACAATAGCTGGCCAAATTTACATTCAGATCTGAGACAAGATAAGAGATTCTAGGACCAAGTACAGATCTAAGATCCCCTCGGCAATATATCGGATATGTTCTTACTAGTCTATCGTCGCCTGCCTATGTAGAGATCTGTTCAATCGCCTTATCCGAAACAGGCAGTGGAGGAGAATCATGACGCCAAGAATTCAAATAGGCCTAGAGTAAGTAGGCAGCCCATAAGGCATTACCTAGGGCTATTCCAAACTTATGTACGGTATGCGATGTTGAGTGTAGAGTACGACGCTGTATCCATATTATTGAACTGATTGCTGTTGATCTACCTTCAAGAAGACCTAGTCTCCTTCTACGACGAACCTACTGCCGACGTCAACAGTATTTAGTTCCGGAGGCAGTACAAGTATCAAGCTCTTGTGGAACAACACATGAGCCTCTCCACCACGGAAATGGACAGCAACCTGAGTAACAAGAGGCGGGCTTTGAAAGTCATAACTAGTTGCAGTCTCTATTGTGCAATTCATGGGAGCCTGGCTTGATTTGTAAACTGTTACTATACCGGTAAGTTAGTCATAGTTAACGTACTCTACGGGTAACGAACCAACGAACCCCATTCTGTCTCTGTCTGTGCACATTGCCATTGCCGAGGGATTAAATTAGGTAAGTTGGTTAGCCAGGTGGTTAGCTACCGGTACCTGGTGAGTTGAATATCGTTAGCCGTCAATGATGGATCGAGCCAGTCTCGATTCCAGTCTCAAGTCCGTGCTGCCAACAAGACTATCTCGAGCGTGAATAATATAAATACAAGGTCTAAAGCATAGGCCCTGGGTTAGGGATTAGTTGTCGGTCACCATGCAACCAGGTATGTTCACCGTACATATGCTCTTATCCAACCAGCCTAGCGCTAATCGTGGAAAGGGTTTGAACTCGGCTGTATGCAATCCTTCAACAAACCTTCTTGGCGTCGATGAATTAGGGTACCCGACGCGGTGTTGAGAGAACTTATCCTCGATTCCTTTCCGAACCATTCGCTCATTTGCTAACCATTTCAAGGACATATCATACACGGATGTCTCCACGAAGAAAGAAGACGCGAGCTTCTGTCTCTGACGCGGCGGGCTGCTTAGCACATATCTGACGAAGAGCGTAGGATTATCATTCGATCAGGACTGGCGGCATACTGTGGGGGTGTTAGAGGGCCCAGTACTTACTTCGAAGGGCGGGGAGGGGGGCGGAGGGCAGGAGGAGGAGGAAATGGAAACGGGGACGGAATTATGAGAAAAAATTAAAAGAGGGAACCGGGGAAGAGAGGGGTACAGCAGTGGCTGCAGCTGAGGCTTTAGCATACCATCAAACTAATATTGCCTTCGATCATCTCGCGGACGAGAACAGAGGGGGAACAGCTGTCGCAACATTGAAGGTATTCAATTTTCAGCGAGCCAACCACAAATGTCGACGGCAAAAGAGGTTGGGTAGCTACCTCTGCTGCCATTACGATAACCTCACCCCCAAATGTGATCGAGATAGTACGGTAGTCCTTACTTACTTTGCTGCAATTTCAAATCAAATACCCATATTGACATACCTTGTCTCTCACACGGCTGCAGCAGTACAGCGTAGCAGTACATCCAGTAGGCAGCAAGCAATGTGGGCGGCCGCGCAGTATGTAGTTGTGGTGAGGATGCTCTAGATACCTGTTGATTCATCCTTGACGTCGTCTTAACTTCTTGGAACACCCGTCCAGACAGCCTCTTATTGGCGGCTGGAAAGGAAACCTGGCACGTAGTCAGAGGATATCTATTAAGGCTGATTCGCCCCTCTCAGGGTGTTGGTTTCAATCTTTTTGGGTTGACAACTCCCATTGTGGGTTGCCAGCCGTGAATTTCTTTTTCTCTCTTGATACCGAGATGTACCCGTTCTCATAGGCAGGTACCTGTTCCCAGAGCAAATGCATTTTACCACAAAGAAGCAAAATCAAAGGAAAATTGTTCGCCAGTTACTTCCCGCCACCACCCCGGCGGAATCTCCAAAACTGTAACATCAATAATTGGCGTAACGAATCAGCGTTGTTCCAAGCCGACAGGAGCACAACACATCTTCCGTTACTTTCTCCTCCGCAGACCCCCCTTCCAACCAACCACAGCAACCGTCCACCGTCTCTAGCCACACTGGTTTTAGGCACTATCCGAGTTCTTAATATATCCTAGCACGGAGCTGAATCATAGTCACTGTGAGAGGACCCTTGTATCTCCACATCGATTACCTGCCTTAGCCCATCTTCCAACAGAGGCAAAGATTCTGACATGTCAGTTAGGAAGCTAGCCATACAATTTGGCCATCTTTACCAGGATTACACTTATCCTCCCAAGACTACTTTGAATCATCAGCCATTGCGGTTCCTTCGGTCTGTTTTCAAAGGGCCTCTGCTGCAAGGGTTGACAGTGGTCAATTTTTTCTAAGAAAAAAAAACCGGAAACTTTCTTTTTGCTTCTCTCATCAAGTTCATACCACGCCATCCGCCCATCTGGTGGAGCCGCTTTCTGCCTGCTTATTTGACGGATTCTACGTCAATTTCTCTCTTCAAGGCGCACAAAAACAAGCACCTGCGCCTCGGTGATCTTATCTACTGCATAACGATCAATTCCTACTAGTTTCTCTACAGTGTGGGGAAGGAAGCTTCGTTGGGCTCATAAGTGTGGTTAAAATCCTACTTTAGCTCCCGGATTCCCCTTTAGCTCCCACCCTTTTGGTTATATATTATACCAAATCCTCCCGCATCTTCCCACGACAGCACATACTTCGGACAACGAATAGAAGGTCGAAGCGGTGGGTTTCCATTCAGTCTGGTGAGTACGACGCGAGACTAGGCACAGTTTGCCAGCCTGGCCAGCGTGGGGTTTCTGCAGCTTCTAGATTCCGAAGCGGATATCCTTATTTCCAGACATACTGCATGTGGGGAAGGCAAGGTGATCTCACGTGCTGCACATCTTATCAGTCCCAGATATTTTCATTAAATACACGCTCTCCTCTTCTCTCAGGGTGAGATACGCCCGTGATCACCCATTGCACCCTTGAATTCGGGCACCCTTCGATGTACGACTCTCCCGTCCTGACCCGCTTTTCACAGAATCGAAGACGCAAGGTTCAAACAGAATAGACTAAGCTGTCACTAGCAAGAGGATTTTACGGCGTTCCACAAGAGTGATAAGAGGGACCTCTTATTGGAACTGCAACCCTCTGCAAAGGCACAAACACCCATCTACTCTTTGAGATATGACGAAATTTTGGGACAAAGTACTTGAGGTCATCCTCTCACGAGGACAGCGGGAGCGGCATGAGAAGTATCTATGGGACAAACAGTGCGGAATATCCCCAGCTACGTCAATTTCGAGCACCTCATCTCTGGATCGAACAATAACTCCAGAATTCAAACCTACAGTAAAGCCTGCAGAAGGCAGCTCACCTGTGACACGATTACCCACTGCAAGCTCACCAACTCTTCACTCTCCATCCACTCCATTGACCCAGCATTCATCCCCAGCTGGATCTCCCACACACCAAACTCATCCCCACAAGGCCACAAATGGGCTTCCTCCACGGGCGCCACTCCCACGCCGCCAGCGCGAAGACAGGCCTTATTTCTCCTTGGAGCCTCTCATTGAGGCTCAGAAGCTCACTGCCTCGGAGAAGCCATGGACTGCAGCAATTGAATTGCCACCACCAAAGCTTCCACTCCCAAACCACGAGAAGGCTTCCCAGAGGCAACCCCTTCTATATGAGGTTCCGCCCCTCAGTCAAACACAAGGGATTGGTCGTTATCGTCGGTCGGTCAATGCTACTGAAGAGTTCATAGACTCTAGGATTAATAAGCGAAACGATAGTTTCGCAGACTTATCGACGCTACGGAAAGAAAAACCTCGAGCCGGCAGCGACGAATACATAAGACCTGCAAAGATTCTGGGGAATATGGACACCACAAGCCCACCGCCTCCACGCAAAGCTTTCTCGCGTGGCAATAGTCCTGTCAGATTGGCTATATATGGGGAAGCAGTAAACGAAGTCGGAGAGGAGGAGCTCGAAGAAATTGATGGCAGATTGATATTTGGGAGAAGAAAAAGGGCCGTATCTGCAGTTCGCGGTACTGATAGCATCAACAATGAGGGTGAAGCAGAAAAGGTTCTTGTTACAACATCTGACCCCGGTGTCACTACAACTGAGGCAGTTGTGGCAGCAATTGCGGAAGAAAAAATCACCGTATCGAAGAAGACGCAAGGAAGCGATGAAGAGAATGTGAGAGGGAGGAGAAAGACTATGGATGCGAGGAATCTCAACCGCCCGACAGCCACCAAATTAAAGGGTGATATCAAAGCCAGAATTAGGCATGCCACAACATCTGAGGATGTGGAAGAAGCTGTAGAGACAGATGAGGGCTTCGAAGAAGTTGAGAGTTTCTCTGAGGGGTGTGGGGCAAAGTTTATGAAGGGCAGCAAAGGATCCAAAGAGAAGTCAAAGACACCACCGAAGGCACAGGAAGTTGGGAGAAAGAATAGGAAAACAAGAGGGCCTGGCCAGGGAGCTGGAGCTGGGACAGGAAACACAGGATTGAAGGCTGTTGGGGGAGGAGGACTGGTTTAAGGAAGTAGGGATGGACTATATAAAACGTATTGTGAGGGATTATTTGATGTTATACGACTGGGATGACATATCTGGTTATGTTTTCTACTATTTTCTTTTTTTTGTGCGATATGTTTGTGTAGTTTCCTTTGGGTTTCCTTTGTTGGATGACTAACGACCTAACGATGGGGACTGACTGGGCTGGCGCACTGGGTTTTTCCTTCGTTCCTTTGTTTGGGAGGCGGCATAGGGCTAGGTATATCTCCTTTGGAACATTTTCAAAACTAAAGGCATTGTTTTATATATTGTGGAAGAATCAAGGTGAGGGCGGAATTGTGTGGGGGTATAGTACTCATGGAAGCAGTTGTAGTATCAGCCTGAATTTTTGGTAAATATTTTTTGGCGTTGTTGTTGTTTCGATGATTCTCAATTTATTTTGTTTCTAAAACACCTCGCTAATATGTCGACATTCTCCATTAAAATTCTCCAGTGGTGCGTCTCATATGATAAAATGCCGATGTTACTCTAGCCTTCCTTTATACCATGTATACGGCATGGCAGTTCAGCTAACTAGGTTATTACTTAGATCATTAGCTTTCTTCTAGACTTTGTATTTGTATTCCAATCACGTCCGGTACTCGAGATCTCATAGGACGAAATGCCATATTGCACCTACATTAAGATACCCACTATTACACATATAATAAGAAAAAAGGAAGCAACTCTGTGATTGCTGAGGTCAATTATCGTCTCGATCAGAACTCGAAGATCGGTGGATTTTGTCGTAACATTTCAAAGTCACGTACCAAACACCCAACCTATCACCGACGACAATTTCAACTGCCCAGTACCAATCACCTTTTATTAAATTGCATTTTAAGCTTGGCTGACGGCATTCATGATGGTGAATACATCGAAAAGCATATATAGATCTTGCGTTCTGTGAATCCACATGCCCCTATGCGGATTGAACTTACAATTCGAGAAGTTGTTGCAGGTGGCTTAAAAACTGCTAGGTAGGTTATCGGATTGTTAATGGTCATTGATGTATGTAGCTTTGATTCGTTGAAAAATCTACTGACCGTTATTGTTGAGCGCGCGCCTAGTGAGAGTAAGGTTGGATGTCTCGCTTCTACCTATGACTTGCGTCTCCCGTGATCAAACGCACCCCGCAGCCGAATCATCCCCGCTCACGGTAGAAATAAGATGCCCATGTTTCAGAGCAACCTGTAAGCTTCATCTGGTCCCTGGCATGTTTTTTTAATTCCCCACTTCCCCACAGTTGCAATGTTACACTTCACCAAAACAAAAGCAAGGTATACAGCGCCCAAAACCTAATCTGTGTCTAATACCGCGTCCATATGCAGAGTGTAATCATCAATCCCGGCTCTATAACATGAAGACTGGACTTGGACTATCCAATGAGGGGTATAGGGCTACCATCAGAAACTTAAGCTGGGAGAAGCATACAAGAGTGATGTTTCAGGATTTTACAAGTTAGAGTATTGCTTTTTTGTTCTGATATACTTGGATTGATGTGGTTGGATGGATATTTGTATAAGACATGCATAGACAAGAGACCAGACTGGCTAACGACATGGGCGTTCAGGGTACTGTAAATGCTGCAGTCGATTGAATATGGGACAAACGTTGTTGGAGGCGTATCGCCCAATAAATCAGGGCAACATTTGGTGTTATCAGTCTATTCTACGGTAAGAGAGGTATGTAACCCCTTTGGTGCGTGGCCAGACTGCTTGTATCTTCCTATTGGCTGCTTTCGATGGAATATATGTATTGTAAGTTTGTAGACTGAGAGATCACCACTAGGCAGTTAGCTATCTGAAGTCAAACGCAACAAGCATTTTCGTTTCTGCTATCCGGGCTACGTCCGCAATATTGGAGGCCATTGAGGCCGAAAATTCACTCATTTTTTGTTGGTAGCGGAGCATGTACCCGTCCATGAGCCGTTGCGCATTTTACTCTGCTCTCCGGACGCAGTCCAAATCACGACTTTTGGGTCCGAATTCCCCCGGAATGCTACATGCCCCGAGCTGTTGCCGTATTGGCCATATCCGCAATTTACACCGGGTGTGATCAGTATAGTTGCGAAGTCCAGGACGCTTGGATACGAAGCCGTGGCGAGTACAACTAAGGCCGGGCTAGGGCAAAGTTATTTGGTTGGTGTGGGTGGAGATGCGCTGGGGGGAACAAGCTTAAGAGAAGCCCTGGAGATGGTCTGGGATTATGAGATACAGAAGGGGTGGTTGTGATTGGGGAGATGGGGGGAGATGATGAGTTGGAGGTAGCGGAGTAAAGAGGAATAAGGGAGAACCAATGAAGTCAGTTGCTGAGTCTATCAATTTTGTAGCTGGGCTAGAGTACAAATACGGACTACGAGGATCTGCGAAGACAAAATAGTCGGTCTGATAGCAGGCATAACGGCACCAACTAACAGGACCATGGGCCATTCTGGTACGTTTTATGGGGTATATATCTGCAGACGACAAGTTGAAAGCTTTCAGGCATTTTGGGATTCAAAACTCCCATCCCGGGCAAGCTGGTGAGCGAATGACACAGCTTTTCACTACAACCAGAAGGATTCTTCCGACGAAGCCGCCCCACCAGAATCAGCAGGTTGTAAGCAAATATGCGGAAACTCGTGTCAAAGGTTCCTTATTGGCCAGATGTCCTAGTCACGTGAGATACATCCGGTCTATGGCTAACGTGCTGCGGCACTACCAGATCCAGGCAAGGAATTACCAAATTGGCCCAAAAAGAGATCTAAAAGTGGGATCTTACTTCATACCATAGTTGAAGCAATTGCTTATCTCTTGATTCAGCATGACGTCCCTAGCGAGGTATCCCAGCTCAAAACCTCAACCCAAACGGATTCTCTCTTTGCATTGCAATTTGTCGGCATTGTGGCCTCCTCTCCCCATGGCTCTTTCCCTCGGATCTCCCTTTCCTTTTCCTACGGTATGGGTCCTGATCAGGCTCTCGTAGAGAGCATGCCCACCCGCATGAATTCATCTACCACTATTCACATTTCTCTGCGGTCCTTCGCTCTGTATACGAACTCATCTTTCGTGAGAAAGAAGCCCCTTTGATTGAGTAGGTAGGAATTGAATTGGACGATGAGACTGACCCAGGGGTCAGAGTATAAGGTTATGAATCCACATATCGGTTGTCTGGGCACGGTCTGCTGGTCGTCAACAAAAAAATTATTCAAACTGACACACAGGGTTTTAATAAATAGTGCTGGTCTTGAACTGAATACCAACGATGTGCTTGTGCAGGCCCCCAGTCAATCTCATTGACACAGGTGGGAAGGCCAACAAAGACACGATGAAGGAATGAGTTGAGGTATAAATGAGTCTTTGTGAACCCGGCTGTAGTTTAGATAATACCTAAGATTGGTTTTAGAGAAATCTAGAAAGGATATCAGGCGGGATAAATCTGAGGACTCTTCCTCTAACAGAAAACCTATTTGTGTCATGAATATGGAGATAACTGTGGTTAATGAGGTAATTCAGGGTAATAATTACCTTTAAAGTTCAAACCGTTGCGTGACAAATGGCAGTTACTCCTCTTTCGCCCACCAGGTAACGCCGTAGCATTAAATACACACAAAACTAAGTAATCCAAGTTGCATCGTACTTCACCAAGTAGGTAGGATCTGAGAGTAGCACAGGTCAGTGTTGATCCGATCCCTCCTCTACAGTAGCAACTTGAGCGCTCAGGCTAAGGGGATTGCGAACGAGAGTAAGCATATGTCGCCACCAAGAGTATGGTTAATTGGTTAGATTAGATTCCCCACCAATTTCTCGTATATTCAATGTTTTGAAAAAAAAAAAAAAAAAAAAAAAAAAAAAAAAAAAAAAACAAGGAACTGAAGTCACCAGATCATGCGGTATCCAAATTTAAATTTGTTGACCCCCCCCCCCCCCGCCCCCCGCAAGAAATTTTTGTTTTAAGTTTACACTGCCTTCGTTGAACATGAAGGAACAAGGTTCCACTAGGACAACGCTAGGATGATTAGTCATGGGAAGCGACAGAAGGGAACGTATGGCAGAGAGGGAACGAGGACTAGACATGAACATCACTCGAAGCTTTGCTCTGGAAAAAATCCAACTTCATCTTCATTTTGCTGCCTAGACTGTGACCCGATACTCTTGTTCCTCTAGGTTATAAGTCCGGTGACGTTTTTTCCTCTAGAACAAGTACATGAAACTCCTGAGCACACCCCAATCCCTTAGATTAAGTATACATAACCTATAGACTATAGGTACTGTATATACATCTGGTAGGATAGAGGTTTTATCACAGATAAGGGTACTGATATCCTGATGGGAGAGAAGGTAGTCCCAAGAAGAAGAAGTTCAAACAAACCCCAATTCTTCTTTTTGATTTTTTTTTTGTTCCTTCTGTAGACTACGGTTTATGTAAAAGTACATGTATGTAGCTCTGACACAGTGCCCCTCTCAGGGACCAAGTTGAGGGTAACTTAACATCTCTATAGATGGGCTAGGGCACAGAAGTAAATAATAATGAGAGACATAATCATAAGTCGAAATCTAATAAACAAGTCGCTTACCTGAAGGCAACTTTAGCTTTCCCTTCCTCTTTACGGTTGGTCACAGAATGACGAGGTAAGTTGTAACAAGGATATATCATACATAATTTATCGTTGTATTATCAACACTGAAGCTCTATTGGAAGTCCAATTCGTAGCTCTTAAAATAAGAAATTTAAGGAAGAAAAAGAGGATTTGAACGAAATTCATATAAACAGAAAGAAATTATAGTTCTTCAGCTAACATCAGTAAAAAATCAGGAACATGAACGTGAACATATATAGACTTTGAAACTAACCATCCTACCAATCCCAGATCCCTACCAAAATATCAAAACCAACCCAATACCCAAGCTTAACCCGCGCCTGCGCTGCTTCTTCAAACAAGATTGCCAAACCCATCACAAGCCAAAACAAATCCAAAACAATCATCCTATATTTACGTAACCATAAGAAATTCAAGTTTTTAGTGACTTTAATGGCCTTTGGAAAACGAAAAAAGATAAAGTTCGAAAAAAAGGTCCAATATGTATCAAAACAATCGTCGGTTGTAAGAACGCTAAACGAGGGCCCAGTAAGATCCATCAATCCCTGCCAGGTCTGACCATTCCTTTGGAGCCAAATGCTACAATGGCAAGGAATTCCACACCACAATATTTTCGTCCCACTGAACCCAATACCAGCATTCACAACCTATATTACACAGAGATGAACCCTTAATCAAAAACATCAAAGATAACAGATTTACCACCAATGCCCTATCCTACTCAATCACTTGGATCCAAAATACAAGAAACAGAACAGAGTGTGGCCGCCTTCCGGTTGAGATGCGTAAGATTCATGAAAGAAAATTGATATTGAGATATGTTGGGATATATTAGAGAAAATGAAATTGATTAGAACAGAAAGTAAGAAAATACATCAAAATGAGAAGAGGTACAGCACTTTAAAAAATACCTTTCGCCACCATACACATTAATTTCATGATGCCTACTACAGCAAACAAACACGCCATATCAATCCCCGCCCAAAGAGACCAGTTACTGAAACAAAAAGGATGACTTGACAATGATCAAAATATTGACAAAGTGAAACCACCTCTCACATAGTAGGATTCCAATTCTTGATTGGTTTTCCTATGAGATTGAAGTTCTTGCAAAAAGACTGCAGTCTCCCCGCGATTTAAGAAAATGAGGTATAACCAATATGAAACATTTACAAAAAATCCCGGGTAAGTTACGGTGACTCATTGCACCATCCATTTCTCCATATTTCGGTTGGAGATCCCAGAATTCATACTATCACCTGTCATGATACCATCCATGTTATTCATGTTGCCCATTCCGATGTCCATGGACATATGTAGTAACTCAGATGTCATCCATTGGGAATTGCCGTTCATATGGTCACTATGGTGTCTTGAATAGGAGGTAACCCTTGCTAAATCTTCGCTTTGTCTCCTGCCATATCCGTTCACCGGTCGATCGTTGAAATTTCCGAAAGAGCCAATCATGTTCACGTCTCCGCTCACCCCATTTCCTTGTTGCATACCTTGCATTCCAATGTCCTCGTCAATGTTGTTCGAGCCATAAAGAGAAGTGTATAATGGAACTGGGCTATTGCTTTGGCTACCTGCATTGGAGCAGTTTACTGCGTGTCCATTCCACTGACCCCCCGAACAGAAATAGTCCCAGACAGAATTTACCCATACAGTTCTCTGTTCAGGGTCGTTAAGGTTGAGGTTCTTGAGAAACTTTGGGTCGAATAAATTCACAAATGTGTCTTGGGAAGAGCCATTCGATGAGTCAGACATGGCGGTTGCAGTGTGAGACATTGGTTGGCTTTTAGGAGAATTCGCAACTTTGTATGATTCAGTAGTTGGGGATTGTCCATTTGAATAAGGGGAGCCTAGATGGTGTGCTGACCGCTGAGAACGAGAGTGAAATTGAGACCGTTCATCTTGTTCTGACTGAGCCTGGTATTGAGAAGGGCGTAACTGAGGGAAAGGAGGCTGAAATGCAGATGTGCCCTGTACTTGTGCGGAAGGAGATTGACCCGTCCTCGCAAAACCGTTCTTCATGGGCGACGTTGGGCCATTAGGAGATGCTAGCGCAGGCCGTTGGGGAGCACCTGGACTACCTCCATTGTGATTTCGAGTAGTCTCATAGATGCTGTGGTGGGCCGGCCCGCTAAGATGTCGTCGGTGGTGGTGACTCCGAGCGGGTTTTGGTGACTGTGACTGTTTCTGTGGTTGTCCTGGTGGCTGCGGTGGAAGCTGTAGCGGCCCAGCCGTATTGACCTCCTCTCCAGTTTCAGGAACATACTTCCACTCGATCAACTTCTTACGTATCTTGGAGAGATAATCCTCCTGTCGCAGGTGCAATAGCCAAGATTAGCTTTTGTGGAAGAGGTGCAGGTTATTGACAGCGAGTACCTTAGTCTTTGCCTCTGAAAAGCATTTGTGCTCATAACTTATGGCTATTATATCGAGGTTCAGTCGGTTGTATCCAGAAAAGGCCTTCCCGGCATTCAGGAGTTTCTTCTGCTCCCGCTGCTGATCCTCGATTGTAATATCCGCTTTCGGGTACGGCCGCTGCAGTCGTTTAGCGCTTCTCCCTGGTGGGGCCTTCTTAACGTTCATGGGCATTGTTTGGTGCATGGTGATAACCTGTGCTTCTTTTGCAAATATATTGTTGGAACAGGAGTACTTGTTAATGAAACGGAGCAAGAGTCCCTTGGGAAGATGAGCAAGCGCACAAAAGTCTAGGCACGGGGCTATGTGACTAGTGAGCGAAGTGAGACTCTAACTGGCGGATGGTGTTAGCCAACCCTGAACATTCCAACTGTACTTACCCAGAAAATGAGGTCACTCACCAGCCGCTGCAGTTGTTCTGGCTACTGACAGTTGGTATGTGATCAAAGATGCCCCTGTATCCTGTATCGCCACTCGTGTGTAGAAAAAGCAAAAGGTAGAAGTTACAAGGCCCAGTGCAAGTTGAAGGGAAAGACTCCGGCCCTGTTCGTTTTTCCTTTGTCACTTATGTTTCGCCGGCTGACAACAAATATATTGCAGCGATATATATATGGTTTCAGCTGTGACTCGACAGAAGGATTCGGTCAAAGTACTGAGCTGAGCTTTGGGTATCTGTAGTATCTGTAAAGCAAATTGGTAAGCATGACAGCACCCTTTATTTTCAGGAACAGATCTATTACATTTGATTGGAGTTGGTGATTATGACAAAAAGATGATTGAACTTTCGTCAAAACAGCTTTGCCACAGTTAATAGAATTTATCGAGCACAATTGCGATATGCCCAGCCGAAAGAAAAACCCCTCTCCTTTAGATGTTTGTATAACCCTACGATGCGGTGAATTAACGGAGAAAACTAAGCACAACGGCTTAGACGCTACCCAGGCAGCCTGTCCTTTCCTGTTTTTATTTTAATTCGAGAAGCTCCGTACGTGGTCGCCGTTGACCGACGGCTATCTAGGTAAATAATGCAGGGCTTTACTCCGTTTCCACTCTGGGGTTACTGAAGACTGTCGAATCAGGCTGGGGTTCTGTTTGTTTTGAGGGGTGTGGGGGGGTGGGGTGTTTGCCCAAAGGGCTTGAAGAGGTTATAACCTCAAATTCGATCGATCTCGTGCTTCCACGCAGGCAGAACTGACAAAGCAGGTTATGACGGAGCAATTGCGATACAGTGTGGCCGATCAGAATGGTGAGACGAGACGGCTGTTGGATGACACCACAGCAGGTATGAACTGCTCTAACCAATATACAGAGGGAGATCGAGCTGGAAGTCCCAAGCTGTGGGGATAGCTTAAGTATGTATGAAAACCTCGAAAGATCGAACATCCTCTGCCCCCCTGTGCCCTGGCCTCACTGGCCCATGGATCCTTGTCTCTCGCTCGCGAGATTCCCTCAGTCCTTCCCCCGGTCGCTAACTGCTCTGAGCTTTCTGCTCACAGTTGCATCTCCCCACGCACATGTAAAGTATTTGTATGTATATGTAAAGACATCCCCCTCCCCCCTCTCCCCTCCCCCCGTGTAGTAATAATGTGTCCTATCTTCTGTGCTCTGCTGTACGGTGCAGGGGGTCCGCTTTCTTAGAGCCATCTTGCACATCCTGCAAAGTACACCACAAGTAGTCCCACAACCTCGTGTGATGTCCTTTGGCTGTACTGAAAACAAGACTCCCCAGGCTGCACGCTCCAGCATGTATACTAACGTGCCTTAGGTTGCATCCCCGCATTCCATAGTTCTGAAGGGGAAAAGAAACTCATTGCCATCGCCGCTGTTGGCTAGCCAACTAACACCAAAAACAATTAACAGGCTTACTCTTCAAGGTCTCGCAAACACATACCAATTCCGTTGATTCTAATGGGATAGGTCTAAACAAGTCGCCGCTTGGCTGGTACATATGGCGACGCACAGCATCCAGGTTCCACAGCTCATAAAACTTACAGGGCAATGCCTAGCCGCTCAGAAGGCTGGTTGCCGTCTCCCACGCCGACCTCTGCTCTACTTCGGTGTCGGGCCATCTTTGCCGTATGTATTCATTGCCGGTAGTCGAGTCCGGTGGCACGACCTTGCACTGACGATTTAGATTTACGTTCCCTTACAACGCATAGACGAATCATTGCCGGCCAAAGGCAGTTGTAACTGCACAGTCCTTCGCATGGGGGGGTAGGTGGTTTAATATAGCCAATTGGTTACTTTAGCTTTAGATTTTCAAAAAAGTCCCGGCATTAACTTAGATGTGGGGAAACGGAGGTACCCGAAACTGAGTTACCTGCGCCATTGACACGGAACAATTAAGAAAAAGGATCAAGGTTTCCAGAGAAGGAAGCCGCTTGCAACGGATAGATACGAGCAGCGCCGAGACTACAAACCCTCACATTATTATACAGTGATAGCTATCAAACCAAAAAAAAAAATAATACGGTAGCCCGTCAAGGATTACCCACAAGCTTCAACCGGGCCGTGTTCATGACATCCGGAAACATCTGCAGGAAGGAATTGTCAGTGGTATTTTGTATCGGCATGAAGCAATGTCCAGATAGGCGCGAAGCGCCATTGGGGCTCTGCTAGATGTGACGTCTTTGCTAAAATCCAGTCCTATTCGGAGATTATCTTATCAAACAAGATGGGCGGGTCATACGGTAAACGATATTCAACGAAGCATGGCAGTCTGGTGATCAGGGCGAGGGGTAGTGCAACCAGACTACATTTCAGCATGGTCTCACTTTTGCTACTGCAAATATGCTAGTCTGGCGGGCACTGGAGTGGATGCACCCTTTTTAAGGGTTGCCTTCTGTCCGATTATTTGCGTGTAGCTCAAGAGCTAACAACAGTGCCAGCTAGGAGCAGGAAAAGTAAGGGTTCACTTTACCCTTATCTTATTGGTTTGGACCCTGGAACCATCGTTCTCGCTCTTGTTGAGGAGATAGGTACAGCACAGCCATATTGGATGCCAAGAGCGATTATGTTTCTCTGACTGATAAAACTATCATTATAAGACCGTCACAGTCAACGCCCAATGATGCTTACTTCTGTGGGCGAGCCAAAATGTGGAGCTGCAAAGAGATACGTTGATACATGGATGGGCCACTATGCATCTAATCCCCTCTTTTAGGATAAAACAAGGAGATCTTACAAGGGATAGATTGTCATCAAGCCTGCATCGATAGGAACTTTTTCTTAGTGGTGATATCTTTTCAGACTGCATTACTCGAATTTACAGCCAAAGTGTCCCCCCAAAAAATAGGGAATTACCCGAAAAGAATTCAGGAACTTACTTTGTTTCTAGAGTGCAATTACAAGTGTGTATTCACAACAGGGCCATCTACGCACTACTAAGGTCCTTTGGGATTGCGACGTACACGGCTCCAATATAGCGGAATGAATAAGATGATATAATTATAAATTTTGCATTCTGTTAGCCTAAACTAATTTATTGGATTGACTAGTAAGTCCTTGTGTTCGATAATAATAAGCAGCAAACTCGACCCTTATACATATGCATGTTGCTGCGGGGCTTTGGAGTGTTGGTTCTAAAGGTCACGAGCAGAATTCTTGCAAACCGGCAATGAAGATCATTGCCAACTGTAGGGTGGTTATGCAAAATCTAATGGAGCTGATCATTACAATTTATGTACTTGTACATGCGCCGCTACAAATTAGGAAATCTGACAGGGTTAAAATATATGGTTGGTATTCCAGTATTGACGTCTCTTCCGAGGCATGTCATAATTACATATATGTTTGATGACGTGACTATATCCGATCACAACCTCCCTACCTCTGTTGGATATGTGTACCGTCCTGGCGTAGTGCAGTCGGTTTGCCTATAACCAATCAAATCATAGACCGACGCTGGGAGGCTGCCTTGAGGCCCGATCGCCGTGCTACACCTCCCGCAAGTAAGATGCCAATAGTACTGGTTGGGTGGGGCTGTATGATACTACTATATCTTGGTATGACAGGTCCATATGATGTCAGGCAATTGTTATAATTGGGTTAAGGCGGGGAGGGGGTTGAGGTACTATAGTAAAGGAGTAAAGATGACCTGATCTCCTAATCATTACAACCCCTTTCCTTCCCTCACGAAATTTCGGGTGTTCCAATCCATTCCTCAAGACTCGGGCCGCAAGTGCCTTTGGCCGAAATTGCACATCAGTGACAAAGATAATCATTACAGACGTACAGGCTGGGGTGCCATTTAACCATCATTCAATGATTTTTGCGTTAAGAGAGTTGCTCCCAATAGCTACAATCACAACGGGTGCACAGTTTGTGACACAGATGTACTTAAGTATAGAACACATGCCTTCATTGTCGAGGCAAGCACCCGTGCCGCCCGCGTTCTTTCGCAGCCGAGTTCTACCGATTACTTAAGAATCGAGAAGAAGAAAAACAGCTACATGGAGTTTTGTTACTATATGCATACAACCGTCTACTCCAATTTAAATAAATAGCAATATCTGTCCATCAAGTGTTAGGCAATGGATTACCCTGAGCCAGATAGGTGTACCAGGCTCCATATAGCTAGTCTCAAAAACAATGCATGTACTAATTTAAATCGTTTTTTTCTAGAGTGTATGTACTGGCTACATAATAGCACGTCAGCTTGAAACTAATCGTGGGCGTATCTCTGCATGCACCACTCATTGCCACTAGTAATTTAAAATAGCGAAGGTTCAGTCGGGAACGTTGTAACGAACGGGTTTTGCCCTTGCTCACCTATATTTATTAGCTATACCGGACCGGACTGGTTGAGGGGTGCTTGACAGGGATTCACATAATATTCTGCTGTGAGGCCAAAGCTGTCTGGTATGGGGCGCTGGCTAAGCCTTAACAGGGTGGTCTTGAGACCTCCCAGGGTCAGTCTTGCCTGTTCCTGGACTAGCGGATTTTTGTATCCGACGGGTGACAGCCGGTATAGGTAGCCTGGTTGCGTCCGGTATAGGTAGTAGGATGTAGCACGGTGTGACTGTAGTTGAGTACATGTTGCATTAGAGAGGACCGTTTTATTTATTATTACGAGACTTTGGATTTGCCAGTTAACCCAGTGGATTTCCTGGCCCTGCTTTTTGGTGTTTGGTTGAACCAACAGTCTCCGTACTTACCTAGCTCAATTGCGCCGGAAGAAAACCCCCCCCTCAACCCCACTTTCTAAGTGCCCACAACCCCATGCACCACAGCTGCTATCTTGCCCACACCCAGTATTACCCTATCGGCCTATGCCACTCACGATTGGTGATCGCTGCAATCCTTTGTCCTTTTCCGATATGCGCGGCGTATGTGCAGGGCTGCAATAGATACCAGTCGCAGCTATTGTGCATTGCGCAGGCAGGCCCCTGGTAGGCTAGGGCCTATCCAGCTCCAAGGGCCAACTCTGAATCGATGGCACATACGTAAGGAAAATGCTAAGTTTCCAGTCAAGTACTTGAATGCAGGTGTTCGCTGTAACAAACACGCCAGCTCCCAAACGCAAAATTACGGATCTTCCATGTTGAGCCTCCGAAGACGAGACGACACTCAAGTTCCACGTACCTCCGCCCATCACGGTCATAAAACTAGAAATACAAGTGTTATCTTATCCGGCTTTAGCGCTCGGAGAAATCTGCTAGTCTCAACTGAACTCTTGACTGAGAAACATTTGCCAACCAGACTACTACCAAGCTCGGTTGCGCTCAGCTCTACTCAACAACCTAAACCCAACAACAGCATTCAACCCAATCTAGTTAAAACGGCACCTTCAAAGGTTACTGTACCTTATATTCTCTGCTCGAGTGCGCGGTTATAGTTGCTAGTGAGGAGCAGAATTTCATAAAGCTATCAAGAACAGCATGGCTCGTGGTCAAAACTTGAAAAGGCCGGCTGTGGGAGCACCTGGCGAGGGCAGTACGAGTGGGGGGAGGAATGCACCCATTATGGGAGTTGGTGGAGTAGGGATTAAGGCTGACCCAGCATCACCTCCACCTATGGCGAATCCCAATATAAATCCTCCCAATCTCACTGCAACTTCAACAACCACCGCAAAGCGAATAGGACAATCATCCCTTGCACTAAAGACTCGAAGATATATCGACATCAACATCAACGATGTTAGGAATGAGCGAGCCCGAGGCAAATGGACGGAGGAAGACGATAGAATGTGGAAAAGAACCAAGCCATACGAATGTGAAATCTGTGGTGAGCGAGGAAGTACGAGGGTACGTCTGATTCACTTACTAGTAAATACAATCATGGGGGGGCCTTATGCCCCACTATGACAATGATTACTTGCTTTTTTTTTGTCTTCGTGTTCGCTGCAACACTTGCATGACTGATTAAAAAAAAAAACGAGCCCCAAGTAATCAATCTTCTTCCACGCCTCTTCTTTTACTTGATAGTTTTTATGTTCTTTTACTTCAGCGAAACTTCATTCCTGCACATGAATCTCTATTGGTTATGCATATGCAATGTTGCACAATCTACGAGGCAGTCGATAACACTCACTATCACTTACCCGGAACTAGTACAATATCGAGAATCGGCATAAAGTCAATCGTGAGTGGATTTCATATATTTTTGTTACAATTGCTATACGGTTTCATCCCCAATGGCGGGTTCGATGGCTGACTATCTATCCCAGGTCACAGTCCCCAAAAAGTAATACCATGTCCCGACTGTAAGCTTATGTTTACACGAAAGTAGGTTAATGAAACAGTCAGTTCTTGATGTACTACAGCTTTTCTAATTGTTGCTGGATAACAGAGATAACCTTATCAAGCATCAGAAGAAGGCACATCCGGACAAATTCCAATCACAGCCGCAGACACCCCCGAGCGATGCCCCGCCCCCACCTAAGACCAGGCAGCGGAGGACAGCGGAGCCAAAGGTTTCTGCTCCTGGTGTGGTACCGCATGTAGGCCCCACGGGTATCCAGGGGCAGGCGTATGGCATAGATGACCTCGCAGGGGCCTTCAAACTATTACCTGTTGCGGAAGATGTACGTTTCTGCTGCCTGTTGTTAGATTATATAGAAGTTTGCTGACAATCATATTCAGCTTCCTTCACGGCAGATTCAGGGTTTGATGGCCTATTACAACCCCGATAAACTACCATTGTTAGTTCATGAACCCCAGCTTGTTAGTAGCACAAGGTTACAGCTGACTTTTCTAGTCTACCACCATCACTGTTGACGCATTATGCAGACTATTACTTTGCTCCAACTGCATTCCACCCACACTTTCCTCTTATTCATAAGCCAACCTTTGACCCATCTTCCGTACTTGCCTCCTTTCTCAGAGCCATTTGTTGTGTTGGAAATATTTATGACCCTACAAATAGAACCATGGGAAAGCAGCTATGGGAGAGCGGATGGATAGTGTTGGAGAGGTGGATTGAGAGAGGCAGTGAACAGGATGATATAAATGAAGGCAGCCTTGCCCAGCTTTTTAAAGAGGAAGAGATAGAAGACAAGAAAGCCCACCGGGAAGGGCGACTATGTGTTTTACAGGCTTTTATACTTTTTGAGTTCTATGGGCTATTCTCCCAGGATAGGGAAGCCGAAAAGAAGGCACGGGTATTACATTTTCGGTGTACAGAGGTAAGAGAATTACGTCAATGTGAATCGTGCAGTGCTGATTGCAGCAGATTGCCCGGGAGCATGGATATTTGAAGGAAATGCAATTGCCCCAAAATTATGACGAGTTGCCTTTGCAACAACAATGGGAACTCTTTATTGAGTGTGAGTCAAGGAAACGGTACGTGACCATGTGAATAGTACTTAAGTGCCTGATGAACTGAGTTGTACACAGAACTGCATATTCTCTTTATATCCTTGATTGCAATTTGTCTCTTCTATTCAATACCCCTCGTCTGCTTCGCTTACAAGAGCTTAAATTCTTGTCGCTGCCCTGCGATGACGAGCTATTTGAGGCGCCCACTGCTCAGGAATGGGACGCTGTCCGCCGGAAACATGATCCTCGCCCTTTCCTCCTTCTAGACGGAAGTGGTGTCTATGTGAATAGCAGAAAAGAGAAAATCCTGTTTGGTGCGATATACAAGAAGCTTATTCAAGGAGGAGGGAGGGTAGAAGAAGAGTATATTGACACCGGTGCAAACACAGAACTTAATGATTACGCAGCATACCTCATGGTAATAGGAGTCATCATGGAGATATTGGCTCTCACGCAGCGAGTAGCAGAAGAGGAGGAGGAACCGAATTCGCGGACAGGCAGAGGGGGTAAGACGGTTGTCATCTTTGGCCAGGATAAAGCCCAAGAAATCGAACGTCTAAGGCGAGCCTTAGATACAGTCGGCAAGCTTCCCCGGTTTAGTTATGTTCTGGAGCTTGAAAAACAGCTCCCGTATGACTTACTACGGGTTTCTTTGGATATGGAAGGCGCTTTTGATGAGAACGTTAAGATGGCGGCGCCAATCCCCCTTCAATTACAGGGTTGTGCTAAATCTTTCTATGTTGCATGGCATCTCGCTCATATTATGCTTGTGATCCCCGATCGGATGTGTCTACGCAACGAAGAAACGCCACTGGACATGCATACGTCGTTCGCGCATATTCTCTTGGAAACGAAAGATCGACTTGAGAAGGTTTCGAGATTCTCACCCCCGCCGGGACCACAGGGTAACATAGATGGCGCCAATGCGGCAGCCTCATCTTGGGGATTGGGGCAAGGACACATGCTCTTCTCCCAGGTATTCGTAAGCAAGATCGCCCCACATCTGTTTGCTATTCTTCGTTTTACGGGAAAGCCGGAAGGTTATGCGTTCGATATGTGGGATGCAGAGTTTCCTACCGTACTTGGGATGGTCTTCAAGGCATTGGTTGTTGTTTGGGAACTCATTGTCCGAGTCGGAAGGGAAGAAGAGGAACGACGAAATGTTACACAACCGATCCCACCCCCGCTCCTTGGTCCGTTCACTCAGAATACTGGAGGTCAGCCAATGGATGTTTTTGGCAGTGCGTGGGTGAATCCAATGCACTCAAGCGCAGAATGGATGTACAGCGGCATGGGCTCCAACTATTCAGACACAGGCTACTTCCCATGGAACCCTAACACTACTCTACACCCAAATCAGTACAACCAGCACCATCACCAAGAGCAGCAAGATGTTAAGCCAAATATCCTCACTCTACAAGCTCAAGAATTGCAACAGCAGTACCAGCAACAACGGCGGACAAAGTCTCCAGGGGAGAATTTTTTGCAAGAGATTCTGGAGTTCGTAAAGTACCACGAGATGCTCGACGGTGATACTGAGATGAGCACAGGGTCAGGGAAGGAGCTTCTTGAGTGGCGATTCTTACGGTGGATGAGGCAAGTATTTGATGAGATTGATGGGTGGGATGTGGGCAGAGCCGTGGTGAGGGTTATGGATACCCAGTTGATGAATGAGGATGAAGAAGTGTGAGCTCTGGGTTAGGCGTAAGGGTCAGATTAGCTGGCTACAAAACTCGGGACTCATCATTAGCTCTGCTCATGAAGTTCCTTAGTTTATGGATACCCAGTTGATGAATGAGGATGAAGAAGTGTGAGCTCTGGGTTAGGCGTAAGGGTCAGATTAGCTGGCTACAAAATTCGGGACTCATCATTAGCTCTGCTCATGAAGTTCCTTAGTTTTGTTTGTTTGTGGTTTCATTTTGTAACTATTTTAGCCCCTCATGGCTGCTTCTTTCTCACCAGTAAGAAGAGATATACTCATTTCCCCACTCTTTCACGTAATGAGCTAGCCAGCGAGTGGTTTTTCTTTTGTGCTCGCAGGTCTGTTTTATCACTCGATTCGGCTTTGACTACACGGTTTATATGTTGTACTGCATGCAATACGTGGGCATAGTAATCTGGTGCCGTAGTCCTGTTCGAAGGTTTCGGGGATATACATACATAACTACAGTAACAAAGGACCACCTCCGGGTACTCGAGCAAATGCAATATTGCTTGCCTTGAGTCTTTCCACTTATAGACATACAGCGGCAGCTGTGATTGAGTAACGTTACATTTAAGTAGGCAACCGATATATAATCCCCCTCCGGCTTCCTGTAATGAAGGAAGCAACGGGCAACGGTGACTGACAACAAGCTACCTACCATCCCAGGGGCCGACCTTTTGGGCCCGCAATTTACGGTGCACGAGCGCCAGCTGGACCGCTGGATAAATAAGTAACCATAACTGGGTTATAAACACACCCGCATCATTCTGTATTGACGTTTCTCACTCCCAGCGAACGAACTCGGCACGGGCGGAGCCCCTCAACCTTAATCCGGCGACCTGTCCTACATCACATCACATTCGTCAGTTCACCTCACAAAACAACCACCGAACCATAGCTATCATGCCCCCAAAGAAAGGCTTTCACAAACCCCCCGCATCACCGTCCATTCACCAAGACCCACCCGAGGGGCTTCCCCAGAAATTTTCGGAGTTGTCAATATCCGATATTAACGATGCAGGCGTGTCCCCCAATTCCCCACCTGCAGTATCAACAAAACCAGTCATGCTTCCCCCGCAAAAGAAAGCAAACAAAAAGAAAGAAGAACCCGTGATTGTCGACAGCTGGGAGGATGACGTTTCTGATGATTCTGAAGGGGATGTGGTAGTCATTGGTCCGAAGGGAGGGAGACGGTGGGACGATGATTCTGTGGATGAGTTTGATGACGATGATGGGGGGAAAGATATCGATACCAACCTCAATATTAAGTCTTGGAGTAAATCCCTCCCATCACCACCATTACCTCCCGGGCCGCCCCCAAATACGAAAGCCTCATCATTAGCTTCTTCCACGTTATCTTCTCGGAGAGCTACACCAACCCCAGGAGGCTCGTCATCATGGGATTCAGATCCCCCGCTATTTACTTCTGGAATGAGGTCCCCCTACTCAGCAGGAGAGCCGGAAAAGAGAAGACAACCTACTACGGATGCTGTGGCGAGGAGGCTGATTGCAAATGCATTGGGGATTAAAGCCCCCAAATCGACGGCAGAGCACAAGGAGTATGAGGCGAGTATGAAGGCTCAGTTGAAGAAAAGAAGGGAGAAAGAAAAGGAGGACAGGAAGAGGGAGGAGGAAGAAGTAGAGAGAAGGAGGAGGGAGGTGTGGGGGGACTGAACGGATTAAACAAATTGACGTTAAGAGATGATCAGGAACAGAAAGATGCTTACCCTAATATGAATCGTCTCTTTGGTTTTATCATTCATTTACTACGGTAGAGTCATTAATGAGGCTTTGCATACGATTGCATTGCATACTAGCATCGTAACATGCAGGCCCCGTGATGGTTTTTTCTTTGGGTACTCATGCATAAAGTAGCAACTGATCAGTTATGGGACAAAGTTTCTTATATATTCTGGTTTGTTTGGTTAGTCTGGTTTACCACAAATTTGGACGCAAACCAAGTGTTTGGGGGGGGCGTATTTAATATACCTATACCTGAGTAAAATATCGATTTCTCTCTCGACGCGGGGAAGGGAAACACATGATCTTGAAATCCAACTGCTAAAGCTAACCCCCCCTCTGTGTCTAGTGCACAGAGGCGTTACATTTACTTACTTACATGAACGAGGGCAAAAAGTTATGTTCTAATCTAATTATAAATCATACACATCTGCACAAGGTACCGTAGTACTTAGCAACCTGCAGCCAGGACACTCAGCCCTTGATGTTGCCTAACTTAGGGAACCATACATGTAGAGTACACCTAGTCTACCTTGTGACACTTGAAATTTTTGGGACGGCTTTCTGCTGATCCCGTATAGAACTACTGACCCATGTCTCAAAGCCCCTTCAGCCCCTCAGTGTGCGTCGCGTACCCTGTAGGTATACGAGTACCGTATTCATTGAGTTTGCCAGAGTGAACAGATTTCTTGTGTGCTATGGCCTTCCCATTGCGAGTATGAAGATAGTATTCGAGCATTTGGTGGTGCATATAACGATCCATATCTGCGATTTCGTTATTCTCCAGAGACGATTACTCTAGAGATTACCAAGATTAATAAAAACTTGAAAGACCAAATGCCGCCTGGTAGATGCCTTTTTTGTTTAACCATATACCGATGATCAGATCGAAATAATCACAGAATACGAAACAACATAGCAACTTCTTTCGCTAGATACCAAACGCAACAAGAACCCTTAGCGATTTTCCCATAATACCATATGTAAACCGGGCGTGTTAATTAGATATGATGCGACTGTTTCACCACACCACCCTCTCCCGCCTGCTCCAAAATCCTCCTCTTGTAATCATTAATGGTTCCATCAAATTTCTCCACTGTACCATTATCACACACCCACAGTCTCTTACAGACATTCCCCAACATTGTCACGTCGTGAGAAACCATCAGTACCCCTCCCTCAAACCCATTCAATGCCAAACTAAGTGCATCCATCGCCTCCACATCCAAGTGATTAGAAGGCTCATCAAGAACCAGAATATGAGGGCGCTGTAACGACAACAAAGCAAATGCCACACGGGATTTCTGACCTCCAGAGAGCAGCTCCATCTTCTGTAGACCCGTAGTACCAGTGATACCAAAGGCACCAAGATGACGGCGATACTCTTCATCTGTCTTTCCTGGAAACATCTTTGCACAGAACCCGACAGCTGACATGGTGAGGTCGAGAGCGTCAACGTGATGTTGTGCAAAGAAACCAATCCTTAGCCGAGGGTTTTGGGAGACAAGACCAGTCGTGGGGGTTAGCTTCCCCATAAGAAGTTTCAAAACTGTAGTTTTACCGGCACCATTGGGCCCCACAATACCAATACGAGAGTCGAGCTGCACATCGAGATCGACATTTTGCACAATAGGCTTGCTAGCAGGATTGTAGGCGAACGAAACCCCAGTCATTTGGATGATAGGTGGAGAGAGTTTCTCCACCTCGGGGAACTTGAATGACACCGTGTACACATCTTCCGGTGCCTCAAGTACTGGGAGCTTCTCCAGCTTCTTGATACGGGACTGGGCTTCCGAAGACTTGGCAGCATTATATCGGAATTTGTCGATGAAAGCTGCAGTGCCTGGGGTTAGAGGTGTGATTGGTCTTTAAGAAATTGGGGTGAGACCTACTTTGCAGATGTTTCCGGACCGCCATTTGGTTCTCATACTCTCGTTTGGCGGTCTTCCGTCGCTCTTCCTTCGTGGCATAGAAAGCGTCTTTTGAACAATCAATAAAAGATACTTGGACACACAGGACTGGGTATAAACATACCAAAGTTACCGCCCTTGTAGTAGTCTAACCTCTCTGAGTGTTGGTGTATAATATCTGTTGAATAATGTCAGGTGATTGGTTCGAGGTTACAGCAATATAATCTCAAACTTACCTGTAGCAACTTCATTCAAGAATGCACGATCGTGGGACACGACTGGAGGATTTATAACCGGGTTAGCACACCATGTTCACTAGTTCGCACGATTGATATGCGAGTATATACTGACCTAGCACAGTGCTTGGATACCCTTGTAGGTAGTCGGACAGGAAGGTAATGGAAGGGACGTCTAACATATTGGACGGTTCTGTTGAGAATAATATATTAGTATCATCACAATCGGTTTGATTGATAATTAGACCATACCGTCGAGCAGCAGTAAATCTGGTTTGCAGAATAGAGCTCTTGCTAAAGCCAATCTCATCCTCCAACCACCGGAGAATGTCTTAGTAGCAAGTTTCTGTCGTTCCGGACTGAAGCCGAGTCCGGCAAGGATACTCGCTGCTCGGGATTCGGCCTTATCCGATTCCATCTCCGCCAGTTTATTATGGGTATCAGATAACTGTGCATCAAGGTCTTCTCGGGCAGATTCGTCCAAATCTGGGTTCTCGGCTTTTCGTTTCTCGAGGTCAGCGAGCTTTGCCGTGATTGTCTATGCGTGACAATCAGTATGGCACACAATATGACAAAAGAACAGGGACATACGTCCAAATCTGCGAGGAGGATTTTTCGCCACACGTCGGCATCAAGCACGGCCTGTAAAGCAGGTGTATCGTCCCCGGCAAGCTAATTCATCCGTTAGATAGTACTATAATGAAGTTGAAAGAGAGGGTACCGACCTCTTGTTCGACATGGAGAATAGATATGTGTTTCGGCACAGCAAGCTCTCTTCTACTCAACGCCCTCAACAGCGTGGACTTCCCGATACCGTTTTGGCCAACAAGACCATATCTCCGCCCATAAGCAAGAGTTAAGGAAGTGTCACTTAAGATCCTCTTGCCACTGATGCTGACGTCCACATTATCAATCTTAATATCCTTGCTCTTTCCAGCTGCTGAACCGATTTGCAGTGGGTTGACCTGCATAAAGAACTCCTCATAGCTTGCGCCACTGTCTGGATTGGCAATGAGCTTTGACGCCTCGTATTCCACTGTTTTATGGATTTTCTTGTCCTGCTTCGCTTTGATCTTACGCTCTGCCTTTTCCAACTTCTTCTTGTCGACCTTCGACTCAACCTTTCGAGAGTTCGCTGCCTCGAGGTCCACGCCTCCCGCCATCAAATTCATTGTGGCAGACATAGACTTCTGGGAAGCCATGTGGATCGTCTGATCGAGCCTCCTGGCAACGGTCGAAGTCTTGCCTTTGGCCCCATTGAGGCTCACTAGCTGAGAGGCGAGCTTCTCAATCAAATCGCTGACCTCCTTCGGTTCCAATGAGCCCCCTGCTGCATCGTAAAGTAGAGCTGTCACTCTGTTGATGGCATCTTGAAGTTCTTGGTCCGCGTCTGGGGCAGAAGAAGCTGATGCATGCTTGAGGTAACCGACGGAATACTCGCTGATGACTGGATCGATATTGGGGATAACCTTGGTGATTGCAGCCTCCATCTTGCGTGTGAAATCGAGGGGGTTCTTCGAGCCTTGACGACGTAACTTACCGTGAAAACCCTTGTCAGGTCGGAGGATAACAGCGAAAGCGGCTGCCCCACAACCCTTCTAGAAGGCAGGTCACACCTGCGCTAGTGGGAGTACTTCGGTGACTAAGCAGCACCCATCGCTATGAGGTACAGTAAGCACCTGGAATACCTAGCTCTTGAACATAATGACGACCACCCATGACTGGAGCCTCTCCTTTTACTCCAATGCCGCTCCATTCTCAGAGGCAATCACAGAAAGTTGTGGGGGGGGGTTCTTGCTTCTTTTCTTCTTAAGATGTATAATCATACATATTATTTTTGGCATACCACATCTCTCGGAGAGACAACGGCCGGGATGTCATGACCTGCACGCCTGCCAGCGAATCCGGTCACTCCACCATGTACCTCCAGGGCTCTGATGTATGATCCCTGGCAAGTGCATTGTTGTCCATTTTTCCATGATGAGTATTTGTCTTAGGCACTGATATTCCAAGTAAGTAGGTATGTATACATTGAAAGTGGGCAGGCCCTTCGCACCTCTTCTCTCCGGGGGGACCAGGGGCTTGATTAGAAGGGCGGCTTGGAGTAGACGTGGCTGAAACCGCATTGAGGATTGCAATTGGTGATAGCCCACCACGACCACTGGTGTACACTTTCACCCGTTATAACGTAACTCAACAGAGAACATAATTGACATCCCCATCTCTGTTTGAGAGAGCTCCATGGGCTGCCTACTATTCATGTATGCGGCACAGTATTTTGTGTTGGGAGGGGGGGGGGAAAGGGGGGGTTAGATCAGTAGCAGTTCGTCGAAACGAAACGCCTTGCAACCATCCCTTTAATTAGACTCCAGATATCCCAATTATGGTTGGCAAGGCACTCCACAGTCTGGTTTGGCAATCTCGCTGTGTTACCTGAACAGGCGGCCGGTAAAGTCGCTCACAAGAGCTTAGGTGCTGTGCTGTGCTGTGCTGTGCTTCAACGGGAAATCTAAGAAAAAAAAATAAATTATTTCGCAAAACAACAAAACAACTGTCGTTCGGTGCCGCGTGCTCTGCCTACACACCCAAGTTACGCTGCTCGACGCCCACCCCCCACATAAGTATGTTCTTACCGTGTCAACTGCCCTGCTAACACCCCCCCCCCCCTTCTCTCAACCACTTGTCCGTAAAACTCCATACTTAGTGCAGCACGTTCGGCTGTCTTTGTATGTGTGTATGTACAACCTCCTTCCATATAGTTGGCTGCTCCTCTTCCATCCTTCGTCTGTGATTGGTATGCTTGGGGATAGTCATCGTTAAACTCGCGTCTTGAACCTTTTGCTCTCCCGACGCATAGCGATCGGCCCTTTCTCTTCTGTCTCTCGGTCTCTACTCCAGCCATACTACCCCCCCCCCCACTCCCCCCCCCCTTCCGCTGGCTACGGTAGTGAGTGGCCTGGTCCTGTTCTTCAACTTCATCGTCCACCTTTGGTTTTCATTTCCGACTCGATCTGTCCCGTCACCTCCTCTTCACAAGCAGGCTCTCAGGAAGGGAGCGAGAGCGTGATAGACGGACAGGACAACCTGGCGCACTGGGCTAGAGAAGCCCTCCTATCCTGTTGTCTATCCAATACGACAGCCAGTCTGGCAGCTCGATTCGACCGTGCGCTAGTTAAAATCTAAGGGAGCAAGAAAGCCAGCCCGGTTTCCGAGTTTCTTCTCTCTGTTTCAACCTACGTTCGCCAAACTTCTGATTTCAACTTTCATCTTGTTATTTTTAACATTTTCACTCTACAAGGCGGTCCTGTTCCGTCTGTTGTTGTGACTGCAACACCCTCGTCTCGGAGACAACAACATAAACAGGAAGGGAAGAAGGAAAAAGCACATCTTTGCCGTTCGCTACCAGTCAAATCAGCGAGCCGCTGGGATATTGTTGGAAGTTTGGCGTTCATCCACCGTCCCCAACCCAAGATGTGTTGCGAAAGCAACGAGCTTTCTCTGTAGTTGAATCATTATCTATCCTCTGCATCCGGGCTAACAACTTGTTGGGGAGCAATGAAGACTATATCGACAGTGAGTTCCTGCACTTCTCTTTCTTTCATCACCCGACCCCTGTCGTATCTCGTCTACTTAGTACTCACATCTACCATTCATTCCCTTCTCAGCTCTGTGCCACTTCGACCGTAGGCATCGCAGCTTGTGGCCTCGCCCTTGTTGAGCTGCAAGAGGACTACAGCTTCAGCAACAATAGCAACAACAGCAACCGCAGCACTACAACCCCCTCTTCCTCGACCGGCCGACACTCGATATCCACAGGCAGATACACTGCCAGTCGCTCGTCGCTTTCGATTGAGCCGCCGTCGACTTCCGCTAGCTGTAAAAAAGCTTGGTACCGACGGCTCTCAGAATCCTTGCAGTTCTCATCTGCAGCAAGCTCCTCTCACGCCTCCTCAAGTCCCACTAGTAGCGTATCCACAACCAAATCACGGCATCGTTCAGTCACAACTCCGTCTCCTCGCCCGTCGACGAGAAACAAGCTGGTGAAACGGTCGATTTCCCGAGCAGCCTCACCAGCTCTCTTCCACCCGCAGTCACCGTCGATCCCTAGTCCCCTCAAACAACCAGCCACAGTTTTAGCGAGGGACCGTCCGCTTCTATCCCCTATTAGTGCTCAGCGACCAACAACCAATCTTGAATCAGAGTCCGACAGTGATTTTCAGGTCACCGACCGGAGGCCAGTTGCGTCTTGGAAGGTATTTTTTACGGCGAAAAAACATAACTCAAGATCAACTAGAAGTATTAAGAGGATCTACCCGCATTGCCTCCATCATCCTACGTTGGTATTAGCGCGTGTGATATCTGATGAACCGTCTGATACGAACTCTGTTTACTCTGGACAGTCTATATATTACGATTCCCATTCACCAACCTCAGTTATGCCTCAGTTCTCCGCACATGAATCTCCAGCCTCCTCACCTGTCCAAGGAATAAAAATACGGAGGTCTTTCTCGATCTCGAACATCTTGCATTCTCCACGGTTGCCAAGTCGGCACAGTAGGAGACATTCGTCTGCCCCCGCACACCACTTGTTCCCGCAACCAACTCCATATCATACGCCGTCGGAAAATTTTCCTCCCTCACCCCTGCCAAGGCCATACACAAGCGAGTTTCAGCATTTGCCGCCAATACAATCTGTGTCTGTTTTGAATATTGACATTGAGCCTGAACATTTTAGGATTCCGTTGTCTTCCAACGGCGCTGAGTCGTCATCGGATTTCTCATCAGATTCCGGACGATTGGAGGGTGAAAGTGTCGATAAGAATAATATTGAGATTACCGATAACGACAATATACTCCAGAACGATAGTATATACCGTCCACACCGTTTGTCTATATTGACTAATGCTGGGTCTGAACGTGCATCAACACTGATAGGCAGCGATGACGGCTTGGATAGAGGGACAGAAAACGTTTTTGATTCTGTAAGAACAAGAGTAAACGAGGGCGTCACGCCGGTTAGGGTGGAATCAATATTCGACCTGAGTTCATCTTCACCAGATATGGCATCTCCCCTTGGGTTAAAGAAGAACCGCGATGTCCCATATGTGGACGAGATTGGTGTGTCACCCACAAATGATGTATACAGAGGCTTAACACCACCGCCTGTCAAAGTTGATGGATGGCTCGCCAATCGACAGGATGACACTGATGATATCAATTGGGGAAGTGATTGGGAGTCCTCAAAAAACCCAAAGGCAGAAAACACCCCTCTAGCTCTTGGTGGTATTCCTATGGTCACTAGGCGATCTGAAAGCTCTGCAGCGATTCTGAAGAGTACTCTTCGAGATAATGGTTCTAGGAGCAGTTTTGAAGATTGGAATACTGAATGGGAAGGTGATAGCCACAGTAATCTTGGAAGCTCGCCAACAGCTGCGAGAGGGGCGGCTACTTGGAGATTGAAGACAAAAGGGAAGTCGGCTTCTTCGAAAGAAGGGCCCAATCTTTCTCATTCACGGAGTCAAAGTCTACCTGTGAGAACCGCACGACACAGTAAGTCAAGAAATCCAAGTACGTCTTTTCCTTGCCAAACTTGTCAAAAACTAATTGGTTCAAAGTGCCAAGTGAAAACTGGGATGATGATTTTGGTTTCGAAGAAGATGGGCTAGGCTTGGGGACTGAGGTAGTGGTACCACAGGCAATTCAAGATAGGCAACAAAAGGTCCTTCGGCACCTTGATGCAGTGAAGGAATTTGCTGCTCTCGTCGAAGGTAAGGATCCATCTACTTCGAGTGTGATGCCAATTGTGACTGACGATTGGATAGAGTTGAAAAGGTTGATGGACCTTGCATTGTCAACCGGGTCACGATGGGGTGCGTGTGAGAAAATGTGGGATGAAGCTGAAGGGGTCATTGCTTTAGCCTCTACGGGCAACGCCGACAATGAGGATGAGAGGGACCTGACGGAGGAGCCTAGGGGACGACAAAGAGACAGCGAAAGGTCTGCTTTATCACCATTAAATGATGAATTCTCGGATGAGGAAGAAGAGGTGAAACTAGTCATGGAAGAGGAAAACCGTAGCAGCACAGTGACGATAATAGCTAGAAGGGCATCTGGCCTACTAGCAGACGACGACGTTTTTGGTGGTGCGAATGTCGAAACAATCTTCACAGAATCCTCAGCAAAGCACAAGACACCATTTGAGCGTCAAAATAGTCGGCATGTGAAGAGTTACTCGACCTCATCTTCGGATTCTCGGAAAGGGGCAGGTCTAACAAGGTCAGACCCCGTCGCAATGGCGAGGTCAATGATGGAACGGATGCAGAGGAGTTCTTCCGATAGTCTTCACAGCCCAACAACGGCATCAAACAATGGGACGCTGCAATTCGACACGAAGATGCTGGGACCATTACTGGATAAGGTGAAAATACTGCTCACTGGCTTGGAGAGCTCATTAAAGGATGAAGGACACTTTGGCAGAGATAATCATGAGCTAGGCATTGAATGTGGTGGAACATAAATAATGCTGGGGTATATTCAAGCATCTTGGGGCTTCTCTTTCGCCTGCTCTTGAATTGAGGCAGGGGACAGACAAATTGGAAAGGCATCTTCATTCCAACTTGGACTTTGTCATTTTTTTTTCTGCTTTCCTATGGGACAATAGGAGTTCTGCGAGGTCAACTTGGTCATTTTCTTTCCTCCTCTCCCACATCATACCACTACTTCCTAACGGTCCTTGAGATGTGTTTCAGCTTGGCTCGGTTTGGCCCCTTCTCGTTCGACAGCGTGCCGCCTCATGTTTGTCGATATATGTTCAGGTACATAATTCCCAGTGGGCATGTTCACTTCTCAGGCTTCGGCCTTCTTTCTCAACATTCATCAGACGACAGTTGTACGACGTTTTGAGTAGAATTGAGAAAGCAGTCTTCCGTTTTGTGCTGTCTGACTACTCTTATATTATGGGACGGTTAAGGCGTACAAAATATTCGTTTACTTATATGCTTCTTGTTTTACTCCACAATGGGTGGACTGGCTTGTCTTTCAAATGACGGAGTTTCTTACATATTTTTAATACTGCTTTGCAGGGCCTGGTAGTGGTGGGTGGTTGGCACATTGGCATATCATATTATATCTGGTATTCATTTCCTTCCTCCGTTCCTCGCACTCGCTTTCTTCATATTTTGAAACTCAATTACCCTGGGCTATATTTGGTGCATTTCTTTCCTCGCGTGGTTGGCCGTCGGTTATGGATTAGTGTTCTCGAGAAAGTTGAGTCATGTCATGGGTTAGAGTGTCTTCTCGAGAAAGGAGGTCTCCGATAAGTCGGTAATAAACCTGTACAATGATACCGTGCTAACTGGATTCTGGTCTTACAACCAGACGCTAAAAAAAGAGTGCAAAGGCATCTCACAAGCGATATAACTGACGGAGCCTCATGGCCACATGTGCGTGGCGATACGAGATCCGGTCCAGGTAACCTCAGGACGAAGTAGATACTTTATGTACTTGTGGCATGTACTTCCTCAAGCGGAGATATGCTATTTGAATCAAATGATACCATACAGGTTCTCTCAACGTGCATTATACCTCCCTTGGAGCCTATAGAATCAAGCGAGGAGAGATGCAAGATGTCTATCAAGCCGTCTCCAAGTTTGTCATAGACTCAGGCCAATGCCATTTTCAATCAACGGAGGTATAAGAGTAGCTGCACCTCGAGGTTGTCGCAACGTTAACAGGTACAGAACCACAGCTGTGTGTCTTTCCATCCCTCCGGGTAGGTAACAAAAGCAAAGAAATCGAGGTCATAGTGGCGGAGAGATGCTCTATTTTAAGCATAAGCTTCTTACGGCATCATTCCCAATTCTATCTCCGCGACCGCATCAGGTCTGTCTGGATCAAATTCGAGACCCCTTCCACTGAGCCCGTGCTGCTAGGACCAGAACCAGAAACGATACTTCATCAACACCAGATAATTGTCAAAATTATATGGATATCTGCACGGAGTTGAGACCCGTACTGACGAGAGTTGATGGATCCCACCCCAATGAGTGACGTCCGTAATTCACCGCCCGTAATTCTTCTAGTTCCACGATGATTCACTTTGCATTGGACAAAATGTGAGCAGCCTTAAATCCGCACTATCTACCAGGGCCCCTCGGGGTCACCATTCCCGAAATCCTTTACGACACGCATCCTCTTTTCCTGTATCTTGTGTGTGATAATACGTGGAACCCAAGGCTTGTTCGGTAATGCGAATCGGGCCTATCGTGCATTTAGTGGGCAATTGATTATACGCATAGAAGTTACACCATAAAAGAATCCCCGAGCTCGAGCCAGTTGTTTGTCCTCGTCCCCCACCCCTGGCCTGTACGTCGATCGTGAACTGTAAAGAGGTATTTGCGTGATTATGAGGCATGCTTGCTTGTGTAACCGAGCCATTCAATGTGAGTCCTCCTTCGGAAACTTGAGGAAAGCGTCATTGAAGTTGCACACTGCGATTGAGGGAGTGTGTCGATTGACATTTCAGAGAGTGAAATATTATCATGGGTGTAGTCTGGTTGATCATGATGGATACTATCTATGTTGAACTTCTATTTCCTATACTTTCCTTCAGTCTATCATTACCTATAAATAAGCATTGGTTTTTTTTTTTTTTTTTAATTTTTTTTTGGCAAGTTTCTCAAGGTTATCTTTGGAAAGAGACCTTTATTTATATACGTAGGCTGATAGGAGGCAATCAGGAAGCACGAGGAATGTTGACTACAGAACTTCAAACCAACGTTATTGAGTGTGTCAGCCAATCCCTGAGTGACATATATATCAGAGAGGCAGAAACTCGAACAAGAGAACTTCTTAGCAAATATATCGAACAGTGTGGAACGTGAGATATAAGCAACTACCAATGCTGTACAACCAACCACTCAACAAAGTACTTGTACACAGTCTACCCCGCCAAAGCGCTAGCAAGTTTCATAATTGGGCCGTATGTACTGGAGGGGGGGGGGGACGCTAACGATAAAGTTAAGCCTTATCGATATGTGGTGCGAGGAGGGGAGTGGAAAGGGCCGGGACCGCTTTCTGCAAGATGGTGTTTTATTTTGCATATGTGATTGTCTCTGAGACAGTTGGATGCAGTTTGGCAAGGGTATACACAGCATAACGTGACCCGAGTCATGGTATGTGCGGGTGGTGTGGGGGGGAGGGGGAGGAGAAGCTACTGAGTGAATAAATCAAATTATAGAAGTCGTGAATGCCCGGGCAGAAAATGAGGAAGATGGATGAAGAACTCCGTTAGGCAGCCTATACAGTACCCCGCCACTGCCAATATATACCCCAACGTACATATGTATACATGCGGGATTTCATGACATCTCTATATCGTTGCCGTGAACATTGCGAATGACTGGCCATTGAAAATACCGGGTCAATATTTAAAAGGTAAAAAAAAAAAAGATACTTGAGAAAAAAAATTGAGGGGTTTATTTACTTCAAAATATATTCAAACAAAAGCCCAGATAACGCAGATACTAATCGATCCATCAGCGTGAAATCCGATATTGGGATATTTATATAATCCGAATAGGGCTTGCATGCTTCCTGTACGTGTAGAGGAACATTAGTACCCGGGGCTTGACGGGGAGTGGAGGTATGTAATCGTTCCTTCCTATTCATTCCTTCATAATTGGAGGTTCTCAATTCCGGTGGGGACAGTATGTAATATATCGGCATGTGGAGATCCGGCAGTCCACGAGGTCCGTTTCAATTCGGCTTCAATAGCGGAATGGTGTATATTGGTGGATACTCCTATGTTATTTCTAATTGGAGGAAGAACATATCCAGTAATCATTGTGATATCACGAAATGCAGAGAGAAGCGGCTGGTAAAAAAACTAAAATAAAAATGATCCACAACCAACTAATAATGACATAGGGATAAACTATCGATCTTCCAACCCCCCCCACCTACTAAAAGGAATTAGCATAAGTTTGATTGGGCTGATAGAGAACGATCGCGTGAGTGATATCCAGATACGTAACTCAACGCCGGGTCCTGGGTCTGAGTGGAAAGAATAGTTCATAGGTAGGGGGGGAATCTTTGTCCTGCGGTACTGTTATATGGCTGCGGAAATCGAGACAACTAGATAATACGCCTGCACTCTACCGTGCCCAGACCGATGGTGCATTCAGATCATCAATATCAGAATGGTGTCTGAGCCCAACCCCTGGTTTGTATAGATACTTGGGAGGGGAGGGGAGGGGAGGGGGGGGGGGCATCTTTTTGAGCCGAATTTCCTAATTCCTAAGCTGTAAGTTCAGGGTAATGATTAATTTTGGTGAGAGAGCTTCGATTTACAAACTAAAGGTCGAACTAGCGGTCAAGCCTACTTCGCACACTTCTCTATCCCATCCATAGCTAGTCACTTATAAAACTCTGTATATACTATGTAACCAGCCTAACAGTATACCCATATATATAAACAGGATTTTCTCTGAATGATGCATACCAATCTTCATATTCATAGCTCGCCGAGTGTACACGTCTCTCGGTGGAAGTATGTCTCGGTGAAAATTGAAAGCTTATAAGGTAATATAACCTATGTCTGTGAGGTATCCCAATCGCCTCTTGACATCATATATACAAGATTCTGTAGTATTGTAGTCAGAACCCGAATTAGTGAATTTGGAAGCAGTCAAATTACCAGCGGCGTGACTAGATGCACCGAGAGTAAGGACATGAATATCTGACAGATCTTTTAGGCCCTCCAAGTGAGCCAGTTCCCACTTCAGTGCAAGCCATCGTGCCCAAATAAACAGTACAGATAAAATATCTTTCTAGAATAGGTGAATCAAGTAGGCTTTATTTTTCCATATACCCCAGAGACAAAAACCCAGTTAGAGAAATCGCGTGGAAATGACCAGAAAAGAGAATTCAACAAGGAAACCGAAAAAAAAAGTCGACCATGCAGGTTTGAAGAACTCCTGAAGATATACACAACCTCTCCCACTTAAGTATCCCATCCCCCCCCCCCCAACTCTCTCCATCGCCGAAAATCTCATACCGTAAGACAGGCGGTAGTCGCATTTCGGGAAATGAGCTGTAGGCGTTGCAGTTCAGAGGTGAGAGAATACCGGATATTTTGACATTTTTTATTCCCTTTTTATAACCCAACATCAAACGAAAACAGCGTACAGTCGCTTAAGCGTCCTCGGTGATGTTTCCTCTCTCAGAGACATAGATACCATCCAAGAACTGTGAATATAGAAAACAGGCCCGAGTTTTAGCCCGGGAAAGGTTTTAATCATTAGTCCCTATCTCCTATGAGTGTCGGTGGTATTGAAAATCAATATACCTTTCGAATATCCTTGTTCTTGACGTGGCAAGCCTGCTGGATATCAGCGGCAGATTGAGAGACATTCTCAAGGGAGTTTCCGGTGAGTAGAAGCTCATCCTTGACGTTGGGGGAGGCCTCAACGTTGACACCAGGTAACATCGTCACTCGGCGGACAATCTTCTCGCCGATGAAGTTTCTAAACGTTTCCTCATATTAGGTCATTTTTTCCTAGTATATAATGTGATACTATATATATTGCATACCGAATCTCAACCTGGGTCTTTCCATCATTGTTTTCGATGTTGACATTAATAGGAAAATGCGCATAGACGTATCGCATCTTGTACTTGTACCCCTTGGTGACACCTGTTATCATGTTTTCAATGAGGGTCTTGACAGTCCTAAGGGTGGCGACATCCTTTCGGAGTCCGTGGTGAAGTTGGATCTCAATAACAGCTGGTGATAGACGAACGAAGCTGACGTTAAGGTGCTTGAGGTCCTTGGTAAGCTTTCCGCGGGATCCAGTGACGGTCACGGTCCTCGCAAGGATCTTAACCTCCACTATATAAAGAAAAGAAAGCGTCAGTCAAGGACTCTGTAACTCTTTGACTGTCACCACCGCTCTAGCCCATACCGCCCCTGTCACTATCATCCAGTCACTCTTATAATCTCTAATCCACCGCTCTAATCCCTCTAATCTACCCATCTTCATTTCCTCCTCTTCATAAAACCCCAAAGAAATATAACCCAGACTTCACCATACCCCTAAAACTAGCGTCTCCCTTTCGGTTGCACTCCATTGATTGAATTGAAATCGGGATATGTAAATTGGCACTCACCGCCGTCAGGAACGACCAACTTCTCGGTGCTGAGGATGTACTTCATTTTGTTTGATGTGGGGGCAAAAGGACGGTGTCGTGAGGTGTCGTGTAGATGGGCGTTCCTATCGTCGGGCTGCTACGTCGTTGTTCGTAACAATTTTTGGCGTAGTGGATTTCCACCACCAATGTGCGTGGAGGCTCAGCTGCACAAACTTATGGTTGTAGCAGCAGTAGGGCTTACCCTACGTGGCGCAGCAACTGTGGCTGGTTGTACTGTACAGTAACTTCTTAGCATATGTACAAGAGAAGCATATGACTTGCAATACTAACAGGACTATACCTCCAACATTAACTATGCCCGAGCAACAACGTCTTGCACTTTATCCAAATGCATTGCTACTATTGAAGGCTCGATTATCCATGTCTCCACCAGTCCAATACTATTTCATGTCCATGGAAATCCCAAAACAAATCAGACTACGCAAAAACGCCGACTGAGCCATAGGACTGAGTTTCCGGCTATGCCTACGAAAAGTTTTTTATGTATGTGACAATCTTAGCTTATTTGGTTTGGCTTTCATCGCCGAGTAACAAAGTGCCTGATCTTCACTATGTACAGGGAGGGCATCTCAGTTTCCAATCATCCTGCGCGCGCCTAAGTTTCTTCATTACGAATTCCGTAGTGCACCTAGAAGTGTGGGACTGGAAATGGATTAGCATGCGATGAGCGAGTGGAGGACGTTTTCTTCCGGGAACTTTATGAATAGACTTCGGAGTAGTCTGGTTAACTTCGGAGGCTCGATGTTAACATATTTCCGTAGAGTGCACGTTTCAACGCCAAAATTTACCATTACCACCAGATATAAGAGAACCATCATCATTGGTCGACAGATGGACTGCTATGCCTACGCCAGGGTCTGACAATACTTTGGAGCAGCCGCTGATCTCCCTCGCTTCACATAGGCACATGCATCTCCCACGAGATTCATCACATCAGACTAACTACCATTTAGGCTAAAGAAAGTTTTGTTCCGAGGTCTTCAACTGGCTTGGCGTATCATAAAGGTGTCTGCTATTCAGATTGCACACAAGCTGGGGCCAGTGTTTCTTCCTGGCTTGCCGTCAGGGTTCACCTGGCTCCAAGATGTAACAGCTTGGTGTGCTCCGGGGTACATACAATCGCGCTACCTACCGGTAACCTTCCCCATCGAAAGTCTATGACTACTTCATGGAACCAGTGTGGCCCATTACAGGTTTCTTTTTTCCTTACCACGTTTTTGATAGGTCTTTCACACCCATCCCTATAGAGAATCGTTCTCCTTTTTCACGATACCAACCAAGATTTTCACCATACTTTCGAGTTGGTGATCGCATGGCACACCATTGACGTTGTTCACACTTTCACTGGCGTTAGTTGTTTGCATTACATTCGCTATTCCCTCATTTCTTTTCCATTCGTTTATTTCACTTTTCACCACATGAGTCCAGCTGTGAATTATACCACCAAGAACCCTTTACCATGAGACAAGAACATCTTGTGGACAAGACAAAGTCCGGAGAATTATCGCTAGCGTTATCCCCTATACACTCATTGATATCGTTCCTATTACCCAACAAGGTAGTAAGCAGGGCTGGTAAGTCTCAGCTTAACAAACGACTTTGTATCATAGATTTCCAAGCTCTAATGTTACATACACATACAGTTCCACAACACTCGCATTTTTTTCAGACGTATCAGAGACACATAGCTGCCTGAGGGACGATACCATAAAAGTGACTACCCCAAAGAACGTTCCTAGCTGGAAAATATCGAAAATAGGAGCCAGGCTGCTCGAAAACGACACATCCATCGTGGATAACGCTAAGGCCACTATCACTCCAGTTGATATCAGATCATATAGAATCGGAAACATAGAACGTGTTGTCGTCTCATCTGGTACTCCACCAATACAGGGGCCTGTGGATTCGATCGTGTTAAGCACTACCCAGAAGATTGGGATTGGGATTGGTGTCCCACTGGCTATCATATGTCTTGCGTTGGTTACATGTTTTTGCACAAAACGACACCTTCTTCGGAGTATGCGCTTGAGAAATAGAGAATCTAATGTCGGCGGCGAAGGGGCATTCTCCGAACTAGATGCAGGCAAGGCTGATGTGTGGTACCCGGGGGGATATGATTCGGCTGGCGGAGCCAAGTTACCATCATCGCAACATATTGGATCGCCTGCAGGCTGCAGTAAGGTGAATACCGGGGGCCCTCTGTCTGGGAAGCAACCTGTACACCCATTAGCCGGTGTACCTGAAGACCAATATAATATAAGAGCCAATACTGGAGCAAGAATAATGGCTGACGATCTTATCTCTTATGCCCATCAGAAGGCTACACAAGCAAAACGACGGCCCGCAGACCTCCAGCCTCTTGCCTTATCTGCAGCCCATCACAGGCCGTTCGCTGCGTCGCAAGCCTCTCCAGGGCTTTTACCTCATTCAGGCATGAATTCTCCTCAGGTACGGCAAGGGCATCAATCGACCGTGTCATCCAAGAGTTCATCAACATTAGGGCTCACGGCTTTTTTTAGCTCAGGGCAAGGCCATGAGAGGCACGGCAGTGCCAGCACAAGGATTTCTCATAAGTCTAGGAAAGGAAGTACTGCAACCATGATGACCAGCAACTATGAAATAGAAATGGCAACATTGTCTTCAGCTTCAGAACCGCAGTTCCCAATCACTCCCCGGGACTACGACACAGGAGGTATATATACAGGGAGAGTATACCGAAACTCTGGGTACTCGTATTTCGACTCTGAAAGAGAAGAAATAGCACCTATCAAGAGCTCGGCGTATATTCGGCAGTCACAACCGCCAATCTTCACTCCTCCAGTTTCATCTTCACCATCGTTGAATACACGTTCATGGCATCGCCACAGTCGAACAAGTAGTAGTGGTATTCATGCAGCGAATTTCATCAATAGCATTCCTCCTGTGTATTCAAGTCCCAAAGTTAGGCCAGGAACATTGCCTTTAGCAGCCGGTGCCGGGGGGCAGATTGTGAAGAAGGAGGATATCCGTGTCATAAAATATGAGACGGCGTATTTCGACGATCGTAATGAGGAGGAGGGGGGGGATGTAGATGTAGACTCCCTACATTCAAATCTTCCTCAAATTAGCGCCGACAAACCTCATTCTCGAAGGGGTAGTGCCAGTTTGAAGAGGATGAGCAAGGGGCAAGCGGAGGAGGTCGATGGGGAGGAGGTGTGGACGGATACAGATGAAGAACAAGACTCTGACTTTATCATTGCTGGGGGACTGGGGAGCCGATTCGGCAAGAAAATCCAGACATGCCCGCTTGAAGAAGGAACGAGAGTCTACCTACAATGACACGCATTTACTTTCACAGATTATGATGGGGGTTATTCATTCTTGTGCCATTATACCCTGTGCTGCAATGTTTTTACATTGGCTTGCATCGTTTACATCTTCAACTAATCTGGCCAATTATTTCTATAATATTGGGCCTTGATATCGCACGATAGAGCCGCCTATTTACTTTTGCTGTCAATACAGTCTATACAGTTTTAACGGCAGCAGCAGAACTCTTTTCCTTGTTTTGATTTTGGCTTTTCCTACAACATTCAGCAGGCGAATAACATGTCTTTTTTATGCACTTGAGCCCTCTGGTTTGCATATACATCTCTTTGTTTCCTTTCGGCTTATGTCAAGGCTATTTAATCGCTTAATACATATTTGGGGATATACTTTCAAGGAGCATTTTCGTGTTTCGGGGTTTTGGTAAGGATATTGCGGATTACCTTGAATAGTTTAGTTACAGCTCATGATCACGGAAAATAAAATTTCAGGAGGAACATTGTTAACTACAGGAGGTGGCAATTCTAAACGGGTATCCTGAAAAGAAAGCACCACGTGAATATTGATATGCTACATACATGAAGATATCCAAGGCAAGGAAGAAGGGCCACCGGAAGAGCTACAATTGAGTTGAAAATCATAAAGACAGTTCCCAAAGGGTTCCAAAGGTTGGCGAGGCCCTGGATTGGTGCCAGTACTGTTTGAGCGGTCGCTTTCTTGCCTTTGGAGGTTGATTTAGTGACGGCCTTATTTTCCTTCTCTTGATCTCTTGCTTCCTTGCGAGCTGTTATATATTCAGCAGTGCTTTAGTAAGAACCCTCCTATCATGTTTACCCCTCTTTGTTCATGCAGTTCGTCTTCTAGCTCTTGATGCTTTTGACTCAGAACTGTAATGCGTGCTTCTGCAGTCTGTACTCGGTTGTACAATGTTTCAAGTATTGATTGGATGGCTTGACATTTTGGAATACCGGTAAGAAGATGACAGGCTTATTGATACTCTTCTTCGAAATTAGACAGAGCAGATGTGATTTTGATTTCAGAAGGAGGCGGTCTATTATAGACTTCGAGAGGGTTGTAGGGGTGGATGCCAGTAACACGGAAGGCCTTTTGGATAAGCTGAGGTGCGTTGCCGAAAGGGAAAGATGAAGTGATAGAAGTTGTGTTTTTTAATACCTGGTTCTCCTAGTTGAGAGGTTTGGTCGATTTCAACGTTATAATTATGCTGGTATGTTGAGAAGATGCACATATCTAGAGATTGTAGAATATGTGTTGAATATGATGGAAGACAAAACATAAGAATCTTGTGTTCAAAATAAAACTCTAAAACATCAAAGTTTAGGTGAGATTCATGGCTATCATAGATCATTAACGGCGGTGCCACTGTTCCATCACTGCAAATACATTCTACATTCGATTGGTATCTTGACAGACTGCAAGTTCCCTTCTTCACCAATACTTTGCTCCTTCCTTCAACACCCATCATTACCGTACACCTTTTTTCATCTAAATTATATTTTGCATATAATATATATTCTCTAACTTTGCAAAATAGTCTCTAAAAAAGTGCATATCGGTAGCAATTATCCGTTCTAACTGATAGTTTGCTCCATAACTCTTGGTGTCGGTGCTGGGGGTCGTTGTAATCCAATGTTCTCCTAATTGTGGCATTCGCATTTCCAGGCTTCCGTCGGCGGTATATTGCATCTGCTAAGCATGGCTGCAGAGTGAAACGGATATTGCCAAATTATTTTCCGACATACAGTAATATACCAAGTATGGGGATAAAGCATCCTCCTCTGCCTCTGTCAACTTTTGCTTCTGTACCGAAGCCTCTTCTTTACTGCATGAGAATCCGCGTAGGTACGGAGTCTCTAACTCCCAAGGTTGATTATGATATAACCGTGTGCTGCCGCAGCTTTTCGAATGGAAATAAATGTATTCTGGTAATCCGGAACCGATAAGGCTTTCAAAGCCTCTTGCAGCCGTTGCTCACGTTCTTGAGTTTCTTGGACCGTCCGGCATAACTTCAGCTTGTGGTATTGTATTTACTCTGAAACTTACCGATTTTCTTCTATTTACATTTTGCGTGCACTGACTGACTGCCTTGATTTCGGAATTATTTACATTTTGAGTGGTGCCAAACCAGACTACAGTGTATTTGACTGCCACGCCCACTTAATCCTAGCTGACTGGTTGTATCGTCTGACTGGTTGTAGTACTTAATGGAAAGTGTCATCAGAGGGCGATCATAACAACTCTATCCCACGGGCCGGGATTATTTATAACAGGATGTTCGATGTCAGGCAACATGTTGGTACCGGGAACACTGGTGAATAAAGGCCCATGTCGGTTTCTAAGACATCTGCAGCCACTTGCACAACTTGTGGCAACAATGTTCGATATGATAGGTACCTGATGTAGATAATGGAAAAAGATACTGGTAGGTATGTATGTATACCGTATGTACTTGATAGGATTAATGTTCAATCCTTCAACAATAATAATGTCGTTGATTATTGTTATTCTTACAACACATGTAGTTGGAGAAGCATGGCTTTGGTTACATATGTACAGAAAAGAAAGAAAAGTATTATTAAGTCTTTCAAGAAGTAGGCAGGTATCTCAATATCTCCTAATGGGACTGAAGATACGGAGTATCAGAGCTTTATATTCGTGGCTTACCAGATGTAACACTTGGGCCATGGCAAATGGAAGATAAGTACGTTGGATTCTGATAAAGAGGTTGAATATGCAATAGCGGACAGTATGGAAGATACATACAGTACCATGCGGAGATCCCTGTTCAATCACCAAATTTACATTAGAATTAGCGTTAGTGCACTCTGCAATTAGAAACATGGGCCTTTATTAACCAGTTTTGAACATCCCATAGTTCGATCAACCAGCGCAGCCTTCCTAAACTGTCTGACCGAATTAATGCATTTTGGCAGCTGAGACATCAACAGATGCTTAGTCTACATTAGCATACAGCATTCCTTTTTTTTTTATTTTTTTTTTTATTTTTTTGCATATCCTTTTGTGTATGCATGCAGGTGAAGAGGAGGTACTGAGGCATTTGAATTAGGTACCTTACCCACCCTAAGTATGTAGCTCATGGCTAAATTTGTGGACACACAAGTTTAGATCTCGAGTGCTAGTTCGTACGGAAAAAAATGGCAAACACCCTTAGTACTTTCGTATCCGTATATTCACACAAACGAAATTCGCACCTAAGACTTTGAGCTCATGTCGATATTCCTCCGCTTAACTAAATTAGCATATGTACAGTACATAATGCCTCTGCGCCTAACTAGCGGAATCTTTTTTTTGAAGGGAATAACCGCCGTTCAAGGAAAGAAAAAAAAAAAAAAAGGCTTGTAATTTTCATCTGGAGCTCTTGATAGGTTTCCCCCACCCCCGCGCCACCCTACCAATGTGTTGTGTTACACAAATTCTTTTTTGAAGGTGGGGTGGGGTTTAGGGTGACGGGAAAAAAAAAAAACTGTGAGTTTCATAGGGCGGTAAGGTACGCCCCCAACATTACCCCTCTACGCATCTCAGCCTCGAAGGCTTAACTTCCAACCACGGAGAACATAAAAAAGTTCCTAGTTTTATGGGACTTGGGAGATCCACCCATATTAACAAAAAATAGATTTGAAGGAGGAAGTATATGGCATTATTCGATTATCGTGCAAGTTTGGTATCTATACCTCAAACGCATTAACATTTCCCCCGACCCTAGATCGCATCCTGATAAAAATAGTACGAAAACATGACAGAAAATACCACACTGTACAGAGTCGGGATATTAGGAAAACCCCGCAAACTCTATTCCCCTCCCATTAGTGAGACCATTTACAGGGCAAGGGCACCAAAGATACCAGCTGCCATACCCAAACCACCACCGAGCACTGCACCCATAGTTGGTGCTGCATTCGCAGTCGCGGGGGTCGTGATGGTCCTCGGGGAAGTAATGGTCGGAACCGTAGGAGTGCTGGTGGTGGATGTGGAATCGCTGCTGTCGGGAGAGCCACCAGTTGGAGCTGACGAATCGGTTGTCTCAGTTGGGATGTAGCCAGTCGGGGTCTCACTGGAGTAGTCGACTGGGGGTAACCTCGTGCTTTCAATGGTATCGGTGGTTTTGGTGGTTAGCACAAGAGTAGTGAATGATCCCGTATCGTCCTTTGCGCAGGTTCCCTCACTGGTGCAATAGGTTCCCTTTTGACAGCACCCGGTACCACATATAGTGTCATCAGAGCCACAAGGAATATCACAATTCTTAGGGAGCACACATTTGGTACCGGTAGGGCAACAACCGTCGAACTGTGTGCAGGCTGAATATCCTACATCACACTGACTATCATTGTCATCGGTTCCCCCCTTGCTGCAAGTTCCCTCGCCAGTACTGTCGACAGCGCAAGTAGTGCCCGCAGCGCAGCAGTAGGTCTCGCAATAGACATCATCTGAGTTCTGGCATCCGCTGACACTGTTGCAGTTCTTTCCTACTGGGCAACAACCTTGCTCCCCGCCATATATACCACAAACCGTGCCAATTTTACCTGGTACCACTGTCAGTACTCCGATCACAAAACGCATGCACAATTCCAGTAGCTGAGGTAGAACTCACAGCAGCCGTCATAACATGGCTTGGCTGTCATCCCACACGACTGGCGCTTCACGAGTGAATTCGCGCCCAAGGGCATGGCCATGTACTGGGGCTGAATATCAAGTATGAAAGAGTTCCTCTTTGATATTCCGATGGGAGATGCTTTGACATATCGGACCGGTTGTGCAACGTCTGGGGTAGCGAAGACGGCTCCGGAGAAGGCCAACAAAAGGATGGAAGGAAGGAAAGACTTGATCTTGACCTGCATGGCGATGGATCAACGGAGTTGTTTTCTTCGAATTAAAACGAGAGAACTGAAAGAGGTTATGCTTCACCAATTAATAGCTTCAAACTCAAGTTGCCGTACCCGCTCAATATATACTCGAGGGTAATCACTAACAAAACACGCGCCACCCCCTTTTGCTGCAGCACCTAAGTCCCCCAAGTCAGTTTATATCGCATGGCTGGCCAAAAGGGTGCCTTTCATGTCTAACCAAGACGCACGACTCCGTAGGTAAGCTGGCAGGGAATTATAAACTGCTTGGCTGTCACCACTTGACCTTTACCTATGTTACTGTCATAACTTTCCATCGCAATTTCAACTTTGTGCGACTTGGCCAGGGTATGGAATATCTGTACAACACAGAGCTCGCTAACAGGGTTCGGTATCATGGGCTAGACTACCGTAGGGACTCGAGTTATTTGGTAGCGTAATTTCAATCTGAGCTGGGCAAATTCTGGAATTTAAGCTCATATTTGCTTAGCTCAGATTGAAATTACGCTATCGAATAACTCGTTTCTAAGGTAGCTTGAAGTCTCCCTTGTAGCAAAAAATAGGTCTGAAAAGTTGTGCAGAGAGAAACAGAGGGGTAGACGCAAAGTTCATGAGACGCATCACAAAAATTTCTTGCTTTGTGTGACAAGCTGCAGCCAGGCACAGCCCGAGCCAACCGTCTCCATATATGTCTTAAAACTCAAGGGGGAAGACTGGGTAGTCTGGCTTGCACACACGGGGGAGCTCAAACAGATGTACTTCGGTAAACATGTAAAGTACCTAGGGGTATAGTTTCGGTAAGGCCGTAGATTGGCGTTTTTGGGGGCCGGGAGCATGTCCCGTATCGACGGATCCTTGAGGGTGGACGTCAATCGTGACGCCTACCGTACTGTGACCACCTGGCTCCAAAGACTTTACCCGGTGGTTTCTTTCAGCCGGTATGTACTGTAGGTAACCTAAATGTTTCACCAACTTCAATAATTCCATCTCCCGGCCTGGCCAAGGATAGAGGTACCGGTAGGTAACCTCCAGCCGTGGCTTAGATCTCTGAAGCACCCGCATACTGCTTCCAGATTCGGAACTCTGCATCAAAGCCTAGTCTGGCTGGTTTGCGTCTGCAGTTAAGCAAACCAGACTACAGAGTACCTACCGTTAAGCATAAAACGATCGTCTGTTCGAGTGCCGAGAAGAATCAGTAGTGTCTCAAAATATGTCTTTGAAAAAGACTAGTGCAGTTCAGTTCATCACTGAGTACTTGGTACGGTGGTACTAGTCTGTTTTTGTGGGTATTAGTATTAATATGTACTGTCTTGTCGCGGTTTTAGAATAGAACGTTATCGTTGGTAAATAAATGAAGAATCCAAAATTTGTAGTCTTGTTGGCCCAGATTTGTAACAATTTGGGTGTCAGTATCACCCTAGTACAGCCAACGGTTTTGCCTGGTTTTATATACTCCGTGCCAACCAGACTAATATATTGTACTCCTGGTTTCATGTATGACCAAAGCAGAAGCAGGACCCTACTTAGGAAGCTATCATTGGTTCTAGGTTAGTCTCGATATAGTCTGATTGCGTCTCGATAAGACCCTCTAGTTAGAGATCTACGGTAGGTTGAAACCCTAATCCACAATCACCTGACAATTACCTGACTTCGAACATCTCAAGGCAACAAACAAGACATATATATGCTGTAACCAGACTATATATGATAATATACTCGAGAAAGTCTATGACGGTTTAAATTTATCTTCTTGCCATAGACAATACCGTCAAGCTAATATCTATAGCATCATGTACAACATCAGAACTTTTTTTTCTTTTCAAGGTCACCCTCCTGGATTTTGGTAAGAGAGTCAAATTGAGAGGGAAAAAAAAACAAAAAAACAATCAAGTAAGAAAACTGTAGCCAAAAGACCAAAAAAAAAAAAAAAGAAAAAAAAAAAAGAGCAAGTATGCCGCAATATAACGAAATCCCGCCTTAGTAATAACCGCTATGGGTGAGTGATGAACAGACAAATCAGACAATAGTGCGCCGCGGGAGCAGTCTATTATCTGTATCTGACTCAAAAATCTCCACATCAAAAAGACAAAAAGGTCATACTTAACACAACACTCTCCCGTACACACCAGTCTAAATTTATATATATATATATATGTTTTGCAAGCAACATCTGACAATGCAATGCAACGCAGCATCTCTCCATTTCAGCTCCTTCGGCATCGGCTTCCTTCTCGGGCCCGCAATACTGGTGAGGTAGGTATTCATATGTGTTTCTCTATCCACATCAGTGGACCAATTCACTTCTTCTGGACTACCGAAGATGGTGGAGGGGGTAATATTCCCTCAGCCTCCAAACGTCTTCTTGCCTCTTCCAAAGCCCAGGTTTGGATCCTAAATTACCCGGATTCAAAACCAATTAGCTTGCCTCCTGCCTCCACTCCTCCAGAACCACGTAGAGAATCCCGTGGATTAACTCACGATGTATCTGGTTTATATGCATAGCCCAATGCACCCAACGCAATTGATCCGAAGAATCCCCAGATGAACAGATTCTCCCACCCCTCCTTCTTCGGCTTCTCCCCGGGGGGTACACCGAAAAGCCATCCTGACGGTGGGTCGTAGTGATCCTCGTGTGCGTGATGACTCGATGTTCCGGTCATTGTGCGAGAACGGGTTATCGGGCCATGCCGTTGGACGATGGGCAGAGCGGGACGGGGAATGAGCGCGAGAGCGGAAGGCGCGCGGAGCGGCATTTTTCGAATGACTCTACTGAGTGTTCCTTTTGTCAAGGCGTTGGTGGCTTAGAGTGGGGGTAGTTGAGCGCGGGATGCAAGGCATCAAATGTAAGGGAGGACCCTGATATCGATCGAGAGGAGAGATGATGTTGGCGCCAAGAGGTTTGGGGCGGGGATTACAGACCCATTGAATCACGTGTGTTGCGAGAAATTGCCTAATTGTTTCTAATAACGAATACATAGAGATATATAAACAAGCAAGCCAGACTAATAGACAAGCAGAAAGCATCCAACAAAAGAAAATTGCCTCCCCTCAAATCTTACAAGGCGCTAGCATTGCAAAGTTCTACAAGTTCTCCTTGGGGACAACGACGCTCCACTTGCTCTCGATTTCACCGTACTGTCTCTCTAAAATCCAGTTCCACATCCTCTGCGCAATAGGCCCAGTTTCACTCCCAGGAGACAATGGAACGTTAATTTCAACAGCACCCTTCTCTCCCAAAGCTCTTCGCTCCATTCCACCATCCCATTGGATCCTCTTGATTGGGCTCACCACAGCAGCCGTTCCACTACCAAAGGCTTCAAGCAATCGGCCCTCAGCTGCAGCCTCCTTGACTTCGGCAATTGTGTATTTCCTCTCGACGACATCCCATCCCTCAGGGCCTAAATTTTCCCGAGCGAGCTCAAGGACACAATCCCTCGTGATACCCTCCAAGATTGTTCCATCTAGCGGAGCGGTAATAAATTCCCTCTTGCCGGTCCTGCTTAACCAGGCGAAAAAGACGTTCATGGTTCCAACTTCAGTAACATAGCCCTCGGGGCCAAAGAGCCACAAGTTTTGTTGAAATCCCTTCTTGGCAGCCTCCAATTGGGGTGCAATGCATGAGGCATAGTTTGCACCAAGCTTCTTGTCTCCCACTCCGCCTGGCCATGCTCGCACGATATCAGACCTTGCCTCCAAGCTGACAGCCTTGAACCCACTCGGGTAATAGGGACCAACGGGCGATGCAATGACGAAGAGAAGTGCAGAGCCTGGAGGGCCCACCCCAATAGATCGCTGAGTACCAATGACAGTTGGGCGGAGATAGAGACTGTAACCCTTCTCAGCAGGAATAAAGCGTTCGTCGATGTTAAGAAGTTTGGAGATGAGCTGAATCATGGGCTTCTCTGGAATTGCCGGCATGGAAAGTCGTTGCGAGGAGGCGGAGAGACGGGCCATGTTCTTTTCCGGCCGGAAAAGTCGGATTTGACCCTGACTATCCTGTGTCAAGGGCATCAGTAGAGTACTTTGTTACCATGATACGCTTGACAATCCGTACCTTATAAGCCTTCATTCCCTCGAAACACTCAAAGGCATAGTGGAAGACACATGTTGCAGGATCAAGAGAGAGATTTTGGTAGGGCGTAATCTTCGGGTCAAGCCATCCATCCGTGGCAGTCCATTCCACAGAGAGCATATGGTCTGTTTCATGCTCAATTAGCAAACGAAGTCTAACAATTTATTGGTAACTGGGTAAAATAAGGCAAGGGCAGTATCATAGGGAATGACGGCCTCGGGAGTGGGGGGACGGCCTCGGGGGCGGCTAAACATTTCGGCGGTGGCAACATTGTGATTATCAATCAAGCCCGTTGAGAGACAATACTAACCGGTAAAGGTCTTCCCGAAGACCAGATCCTGCGGAGCCATTAATGGTTTTGGGGCCGTACTTTTTGTGATGGTCAGCTTCGAGGCATCCATATCTGCCAATTGCCTAACTGCTGACGAGTAGGCACGAGGAAGGATAGTAGCACCACGAGTGGGGTGACATCGTGAAGCCGAAAGGAGAGTCCGGCCGAGGGCGCTGCGTGCAAGCATACTGGTTGTTGAGGGAGAAGTGTTGAGTGGAGGAGGTAGAGAAGAAGGAGAGAATGGAGGGGAGCGAGGCGGAGGGGCACCGCCGGTTTAAAATGCCACCTGCCGAAGTTGAGCACAGCGGAGGAGAAATTAGCTCGACTCGGAGGGGAGATGAGTTGCGGAGTGGTGGCAGCAGTCTATTGATGGAGATGGAGTTGTGTTGGTATCTAGCGACAGACCCTCCAGCAATGCTACCCCACCGAATAACTCCGAACCTGGCCCCATCAGAACAATTAAAATAGAAAGAGACTTATAGTAGAGTTACGTGCATGAAATTATACAGACAACATGTGTACTACCACACTGCCGACTGGACGACGTTATGATATCCTGTTTTTATTTATCCTAAACTTCGGATCTTGGCGCAGCTTCAGAACCATTTTCCTTGTCTGGCAGAGATGGAAATGTACGAAGGCCGTACACGAAGGCCGTACATGCCGGAGGGTGAACTAACTGGGCATGCGTGGGTGATATCAAAGCTGCTTTCAATTCCCAACTGGTGCCCGTGCTTGCTTTCCTCTGCTCATAGGTCCTTCTCTCTGATGCCCTATCTTTAGGTTCATAACAACTTAAAATCACATATAAACGTCTGACACTCATGCCACTCATCGGCTCTTGACATGGTTTGCGTACTTGTTATGTCCTCAGCACTAGACTACACCATTACGAAGGGAATTAGTCTGAAGTAATGTACAGAGAGCTACCATCTCTAACATTTTTTTATGGATGAGTGAAGAAAAAAAGGACAAACCAGCGTATGCAGCCAGGCTAACCTTGTGGTCAGGTATTGATAACTATAACCCCGTACTCCGTGCTAGTTGTTGCTAATAATGGATAACTAAAAGGCATCTCTGGGTAAGAACGAGATATATGGGCAAATCGGGTTCTTCAAAGGATAGTAAGGAAATGGATACGGACAGTGCCAATGATTCTGCTGATGATAACTGTGTAAAGTTCTTTGTAGTTCCGGGCTGGCTCCTGTCTGACTTTAAGTTTGTCTGGGTGTTGTCGATGGAGAAGGGAGTTGGCCTCCCATTTTGCCATTTTGCCATTTTGCCATTTTGCCATTTTGCCATTTTGCCATTTTTCCAAAGTGCACACTGCTGCTTGGGCATGGGTATAGATGCTAGGTTGAGGGCCCTTGATGGTCATGGGCTGGTCTTCGGGGAGGCCACATTGTATGGGAAGGGTGCAGTAGATACTGGTGGGACGTGAGGGTAACTTTCCGCAGATCATTATTAGCCTTTGTCTTATATCACGTGACTGTCACGAGCATTTTGTATAGTTAACCTTAGGTAACCAACCCAACTGATACATATTTAATTCATCGAGCTGGGAATCTATATCCACCATTTTGAAAGTTAGCAACCCTGAAAGCGGTAGGAAATAGGGCGGCCCCGTTTCCACTCCATCTCCACAATATCAATTTGCAGCTCCCAGACTAATAAACAGTACTTCTGCCATTAGCCACGTAAACACTGCAGCTCCTCCAAAGCATCTTGCAGCTTGCAATTGCCTTTCTCCAGTTTCGACAGAAGGACTTCCGGGGCGTACTGTTGCCGGGTACAAGGCTACTATTGCCGGGCTCAATGTTTTCCAATGCCCTCAAGTCGTTTACATCGAACATAAATTCAAACTATATCCTATCACCGCAACCCGTATCCACATCTGGGCCTTGGAGGATCCATGATGCTAAGAAGAAGTCAACTGGGCACGCGGTGTCGGTATTTGTCTTTGACCGCAAGTCGCTTGAGCCTACCTCGGGCACTTCAAGTGGCTTATCACTCCGTTCCTCTTCCTCGTCCTCTGGGTTGAAAGTTATTCAGGATGAAGTTGTGGAGCGGCTAAAACGAGAAGCATTATCTCTGGCGAGACTCAGGCATCCTGCTATTCTAGAGCTAGTGGAGCCTGTGGAGGAGACACGATCTGGTGGGCTCCAGTTTGTCACTGAGCAGGTAACAGGCTCATTGGGGCATGCGCTTAAGGATAAAGATGAGGCAGAAAGGAATACAGGCCGGGGTAGCCGCTATGTAGTAGATGATGGGCAAGGTGGTCTCAGAAGGCGGGAGGTGGAGATTGATGAGCTCGATATACAAAAAGGATTATTGCAGATTGCCAAAGGATTGGAGTTCTTGCATGAGAGTGCGGGATTGACCCACTGTAACCTTACCCCGGAGGCAGTTTATATCAATGCAAAGGTACGATTCATAGCGTGGGATGTTGTTAAACAATTCCTCACATTTTTTTCTAGTCTGATTGGAAGCTCTCTGCGCTTGCTTTCGCAACTGCTCATGGCAGTACCGATGGGAGGTCTACAACTTCTGTTCATGGGCTCATTGCTCAGGATCCGCGGCTTCCCCCTTCCGTCCAATTATCGTACGATTATGCATCACCAGATTTACTACTGGACTCTACTCTCTCTCCATCCATTGATCTTTTCTCTCTCGGGTTATTGATAGTAGCACTGTATAACTCTCCGCACGAATCGCCACTACAAACTCATAACTCTGCAAGTACCTACAAGCGCCTCCTCTCATCTCCCAGCACAACTCCAAACGCTGGCAATGGATTCTTATCGACTAGGCCTCTCCCGAAACTTATGCCGGATCTACTATCTAGGCTACTTACTCGAAGACCGGCAAACAGATTGACGGCTAGGGAATTTCAACAAAATTCGTACTTTGATAATATACTTGTGTCAACTCTGCGGTTTCTTGAATCCCTACCGGCTAAAACAGCCGGTGAAAAATCATCATTTATGAGAGGGCTGCCGAGAGTACTGCCTCAATTCCCGAAAAGTGTCCTGGAAAAAAAAGTTTTGCCAATTTTAGTAGAGGAGCTGAAAGACAAGGAACTATTGCCTTTATTGCTTCCGAACATCTTCTCAATCATTGATAATACCCCGGGTGGAAGCAGGCTGTTCTCGGAAAGGGTACTCAAAAGATTGAAAAGCATATATCTCCCCAATGGGCCCTCTGAACAACCACCCAGATCACCTACACCTACCCCAATTCAAGCTACTTCGAAGAAGGCAAGCTCTGGAATAGGCTCCTCACTTGAGTCAGGATTAGTCGTTATTTTGGACCATTTATCAACGATCATAGCGAAAACGACCGCAACGGAGTTCAAGGAGGATATACTTCCTCTAATATACCTAGCACTAGAAAGTCCTACTCATAGTCTACAAGACCGGGCATTGCAGTCTCTAGAAACTGTACTTCCCGCATCAGATTTTCCTACGGTGAAAAACGAGTTATTCCCTGTCGTCGCTAATGTTTTTGCCAAAACCAGCAGTCTTGGGATTAAAATTCGCGGTCTGCAGGCGTTCAAAGTTCTCTGTGGAGGGACTGGTGGAGATAGTGGGGATGGGTTGGATGGGGGAACTGGGAAGGCAAGGGGGAAGGGCGCTGGAGTGGCATTAGATAAGTATACTGTACAGGAGAAAATGGTGCCACTACTAAAGGGTATTAAAACCAAAGAACCCGGAGTGATGGTGAGTTCCATATCGACATTGGACTATGTGCGCACGTACTGACTCTATAGATGGCTGCATTGGACGTCTTCAATGAAGTTGGCAGACTATGCGATCGAGAAGTCTTAGCAACAGAAATAATACCTCTGTTGTGGAGTATGAGTTTAGGGCCCCTACTTAACCTCGAGCAGGTTTGTACTCACCATCATCATGACCTACATGCATGTACTAACATTCCCTGATTCAGTTTCGGGCCTTCATGTCCGCAATTAAGGCACAGTCACATAAAATCGAACAAGAACAAACCCAGAAACTCAAGGAACTTTCGACTTCTTCAGGAGCTATCAATGCGAATGGGACAGACTTCCTTTCCTTTGGTGGTTTACCTGGTGCACGAGCACACAGCCCTAATGGGGAACTGGAGTTCGAGAAGTTGGTCCTAGGGAGGGAATTTGAAACCGGAAAGGGTGGCGAGGGCCTTGGTGATTGGGGATGGGGCGGGCAAACATTTTCGACAGCTCCGACAAAACCACTGGTGCAAACACAAACCAAGAAAACCGAAGCACCGAGGTTTGAGTGGAGTACACCAAGTCCAACAATCGGGTCGAACGGGCATGGTTTCGGGTCCATTGGTGCAATCGGTGGGCAGGGGATGGGTATGAGCATGTCAGCGATGGAGCCAACAACCAATACGATGAACGGAAGTACAAGTCTATTGTCCTTTTCGACGCTGCAGCCCACCTCAGCACCTAATACAAAAGGCATGGGAATGGGTACTATGCAACCATTACAGCCAAGCAAACCGGTATCAACATCCTCGTTTGGTTCTGCTGGGTTTGGAAGCATGATTGCCCTTAGGCCTCAGAGCTCCACTACAGCAACTTATACTGTACCGCAAGTTCAAAGCTCATCGGGCATTGACTGGTCTAGCGAGGCCAAAAAAAAGAGTTTTCTACCGAATACAACTGCCTCCAACTCCTCAACGTGGGGGCCGGTGACTGCGCAGCAGCGTCCTAGCTCTACCGGAACACAGAGCAACGTGTTTTCGTCCTTTAACCCATCACCATCGAGCCAAAACCTCAATGGTTCGCACCCGACGATATTATTTGGGCAGACACGGATGCAAGCTCCTCCAACCGCTGCTTCTGGGTTGAGCGCATTTAAGCTGGCTCCGCCACCGTCGGCTTCGCCGAACACTACCGGTATGAGTGGTGGATTCGGGCAGCAACAACAGCCAAAGAAAACAGGTCTTGATGCCTGGGAAAGTTTACTGTAATTGGTGAAATTATTACGTGATATTGGTAAATGCACAGCGGGAGGTACTTAAGGTGTAGCACATTTGTAATTGCTGTTGGGAGGATCTTCAAGACCTCCATTCTATATTGATCTTTCTGGTTCGGATTGGGCATGTCTGTTACCGAGCGTTTGATGCTGGAGTTCTTGTTTATTTACTTCGATATTGACGTCTGACTTACTCTGGTAATTGTGCTTTGATCCCTGTGGCGGCGCGTGCGTGCGTTCGTTTGTGATGCACGGCCTCTTTCTGGGAACTCTGGCGAGATGTCGTAACGAGCTCGCATTGCGGGAGTGACGGCATATTCCAGGGGGAAGCCGAATCGATCGATCACGGATCCTCCTCATCCCGTGAGGTTGGCGTTGCTGATTTTACCGACCCCCTCATGACATCACTCTTCGTTGTCATCAACTGGTTGAGCCCGTCGCCCCGGCAACCACGGACACAACAACAGCTGAAGGGAAACAGCGCTAGGAAGGAAACTGGTTGGCTGTTTCATACAAATGTGCTGGGAGAGCTGAGCAGTGTGGGCTCGCTTGCTCTTGAGATGTGCAGCTGTTTTATGTAGTCTCGATCTGTTTTGCGGTACCTGCAAGGGCTGCTTACAGCAGAGGACTTACACCAGCGGACGTACAGCAGCAGAGGACTTACAGCAGAGGCTGGAGTATGTATTTTACTTTCCAGAGGCAAATTCCGGGCCCCTTCCTTTCTGCCACTTCCTGTTGCTCCACCCTGTCTGGTGTGCGGCATGTTGATATCTTGTGTTGCCTGTGTTTACCTTACACTGACGCACACACACAGAAACACACACACGGAGAGGCCTGATTGGAGCGCCTCGCACATTAAATCACCACAGCAGGAGTGTTTCTGGCCTCCGGGCAAATCGTCTTGTGGTATCCGGGCAGCCCTCGCATATACCGCCTCGACGTAGGTTAGTCACAACGGCGAGCTTGTTCTTTGCGGGCTCTCCCAACCTCTTCTATTCTTATCCCTAGCAATTGCCTTCTTCCCCCCCCCCCCCCCGCCCGCGCATTGCACTCACGCCCAACTCGAAGGGAGACTGCGTTCCGTTCTGCTCGAGTGCTGACTTACCGGTACGCACGGGGAATTAACGAAAAATAAACAGAACACCAAAAGGGACAACAAATTGTATCGTCCCTGCAGTCTTGGGTTTTGCTTTTTCTTTCGTGGTGTCGTGTAACTCTTTTTGAACGTGCACAAGCACATCTCCTTCCTTCTCTCTCTTTCTCCCCCCTTTCGTGAATCCCCCCACTCACCCGTTTCAGAGGCGGTGAATTCAACTGAGTTTTGTTGGACTGCAGAGCGTGGTGGTGGTACTCTCCCTTTTACGAAAGTTTACGGCTACAACATCACGAGCTGCGACAGCCATTCAAGGTAGAAGACTTGCATACTTACAGCATCTTGCGGTCACTTGCGCTTTTCCGGACAGGGTTGATCTGCATTCTTTGCCCTTGCGCCTGCTGTCCAAGCGAAAACTGTGCAATACAGCTCCATACCAGCGCAAACAACAGCGATGGTTCCACGATTGATACTTCCCACTGTCGCCATTTTCCTGTCGACTGTAGCATTGGTTCGCTCCGTGCCATTGGCCAACGCAGATCCTGTTCCCCAGGTAGGGCTCGTCTGTCCTGGGGAACAAACAAACTGCAACACAATTTGTTGTGCGCCAAATCAGACATGTGGTAACTATGACAAATCCCTATGTTTTCCCAAGGAACGTTTTCCTGACCGTCTCATAACTCAATTTATATTAACATCTGAACTTAGGCTGATGTAACGTCTTTGTTATCACCGGTGATCCCTACATATACCACTGTAGTAGGGAATGGGCAATCTTCTTCGGCTCCGCCTTTCACATTTACCACCGACAATCCAGGTGCTCCGACCAGACCGACTTCCGGCGTTGCTGACCCGTCAGATTCCAAGGTCAACCCCCCTGCCGTGACAGCAACGGACACATTCACATTCCCAATTCCTACCGATTCATCTGGAAACTCGGACTTTGGTTATGGTGGAGTCATTGGTGGGGACAATGGTGGAGAGGGTGGACTTACCGGTGCACAGATTGGTGGAATTGTAGGTGGTATCATTGGCGCCATCCTTTTGATCCTGCTCCTCTTGTTCTGCTGTTGTCTTCGTAGGGGTTATTCAGGCGTTGCAGGTCTCTTTGGTGGCCACTCCGACTCTAGTCACAGTGGATCCTATCACGGAGCAGCGGGTGGTGGTGGCGGTGGTGGTGGGCATGGTAATGGTCACTCTGGAACAGCAGCAATGGCCGCGGGTGCAGCTACGGGCTTCCTTGCCTCCATGCTTGCTGGTAAAAAAAAGAAGACCACAACTCATCATACAGAAACTACGTACTACGCCCCTGCACCCGGTGGGTCTCCTGGTCACGCTGGCGGCCACGGCGGTGGAGGAGGAGGTGGGATGACCGCTCTTGTGGGAGGTCTTTCGGCTGCTCTCGGATCACTGTTTATGTCTCGGAAACAGAAGAATGACGAGAAGACACATTATCACCCTGCACCAGTAGCAGTTGCTCCTCATGGTACTGCTTACGGCGGTGCATACGGAAGTCATCATCAACAGTCGCATGGTCATGGGCACCATGGGCCCGGGTATGCGGCGGCTGGCGCAGGCCCTGGATACGGGGCGGGACATCACCATGCGAATAGCGAGAAGTTGAGCAGTGCGACGAGCTACACTAGTTATACTGGCACCACCAGTACTGGAACGACAAGTACGGGAAGTAGGAGTACAAGTGGCTCGAGCGGTACGAGTAGCTCAACCTCAGGCAGTGGATCGAGTAGTTCTAGTGGTGCAACTTCTTCAAGTGGGTCGGGTAGCTCTAGCAGCAGCTCAAGCGGCAGGAGGTAGACGGAGCTTGAGCGTGGGGCTTTGGGTGAGGAGTAAATGTGGGTGGAGCAGCGGGCAGTCGAGCGGTACCCTGTTGGGTGAATAGGCACAAAACGTAGAAGTTGGGTAGTTTGAGATGGGTGATTCCCCTATATCTGTGATACGACTTTTTTTTTCGGTCTTTTCTTTTGTTTGGTGAAGCAAGGAATGCTATTCTTTTCTCTTATCTGTACAACTTTTCGTTACGGAGGGATTTTTGTCCGGGATTTACGACAGGTAGTTTTGGGTAGGAGGAGGAATTGGGTGGGGCTATTATTTGAAATGATAATGAAACAGGATATGGGCATGGTTTGTTAGCTTTTACAACAGAAAGACATGTTTTGAAATGTCTTGCCATCTGATAGATGTGCGTGGTAGACCTCTGTGCTGAACTCTCAAACTTCTTGGCTGTAGGTGAACTGTTTTAATGTCTCTGACGTCTGTGACGACTTTCAAGGAAAGTTGAGATGAGACATGCATCATGTATGGAAACCCTTTGACGATATGTGCATATGGTAAAGTGCAGTATGTATGGACCTATGTACAAGTACATGTAACTGACACAATGGTAGTGGGGGGTTGGGGGCAAAGAGGCTACTTATCCTTGTTGGAGATCATATGTACAATCTAGCGGTATTCCGTAGGTAAAGTTATCAGGTATAGCCAAGTACTTGTTGTAACTGCATAGCAACCAAATGTTCTGTGTTGGTTGTGCAATTCCCACTGACTGATCATTTTTTAAATAATACTCGATGTTTAGTCTGGTTGCTATAATAGCCTGGTTGTGTTTTATGAACCAAAACAGTCGGTTTTGTTGTTTCATGAGACTGGGTTTAGGGTTAAATCCTCGCAGCAGAGCTCGTAACCGGACTAGCATTTCCACTATGATGTTGGGCCCTCCCTTGACTAGAATGCCGCTATCTACAGCTTTGTCAACAAGAAGGGGCTGGTCTGGACTGACACTTGTACTGATAGGACTACTTCTTTGCCTAGTTAGCTAGAGACAAACTATTCTGGGTATACTTAGAGCACTTGTTCCTCTTTCTTTCTTCACAACGACGATTCCAACGCTATGCACACACATATACACATAAAAAAAAATGAAGAGAGAGGAGAGCTCTGATGGTGGATAGTCGCTTACGGTTTACTCCCAGGCTGTAGCAACAATGAAGAGGGGTGATGAGAGGTGACTGACTTTACCCCATATAGTGGGAACAAATGGCGCTTAGCTCAGGGTAACTTGGGAATACACACCGCCAACGGCTCTGGGATCCCGCACAAGCAAGGAAAATGTTGCTCAATTATTATTCCAGAGTAATTCTACAACTGCTTGTCTAAATTGGGCAATTTACAAGTCAGTAAAGATACTACTTTATTTACGGAGAGGCCTGCAGCTCTGGTACTAGCAACTGGCTGTTTGTTGCCTTGTTGGCGAAGGCCCGATTAGGCCCGTCGTCAGGAACTCAAGAATAATAGGTATTCGCTTCTTGGGAGCCTTAACTTTGCAATAGCCCCATTTCAATTTACCTCGAAGTTCAATCTAGTTCAGATGCAAGGAGTGGCATGGCAGGAAAATCTAGTACAGTATGGAGAATGCTTGTGGTACAATACTAGAGTGTTTTTGGCCAAATAAAGCAGGTGGGTACTTGCCTCTTTCTGGAGACTGGAGATACTTCTGGAATCTTGTCCAAATTTATTTCATACCCTGGGATATTATCCATACCGTTGCAAGCCAGGTATACCTAAAGCACCTCTGTTTCTTAGGTGGTCGGGGGCATGCACCTTGGGAAATAACCCCGATCAACATGTACAAGGCGTGGCCAATGTAACTAGGTTTGGTTCCGAACATGGATTATGGACAAATAATTCAGTTACTGCAATAGATTAGGGAGGATATTACAGGATTGAGAGGGGAGATGTTACGCCGGTATATATAGTAGACATTAGAAGCATATATGATAAAAACTAACAGTGGGTGGACTCAGTGGCCAAAAGAATTTCTATAACTTGCCAGGATTCAGTATTGGGCCCACACTCTATGCGAGACATAATGAGGTGATCCAGGGGTCTCCGAGAACTGGTAATAGCCTCTGGAGGCTTCGAGGTTAGTAATATTGAAGTCTATGTAATAACATATCTAACCTGACATGGAGTTATAGGAGCCGAAATCAATCGTATTTCTTGCGGCTTTAGAACGGATGGCAGGGGTCGGCCGTCTAAGCAAATCGGGCTTATTGCAACTCCATTGTGATACGGTAGATCAATGTGTTTTTTTGTGGAAATATTTTGGAATCGCATAGACCATGGATTTACATACATCGGGGAACGGAAAGCGGTTAATAACAGCTCTGTAAATCCCCCTGCAGCGGAAAAAAAGGAACACCAAAGCAAAGTATATGTTATGTGAAGCAAAGTGAAAAGTTCATTTCGGACAGCTGACAGTTTCAGGGGTTTAATGGAAGGCGGTATAATAGATCTCTAACTAGGTACTGGTATAGCCGGGAAGCGCGGGATGAAGGCAAGGGTCAAATATATAACACCACTTTTCTCGGTTGACGAAGGGGGAGTCGAGAGTTGAGTGTATCATAGATGTACATAGGTACCCTTAGCCCAGGGAAAATGCCTTGTAGTGGAAGAGCCTGGGAGAGATGAAGGGCAAAGAGATCACAGTGCCTATATACTGTCACAACCGTTGCCTCCGTGTTTGACACTCGTGCCGATACCGACACGACTCTGGATTAGGATGTTATCACAACGTAGTCGAGTGTCGCAACCGCTATCTTGACACTCGTGCTGGAACTGGTACGACGCTCGATTGGGATATTGTTGTTTGTTGTCGTGCCAAATCTGGGCACACCATTAGCGGCCACTACCGGCCACTACAGGCCACTACCGGCCACTAGGGCCTTACATATATAGTTCTCTTGCTTGCTTGCTTTCCTTCCTTTATCCAATGTCTTGTATGTGATATACAGTCCTTGGTTCCCCTCGCCCACGTCCAAGTCCACTGACCGAGCCCTTTCGTCCTCCCCCCTAATTCTTGTCACCTCTTTTCCTTGACCATCACACACGTAGGGATCCTACATGTGTAATACCCTTTGCCCAGCCCGTCGTACCTCCGAGGTTGCCTTCCCTCCGGCCCCGCCTCATTACATATACCTCTAAATGCATAGTTAATGAAGAAACATATACGGGGGGGCAGCAAAAAACGATCACCCTAGGAGCTTGATTCATAATAGATCACTCTGTCAGGGGCAGTAACTATTCAAATTCAAGTCATTATCTACACATGTAAAATTTCATTTATACCTCTTAGAATTACAAAGTCCATCCTATACCAACCCCTCCACTCCCCACATAATGCACATCCGAACCGCTCAGGGGTGGCTCTTTATTTTATAAATACAAATTCACCACCCTTCTTAATTGACCCCTTCCTTTCATACTTACATGCCTCTGGCAAACCAGCAACCAAACTAGGGGAAAAAAAGCACGGCACACCAAGGCGTAATCTATTTGAGGGGATAGGATACCTTATGGAAGGGACGGGAGACCGTGGTGAAAGGGCCCACCTCTAGGATAAAATGCGGGAGTGTTGCTGCCCGGCGATTATTGCCAACAGAATAGCGCGCTTTTATAGTAATTATTACCGTGCCAGCTTCTGGTGATAGTACATGTAGTTAGCCCTTACAGGCCCCGGAGGGCCAGGGGAGCAGGCCGGAGTCATGCATGCCTAGGGGCATCAATAAAGAGATCCCCTGTAATTACTGGCCGTGGGGTTGAGGGCGGGAGTTTGTGCAACCACTGCTTGACTCAAAATGAGCAGCTTTTGAGCATCTAGGTATCTCTAACTTGAGCTGGGACGTGTAGAATTCTTTTTCTTTTTTTCTTTATTAAAAAGTACTCGTGTGCACCAATAGTCTAAAAAGTATAGGTAGGAAAAGCAGAATAGGAAGGCTTTCCCCACCTGGGGCGTGCAGAGGGAACCTAAATATCAAATGGACGGGCATTGAAGACAATCATACATACTATAGTATCTTGACGTCTTATATATTTATTTATATATTTATCATGACTGTTCTTGCCGAGTCGCTCGTTGAATGTTCTCAAATTGAGTTCAGGGTAACCATTCTCACTATTACTGTTTCTGAGCCACCCTTCTCTTCTTTTTTCTTCTCTCCTATCACGTACGTTGATTCAATGCCTATGCCCATAGTGTCATTACCCACAGACCTGCAGCATTCCCCACTTGAGGGGGCTTTACTGGGAAGGAAGAAATCTAGTCCGTGGGGCCAGTTAGTTCTGTTGCTCGTACTTTAGAAACCACAGGCTCGAGAACTCTGTTCCCCAGTATTTGTATTTTAGAAACCGCCCCTTGACAAAAGTATCTTCTGATGGAATATTGTAGATCTAATTATATTCATTGGTTCTTTTGTAATGATTTCATATATATAAATGGGTGTGGCGGGGAAAGCACGGGGCTCCATGCTTGTAGCTTCAGAAACTTCGCCTGCCCATGGCGAGGCATCCGCGTATAGAGTAGTACTTTAAGTTACAAACCCGTGCATTGGCGACGGGCAGATAGTCATGTTTTGGATAGAAGTAAAATTGAGAAAGATCCGGGATTGGGGGTAGTTCTAGGAATGCATGCATAAGTTACTCCGTACTTTATATTGCTTTCCGTGTGCCGGCGCGTGCCATATGCCTTACTGCTAATAAGCTAAGGGGTTTCGGCCCCGTAATGTTTTTAAAGTGAGATGTCTAGTATTTCGTCCTGTTGGAATGTTATAAATCAATTTGTAGGTGTCACTAGGTAGCTCAGGTTGAGGATTTCACACTAAATCCTTCGGATGAATGAAAAGAATGTTTATGATGGGAACCTCCCCCTGATTGGCCATTAACTTATTTGTGGAGTAGACACATCGATCGCAAGAGGACCGAATCCCTATCGTACAAGTCATAGAACTCTCATTCGTGCCCTACTTTTGAACCTCCCCCCCGGTCATGTCCCTTTATTCCCCTCCAACCTGTCCACTTCCAATTGTACCAGTCATTCTAAGCAGTGCAGCCAGTTCCATACCCTCTTTGACTACAACCCCAGAAGAATAATCAGCACCCGTGGTGTACCAAAAAAAAATGTATATGAGATCAAAAGGATACATACCATCCAGCACCACAATGCGCAGCCGTCTTTCCACTATAGGAGCGTGAGTGATTATTGACATCGACCTGGGAAATGTGTGATAAAATTCACTGACCAGTATCCTTTTATCGAGCAACATTGCCCATCCCAGAGACTACCAGTGCATGTAACATTCTTGGCAGCTCCACAACTACCGTCCACGGTAGGAGTTACACCAGTGAGGCATGTTCCCGCAACTGAGAAGGTCTGCTGACTGTAGAATAATTAACGCGGTGTTCGTCTGAAAATTGCAATTCATATGGGAACAAACCATCCAACACCGCAGTACTGGGCAGTACTATTTCCACTAATCAACGCTCCCAGTCAGATAACACTCTCTCAATGGTGAATTGGTTAGAGGATACTCACCAAAAACCGTGGGAAGAACAGCATGTCCCGAATTCACTGTGACAGGTGTATCCATTGGCACCGCCGCAGGTCCCATCAGGAGTTAACTTCTCAAGGCAGGTGCCATAGCGGGTATCACAGCCGCCGCCACAGTGGGAAGTAGAGTTGCCACTTTTTAAAATAAGGAATGAGCATCCATTGAGGAAATTATTATGAGTTTATACGTCCTACTTACCACCAATGGGAACCGGAGCAACATATGCCAAAATCTGCCCAGCATTCATATGTCTTATTGCCGATTACACCGCAAGACCCATCTGGAGACAGCTCTGCCATGGAAAGCATGGCAGTGAATGACGAAGAAAAGATGGCAACAGCCGTCAATAATCCGAAGGACAACATTTTGTGGTATGTTATTGTTTGTTCAGTTGCAACGGATAGTCTTGATTGCTGTAGACTGTGGAGGAGAAGCGGCCCCCAACCACATCGTGGTGAAGGGCCCTTATATAGGAGTTGCTGCTTGACTGCAGCTGGCTAAAGATCGCCGTATTTTCAACACCCGGCGGCTTAAGCCCTAACCTACACATACCTCAGGTGAGTTATACGATGCCTTGTAGTCTGGTTGGGATGCCTTGTACCGCATGATGTTATCCGCATCGAGCGTAGGACCGATGGCCTTACGCCCTTGCCTTAACTGTTTCAAACCGTTGCAGCCTTCAGAAACAATCTCGTGATGGAACTTTATTATGCCTTGACCGTGCAGTAGTCACTTTAGATCAGGTTTAGGATGCCAACCTATGAGTGTAACTCTTGACATGCATAGGGAGTTTATGAATTGTAAAGGTTCTCAATTGATGTCGGTCTCAAATAATAGGAACATAGGGATCTAGGAAACCTTAGGCTCTAGGAGCTCCCTAATTATCCCAAAGGTGACGGCGCAGGTAGCCATGAAAAACAGCAAAACACGGCCCGAGTGGATTATGAGTTCTGACTTTCCTCCTCTCCACTATTGTAGAAACACCATTTCAAAATCGCCAGTCGACAAGTTAAACGGATCTCGCTGTATCTTGATTGATATCAGTTTACCAAATCCAGACACGAAGTTTGATGGCATAAGACACGAATCGTAATTCTTGACCCTTGCTTTGAATCCATACTATTGTTTATTGCACAACTTCGTGTTGACTTGGGTCATGATCGTTGCACAATTCTCGTTAACTACTGGGGATCTCGCCGCATATCCTTCCATAAACAAAGTTACGAACAAAATACTCGTGAACAAAGTTACGAACAAGCGAACTGACGCACGAGCTTACTTCATGAGCTGGGCACAGCGTCTGCGTAACATTCAACAGCCTGAGTGGATATCTCTGTCTGAATAGTGCGGGCAATTGTATGATTTCATAACCAGTCAGATATGCCAGTGAGCAAATGCCAAAATTTGACCTGAGAGGAGAGTACATAAGTGATTTTTTCCTATCACTTGTGCCGTTCCTTAACAATTTCATATAAGTATGTTATATAGATGAATTCTTAGGTAACCCATTACATTAAGGTTGAAGTCAATTGCTTTGCAACTTGTGACGTTCGTCGTAGGCGGGCCGATTTCATGTATCACTTCCTGCAAGTGCCTCCCATACTGGAATGAACAGCAAATTGCTAAAATGCAATGCAATATACAACATATGCATCGGCATGGCTATTGCAATTGTTCCTTCATGCTACACAAAAAAAAAAAAAAATTCAGTCCTGACATATTGTATGTGTTGTGGTGTTTCTCTTCATTTTGGGCTCCCAAGAATTGCTTGAGGGTAATCTAATCATGGTATACACTGTTTATTACGCCCTCTCCCGATCTATATACTGTATATACACTATATATATGGTGATAAGACGTCGTGTTCGATATTGGGAGGCGACTTCCACTTTCGTACATGCCAAGCTATAAATGCGACTAGTTTAGCGACTTACGCTATGATGTATACTCAATTCAGGTGCAACCACACCACACCACGTTCAGGTAACAGAGCCAAGAACTTGTAATAAACATCTAATGAAAGAGTGCTAGGGGTAGGTCCGGGAAAACTGGTGAATAAGACTCCTTGTCTGTCTCTTCGCTCTTTCCTTTTTGTGGTAGGAGCGTTACTAGTTGTGGGCAGATTAGCGTCCTTGACTCGAATTTTGACTTATTCTAGAGTTATGATTCAGATACAGACAAGGAGTCTTATTCACCAGTTTTTCCGGTAGTGCATGCAGTTTTCAAGCAGACAGTAAGAGTCTCCGTGATTGTCGATCGACACCGTACGTATGCATAGGCCCCCATTAGAGTGCGTTGGACTAAAGCCCCTTCACAGCCGTACAGAGGTAGTATTATAAACCAATGAATCTACGTTATATTTTCTCGGCTAGCAATAGCAGATGAGGTCATAAACCAAGTGGCCGAGGAGAACCACTTACCATTGGAAGATAGCAAGCATGAGGAGTTAGTGCTGAGGAAGAAGAGGAGGAAGAAGAACAAGGAGGTAAAGATGGTCAAATGGGTAGGGTTTCTCATGGATGAGAGCTTGACTTTTAAAGAGCATTGGAAAAGCCGGATCGCTAAAGCCCGTAAATTGTTGGGACAGCTAAATGGCTTGGGCAACTCTAATTGGGGGATAAGTGCTAATAGCTGGCGAGCAGCTTATACAGGAATGATTCGGGCAGTAGCCTTATGGGGCGCAGAGCTCGGATGGAGAGGGCAGAAGGACTGGGAGGAGGAATTCGAAAAACTCCAATACCAAGCCCTGAAGAAGTGTGTGAATGCAACCCATGGGTCAAGGCGGGATCTGGTTAGCCAGATCGCAGGAGTTGAGTCCCCTAGAATGGCTCTGGATGCGGCTCAGGCCAGACTAATGGGCAAAATGATGCGTGACCCCAATGCACTGGGAGACCTGTGGCTGGGGGAAGGCAGAAAGAGAAGGAACATGGAGGAAGGGAGAGCGTGGGACAATTTCGGTGAGCCTTTCTTTGCTAAAGATGGCTTTACCTCAGTTTTGACAGCTATACGGAGCAAGGCTGGGGTGTTGATGGAGGAGGGGAACGAGAAATTGAGTATAGGGGGGAGGGTAGAGAAGACCCAGATCCCTACAGTAGACCTCCACCTGACAAGAGAGTCCAAACCAGAGGAGTGGCAAAGAAAAATTGATGCTGCCAAGGAGGACTCTATAGTTATCTATACGGATGGAAGTATGAGCTCAAAGGGTCGAGTTGGGGGGGGTGGTGCTCGGCTGGCGGTAAGGTAAGGGGAGAGGTAGGCATTGGGAGATTGGCTACTGTGTGGGACGGGGAAGTGGTGGGGATCAACAGAGCTTTAAAGAAGGCTAATGGGGAGTGGAAGGTCTTGATATTGACAGACTCCCAGGCTGCACTAGCTGCGATCCGAGAGGCGGGGAAAAAAGGCAGAGCCAGGACCGCCGACCTGAGAGGGGTGGTAAAGCTGATCAAACAGAGGCAGAGAAGAGTAGGTGAAGGGGCGGTGAGGCTGGGCTGGGTCAAGGCCCATGTCGGAATTGAGGGTAATGAAACCGCAGATTCCCTGGCAAAAAAGGGGGCGGAGGCGGAGTTCCCTAAGTACCCCCTAATTACAGAAGGGGGACTAAAGCAAGAATGGAGAAGAATGAGGGAAAAGGAAAGGAGGGTTATGGGTGCAGGAATGGGGAGGGTGGTGAAATGGGGCAGGAAGGCACGGGCAAACTACGTTCAATGCCGCACAGGGAAGGGGAACCTTCAATCCTGGCGTGCGAAGTTGGATGATACAGTCGATCCCACGTGCCGATCCTGTGGGCACTGCCAAGAGACCGGTAGGCATGTTGCCCTGGTATGCCCACGAGGGGAGGAGATTGGCAGGAGATGGGGCTCCTGGGGAGAAATGGACGAGCGGGGGAGATGGCTCAGGAAAGTAAAGGATGGAGGGAAGGAAACTACCATTGACTTGGTGGAGACCTTCTTCTCCAACCTGGACCTGGTGTGAGCAGCTCGTCGAGAAGGGAGGGCCGGAAGGGGGCGTGGTGGAGGAGGATATACATATTTTTAATGGGGGTGGGCCTGTAGGAGGCGTGGCGGGGGAGGCAGGGGTCATTTCGGCTGCGTTTCTTAGGCTTGGGAGGCTGGGCGTTTATGCAATCCGTTGTCCCGTGGATGTACCAAGTCTTCTAAGATGAGGGAACGGGGCCGTCTCATAGCCTTAGGCTCCATAGACGTACAGATTTCAAAAAAAAAAAAAAAAAAAAACGTTATATTTTCTTTCAATGCCCGTGACGTTTATTCGGCTTACCGTAGGTGTTCTAGCTGGCGTAAGGTTCACCCGCTGTTAAAACAGATACATAGTGGATCAATACTTCATTATAATATCTATATACTTGGGTATGTATTTACAATTTTATTTAGCAATTGGTATGGCAATCGCGTTTTGCTCCTGGTCCTTAGACTAGGGCGGGCCAGTATTATACATAGCATACAAGATTCAAACCTAATTAGTCAATTGGGTCTCAGTACTTACAGTTCTATGTGTGTAATTGTTCGCTCGTGGGGGCTGGGGTATCAGTACATGATACCCGCACCTACTCTTACCCCATCTCGAAATGGAACAACATGCACATTTATGCCCTGTATGGAGTCCAAAAGCTGCCAGTAGTAATTTCTTGTAATATATTATATCCATATTAACATCACAGCATATTGTGCAATTATCTTATATTTGCACGTCAGTGCAATTCGAGTATAATGTGAACTGGCAGCATATTAGGGGTATTCAGATTACTCTAGTATGAAATGATTTGAGCATATATACTTTCCCAGAATATTGATAGGAGCGTACGCAGCCGGATAGGATTATATGTTCGACGTCAGGTGATTGTAGCAATCTGTCCGAGACTACAAATTTCCTAGTCTGGCTGCATTTCACCTCGTAGCCAGAATATGAGGGCTGGGAGTTCACCTGAAACGGGTGAGAATGGTGTCTAGTTGCACGACCCAAACTGGGTATGAAACTACTCCAAACTTTATATGAGACTACCCCAAACCATTCCCTCCTATGAACTTACCTCATATTACCCTGAATTCCAGATTAGCTAAGCCACAAAGGGAGGAACCATGGGATACTATACATGGCTTCTCAAATTACTTTATTGTGCCAACCAGACTATTATTTGGTCCCCAGTTGAGCCTCTTGCACCGGATAGATATTCCCTCATATATACTCAATGGATGTCGGCGTCTACCAGATTGCCTAATAGCCTCGGCCATATAACCCCCAAACCACTCTCCATTACTGGATATCTCCTCATGTTGGATCGGTCTTCCCCAGCCCAAGGGCTGCAATCATGCGTCAGGCAATCCGAGCATAGGCATCCAAATGAGATATTAAATCCATTATACTCTGGTTGGTTCCACGTACGGGCCCAGGCATGAGAGACGGGGGAGCGAAGTTCCTGAGTATCCCTGGACACGAGCTACACGCATGGCAGCATATCATGAATTTGCGAAAGATGAGTAAAATTTTATGGGGAGGTCGAGCCCACAAGGGAACATTCTGTAATCTAAGTTCCAGGCCATATGTCCAACAGTAGTGCAGTATAACTCGACTTTTTCGTATAGGTAACTGTTGAAAATTATTCGAGCATGCAGTTCACAGCCCTCGAACCCTACAGGTAAGGGATAGTTATAGGTAGTCTCAACCCTTGAGCTCCGAACTGACGTCACCACAATCAATACACTCCTGGAGGTATATCCAACGATTACTTCACTTCAGAGTAGTCTGGTTGGCACAACACCCTCTGTAGACTTCAGAGTTGCCTGTATTTACTTTCTTCGGCTAGTTTGCATTAGGCTTTTGTTACAAATTCATATAATAGGTTTTATTCAAATCACTCTCGTACGGCTAGAATTCTGTAGATATCTGGCGGGTCTTATATATACGGGCAGTCTCCATATAACCGAAAATCGAAAAACACCCCTACTATAAACACCCGGGACCTAAATCGGGTGCTTATCTGTGGTAGTATACACTGAAAATTTTCATACTATAGTGACTTGAACACCCTAATAGTACAAGTAGTTACAGAAAACGGAACTCATACCTTTCGGCCAGAGTTCTGGTGAGGAGTCATAGCTGCCGGGGCCTGAAAAGCTATAATGGGACGGCCAGGTCTCGTAAGGGGGGAGTTTAATGCGGAGTATTACCCTGAAGCCACCCAAATTAGCCCACATAACCTATTTTGTTACGTTCGGCAATCGTTCGATATTGACGAATAGTTCAGATTATCCACGCGGCGTTGAATTTAGACGCAACAAGATGGGAGACAAATTGCGTAAAGACCGACGTTAGTTCGAACGATTGAGCAATCTGTCGCCTTGCCAGTGGATTCTGCAACAAATGTTCGCGGGGCCCTATCTCGAGTCCAGGTAAAGGCAAAAAAGTCCAGTATCCTTCATTAATTGCGGATTCCCTCAAGTAATATCCCAACCTCGAGCCGAGTAACTCGTTTAAAATTTTTTTTGATTATTAATTATTTTGTTATTAAGTATAGTCAGATATAGCTGCCGCTGCAATTATATAGCTTGCATATAGCTGCCGCTACTAGCATATGAGTGATTGCTGGTTTATTCTAGGGCCCTCAGTTGATATAAAAAAGATCCGTAAAGTAAATAACTTACCACTGTGCAGTTGATATATTGTGTTGCAACAGGGCATGTATTATGTATGCCGCATTACCTAAAACTCCCTGACAGTCAATCGTCGGGCTTGTGCGGGATACGGTAGCTTGAACCATTTGTCAATATCGAACGATTGGCCATTGTCAGTCAAGATTGCTGAACATCTCGAATAATAAACTTTTCAGTCTGCAGTGATAACAAGAATGCTGAAAGTTAGATAAACACTCTCCGTCGAGCGAAAATAAAATTAACTGAATGCTTGAGAAGTCCACGCCTTTAAATACAAGCTAGTGCTAAAGTCGACCCCAAGATCCAGATAAAGATAGAGTAGAGAATGTAATTCAAACTAAATATAAAGGTTACTCACATTTATGCCAGATCCTACACCAACAACGTAAAAGGAATATGACCATCTTAAAACACAAGTCAATGTAACAAATCCTTCCACAGTTCCATTGAATGCCCAACTAAACACACTCCGTCATAACATCACTTCTAAGATTTCATTTCTACAAGTTCATCATCAACAAAGTCCGCCTCAGTCAATTCCGTGTCCTGGACCTTCCAGTACAGAACTGGCAGGACAAATATCATGCCTGCCGCGCAGAGTCCCCAGCTCGAGCCGAATCTAAAATATGTTTCTATCAGCAAACATTCTGCTCTGACCTCATAAGCGGTCATGTGGGCAAAATGGTACTTACAGAGCCTCGAAGGAATATTTAACAGCGTCCATTCTCCAAACCACAGCCGCTCCAGCTGATTGGATCCCCTTGTAGAATCCTGCAAAATAAGCTAGCTTCCTAGGGTCATTGGAGAGAGCACCCATGAGCCAGTAGGCGTAAGTTTGCCACATCGCGTCAAGGAATCCGTAGAAAAGATACAAAATACAGTATCCCGCGAATCGAGAATCTGGAGTCATCTAGATTAGCAGCGCTCACAAAAGTATGAATTCCGCAGCACTTACCATAAATATCAATTCCAGGAGGGACAGGCTTTACTTTATGTAGAGCATTTGCTTCATGTTGACGACCATCTGGATACCGATGCAATACAACGTAACCAGCGCCCCACTGTAGCAGGTAGTTAGTTCTCCCTGAAAGGAAAAGTAATTATAAGGGACGGAGGAGAACGAACGATCACGTTGACAATGACAAACAAAATACCCCAGCCGAGCCATGCCCTTGTCTTCCTTGAACCCAGCCTGACATTATCAAGAATAAAACCAAACACAACGGCACCAAAGATTTGAGAAAGCCAGTACCAGATGTTGTTGAATGCCCTCCCACGCAAGTTGAACAGGTACAAGTTGAAGCCGTTTTGTTGGTACGTATAGAACCAGTTACTCGCCCAGAACATGGGGAATAGGAGGATGATGTAGTAGTCAGATATGAGAGTTTGATAAAGACCTTTAACCTCCGTAATAGCCGAGGGGTGACGGACATGAGCAACACGGGTACCATCCTTGCGCACAATTTGTTCTGGAGGCACAAGGAAAAACGCAAGAATCGCTCCTGCCACCATAAGGACAATGAAACCGACGTATGTGCCATCGTTGACTATGCCGCTAGATGCGGAATCCCAATTTTGAACAATGGGAGAAATAGAGCCAATGACGGCACCCTATGATAGTTAGATGGGTTTGGGATAGTACATCTGTATATAAACTCCTCACCATGTTGAAAATCCCCCAGAAGAGGCCAATATATCTCCCTTTCTCATTTTCAGTAGGATAACTCTGTTCAATGACACAATTTTAGTATGAATTCTTGTTCTATGCTTAGCCAATCGGTTTTGCACTACCATCATGACGGTTCCTTGGGCACACCATAAAAATGCGGCACAAACGCCCAGGATTGCGCCGGAGGCGATAACGAAGGCAGCATTTTTTGTATGATTGTAACAGAGCAGGCTCCCAGAATACAAGGCGTAGCCCACTCCACCAAATCCAAGAGTTGTACGAGCACCAACTAAAGTGACGTTAGTATGATTGATGGACAGGGCTTCAAGAGTTGAAAGTAATACAGTAGTTAAGAACAGTTCCTGCAATGAAGCCAAAGAAGGCGAACGTGGTATATAGGGCCGAATTTGCGTTGGAGGTAACGGAGCTTTCAAGCTGAACTTGATCAGCACACTGAGACTGCGGATGAATACAAGAATATATAGTACGTACTTGACCACCAGCACCCAAACTGAAAACGGACATATATTAAAATACGCTTCCAGCTAGTTGTCAAAGGATCGACTAGACGTACCCATTGAGCGCGTTAAACATGCCTATTTACCCTAATGTAAGTAAACATTTCCGCCTGCGTAAGTATATGAAGAGTAGTTACCTGGACATAGGAAGCAGACGAAGCCAGTCAGGATGACTACCACATCCATTAGCATTCTGAACCTTAGCAGTTGTAGCGGTTTACATATTGCGAATACCTTGCGTAAGCGGTGACCGCCATGCTGGAATGCTAAGTCCAAATACTTTGTACCCTGACTGGTTCCGACTCTCTGCAGTCGCTTGTGTGAGCGGGTATTTGCGAACCTCAGTGTCTGCCATCGAGTTGTTGTGGTTCCCGTTGGCTATGGTAGAGTGCGGCTTGGGTTTGTGTCTGGGTAAAGAGAGGGAAGATCAACCTAGGTCGCAGGTAGTCTGGCTTGGGTCGCAGGAATAGCTGGGGATAACACTATAAAACAGAAGGGCAGACAAGCTAGGAAGAGCTGATAGTGGTGCTACAATACGATAACCAAAGATCATCCACACACACCACACACACTGAGGTAGTATAATCTCAATCCCACCTTTGAGAAGGCAAGGCTTAATCAATGCCCTCTCATTGACCCATTCGACCAATTCAAACACCCTCGCAGCCCCTCGCAGCAAGGATGAGACTGACATAAAACAACCGCGCGGGAAAGGTATACGTTATTTCAGGCAAAGCAGATATAGTTCTTCAAATTGTGCGACCCACCAACGTGGAAATGCCAGAAAACATAGCACAAGAGGCTGCTTCGGGGGAGGGACCCCATATAAGCAAGGATCGTCAAGAATACCGTTGAAGACGTGGAGCCGTTGTAGCATCCCTGTCCACTGGCTGGACGCCTTCTTTGATTTGCGAATATCTAGTTCATAATGTTTTAGTTTCTCGCAACGCATGCATGTCTGAAGAAGCAACATTTCCACCGCAACTGCCTCATAAGTTTCGTTCATAATTAGGCTTGACAATTCTATGCCATGCAGAGGCCAACCCTGATTGAAAGTGTCCCAGGACGGGGGGCCATAAGTATATGTAAAGATGGTTCAATTCAATGCTCTAATCATTATTCCAGGGGTGTAAGCGTTATTCCACGAAAACAACTGACAGGCAGAATACCTTGTGGACTTGTGAAACCCATTCTACTAGAATTGAGGCGATTTACCCTTCCGTAGAGTAGGTATTAATATCTGTGGTAGTGGCTCGGAAACTTTATGAGTAGCACGAGGGCAAAGTACTTGTACACATCCCATGGAATTGTACCAAGCTCAATTTAATAGGGTCGTCCGGATTTTTGCATATTGTCTATTTTGACTACCTGCCTACATAGAGTAGTGTAGCCTGATTGGAAGTAGGAATTTGCTACGCTTCCAAGGATAGAATCGATAGGGTCACAAGGCTACGGTTGTCAGCCACTTGTGCATCATCAGTCTCGCAAGCGAACATGGAAAAACATCAGCCCGAGATAGCCGAGGGAATATTAGTCTGGTTAAGGGAATATATCCACAGTTCACACTTGCCAATAACACAAATATATCAAGTGTAACATTTTCTTTATTGGAGTACTACCGCGGTAGTATATCTGTTACGTAATTAACGGTAAGCATTTAATGTAGTGGTCCTATTTGGTGGGTTTGCTGTAACCAAATAAGTACTTAGGTAGATATATGAGACATTTTAGTTTCGGGTAAGGTCCCCAGATCAACAATTGCTTGTCTCATGGTCAGACGACATTTAAAAGCTTGACTGATGATTGACATGCAGTCTCCTATTTGGATGCACAGATACAAACTATTCGGAGTACTGGAGACCAGACTCAGCATTGAAGGTGGCTAGTCTAGCGACGTCAGGAGTCAAAGAGTTGGTGTTTTCTCGACCAGTTAATAATTGCTGTACAATTGAACCGGCATGAGGGCAACCTCCAACCAAGATATAGCTACTAGTAATTAATATAGGTGGCAATAGTGGGCCGTGAATAATGATACTAAGGTTATCTGGTAGCGTGAATCAAATAGGCTTATTTAAGAAGACCTCACAATAAAAAAAGAGGAAGAATAATATGGGTCTATACATTCATTCGCATGAATTGCTTGACCGAATTGCTTGAGAGTCAGGTAGGGCAAATATAAATATACACGCAGAGCGATTGACAATGGCATAAGCATACATACATGCATGCTACACGAGTATATGAGTATATTTGAAGCCACTTGTTGATAACATATTATAGCTATCGATAAAAGGAACTAAAACTTGCTATACTAGGAAGTGACTTTGGGTTTGCTATCTAGAAAATTGTTCAACCATATATCACTATTGAACCTGCTCTCAGCTGACTTTATATGACCAATTCAGGATAAGTATATCTAACTGGACAAAGTATATCTATCAGTCTCATATTCTGATATCATTATTTTGTATTTGTAGATAAACCAAACCTTCCGCATGAGATAATAATAGCTTCGTTCGATATTCAAGTCTTGTAAGATTTCATACTAAAATATATATTCTTTAATAGAATCCAAGATATCACAACCGAAAACTTATACATGAATGTATATTTGATACTGGGTCTTTTGACCACCTAATGGTGGGTGGCCTAAAGTGAACCCCGCTTTTCCTATATATACATGTATATCCTGTATCTAGTTATTATTCTCTAAGACTCGAGCGAAGTCTTATATCACTAAGTTACTTTACTTTGAATGAATCAGTTTATATTCTTTACTATACATCAGAAAGATTTTAGCTTGCGTTGTGTGCCCCATTCCCAATGTCTTCCTCTTCACATATCCGCTTCCAACACTCTTTCACCCAACTCAACATTATGATTGCGAGCCTATTACTTGTGACCTTCAGAAGGCAGACTAGTCCCTCCTCACGTTGTGATTGCAAGCTCATTACCTGTAACCATCTGAAGGCACAATACCCCCTCCTCACTGTTGACATTGACACTGCACTTTTTTACTCTCGCACCTGCATTTTATGCATTTCCAAAAATGTCTTGATTCTCATGATAATATCTAAATCTAGCTAAATAAACAACTATGATCGCACGCCTAAAATCACCGCGCAAATAGCCCATATATCCGACCGTGCAAATAGCCCTAGAAATCAGCGTGCAAATAGCCCATATACCCGCGTGCAAATAGCCCTAGAAATCAGCGTGCAAATAGCTCATATATCTGCGTGCAAATAGCCCTGGAAGTCAGCGTCCAAATAGCCTAGAAGTCAGCGTCCAAATAGCCCTAGAAATCAGCGTGCAAATAGCCCATGTATCCGACCGTGCAAATCAGCCTGGAATCCACCGGCCAAATCAGCCTGGAATCCACCGCCCAAATCAGCCTAGAATCGAGCGAGCAAATCAGCCTGGAATCGAGCGACCAAATCAGCCTAGAATCCAGCGAGCAAATCAGCCTGCAATTGAGCGAGCAAAGAAGCCTGGAATCGAGTGAGCAAATCAGCCTAGAATCGAGCGAGCAAATCAGCCTGGAATCGAGCGAGCAAATCTGTGAGCAATTGAGCGAGCAAATCAGCCTAGAATTGAGCGAGCAAGTTAGCGAGCAAATAAGCATAGAAATCGATGCGTACGCTGTGAGTAGTATACGGAAGGAATAAGAGAAATAAATCTCTAAGTCCCAGGCAGCCACACTTTTGAAGTAGGGTACCCGTGTGCCCCCTATTCTCACGAGCCCCCTACTGGTAATGTCCAATCCAGTTCCTGCGGTCTCAGAACAAGTTCCTGCTGTCTCAGAACCTGTTCTCGCTGTCAGCGGACCAACCTCCGCTGTCTAACAATCAGCTCATAGCTGGTATTGGAATAATCCCTGCGGCGTCGGGTTTGAGCTCCTCCAGGCATTTGCACCACTTAGTACGCTGGAGGAAATAGCTGTATGCGGTAAACATGAACATTGCCTGGATTCTATCACTAATAGACTGGATTGTGTCGGTAATAGGCTGGATTCTGTCGGTAATAGGCTGGATTCTGTCGGTAATAGGCTGGATTCTGTCAGTAATAGACTGGATTCTGTCAGTAATAGGCTGGATTATGAAGAGTGAATCCTAGGATCATGATTGTAGCGGTCTGACAGGATAGTAGTGGATCTGGTAGAAGATAGTATTAGTAGTGTGCAGCTAAAAGGTCAAGAATATCTATTACAATACTTGCGATGTAGACAATGGATATGTATCGGACTCTCAGGGTGCAATCATGTGTAGAGAGAACTCGTTAGAAACAGATTGCAATGTAGTTGGTAACGTATATAAGAAGGATCTGCGTGGCTAAGCGTTGGCAATACTGGCAACGTCAAAAAGACAAATTGACATTAGGGGTTGCCACTTCTTAATTCAAGAAAAAAAATAGTGTATAAATAGTGGCCTTGGCGACGCCAACATCATGCCGAATGTAGCTAGGATGCAATTAAGAAGTGGCAACCCCATAATTACTATTTGAATTATACCTTAGCAATGCCACTACTAGTACTAATTGGCTGCCTTTACAATTACAATTCATAATTCCTCCAGAATTCATAATGCCACTCTCAAGTAGCATGACGAGATAGGAATTATGAATTCTGAATTATTCTAGTTTATAAAGTATAATAACCATAGGTAATCATATTAACTATATAACTAAATAAAGCTGACAAAACCTACAAAGTCAATAAAACCTATAAAGTTAATAAAACTTTTAAAGTCGATAAAACCTATAAAGCCAACAAAACCTATGAATCCTAGAAATGGCTAAGTAATAATGAATATAGTAAAAAGAAAAGCTAGAGGCATTTGTAGAGTGGATGGAAGAGAATAAAGAAAGCTTAAGAGAGAAACAAGCAATATCAATATCTAGATATCTACTTATATCAATTCCAAAAATCTTGAAGGAGTTTAGGAAATATAGGATTGACTTGTATAAAGCTATAGATAAGTTGTTTTAGATTAATCAGCTGAAGTAGTTGTTGTATAAGTCTCATAAGGTATGTAAGCTCCCACCCTTTTTTGCTTAACTATAGCATTGTAATAAAGTTGTATTTGTTAGATTTTGCAATTCTCAGACTATTTTTTTTTATAAATTAAGAAGTAACAACCCCTATTATAAGGTCTATGGATACATTATAATATAAAAAAATTTTTGCTAATAGATATATTTTCTACTTATCTCTATTTCTTAAGCAATTGTTTTTTCTACTCTATTTTCTATTATTCTATTTACTTATCTCTATATTTTGAATGATTGTATTTCTTAGATAGTTTGGTTTAATAGTATAGATTAATAATTTATTTTTCCTATATACATCAGCTATATAGTTGTAATTTATATTAATTTTATTAGTGAGAATAAATTTGAAATAAAATGTATTCAATAGAGTAGTTTAATATAGAAATTTAATCTTTTGTACAAACATCTACTTATATTATAGTAATTTGGAAAAGAAGAAATAATTGTATATCTATTAGAAATAGAAGTACCTATAAACTATTCAATATAGCTGAAGTATGATAGTAAATTATAAGTGAGTAAGAGTAATCTACTAATATATCTATATTATAATTATAATATAGAAAGAAACAAATAATAGAGTATATATTATAAACAGAAGTACTTATATTATATCTAATAAGGGTAAGGAACATATGATAGTAAGTTATAAGCAAGTACTAAGAGTAATCTATAAATATACCTATATTATGAATGTAATATAAAAAAAGTTAAATAATAGAGTATATATTATAAATAGAAGTACTTATATTATATCTAATAAGGATAAGGTATATATAATAGTAAATTATAGGCAAGGGAGTATTATATATAAATAGTAAAAGAGATTAGATTATATTGTCACTATAAAAGTTAAAAGAATAAATATTGTTATAACAACTGTGTATTCAGTTGTCATCACCTGCAATCGCAGGTGATGGGTTATTGTATTATCGTTACCTTGCTTGGCTTCCGAGATAGGGAAGCTTATTTCTCCCATTGTCCTGACCGAGTTATGTATATATAGAGCCTGTCCCTCGTACTGTCGTTGGATCCCTATCTAACATCTTGTATACCCAATACAGGACCTTGCTTCTCCCAGTGCTTGTGCACCTCCCTTGTGTACCTCCTTATCTCATGAACAGCCCTACTGCCTCCTACTACTTCCATGTGTCTCTCTTGCCCTCGTTCTTACCCCCGTCCTAGCCTTTTCCCCTAGTCATACACATAGCGTTCCTACGTGTGTGTTACCCTAGCCTTGCCCTTGCCCTGACATACCTCTTGGTCGCCTTGTCTCCAGAGCTATCGTTACAATTAGAAAAACAAATAAGTAGATACAAATAATAGTAGTAAAAAAATTATAGAAAGTAATATTAGAAGAGAGAGTACTCAGTAAAGTACTTAAGAAGTGTTAAGTAACTATTAATAATAATAGGATAAGTAGAGAATAATAAGTAATATTATTAAAGTTAGGAGAAAGGTAAGTAATATTAATAGGTAGGTACAAAGTATCTGATTTTAAATCTAGCAAGTATAAAATGAAAATAAGTTATAAGTAAGTATATCATATTAGTAGTATTATAAGTATAAAATTATATAATAATATATAATTTTGAAAAGTAGTATTATATATATATCATATACATAATGTAAGCTAAAATCTTTCTAATATAGTAAGGGTACTCAAAATTAAATTCACACACAAATGTATGCATAAAACTAAAAAATCTGGTGCCTTAGCTGCATGGGACTAAATTTCTAGCCAATGAGCTTCAATGCCAAGCTTACGATGTAAGTTTACATGATGTATTCAATTACGCACTGAAATCGATGGCTAAATTCTGGCACATAAGTTTTGTATCTGCGTTTTCGCTAACAAAGCCATAAATCCATAGCCAACCCATACAACCTCACCTATAAAATACCCGCAACCCCACCTGCAAAACACCCATAACCCCACCTACGAAACACCCACAACCCCACCTGAAATTCCATTACCAACCCCAACAATGAGCAACCCGAACCCAGAAGAGAAGACCTATAAGGCATGGTTAAAAGAGGAGGTAGAGAAGCTTATCGGTTAGATGGAGGAAAACTAAGAAGCATTACGAGGTTTGCAAAGGAAATGGCATAAAGATATCAAAGAGGAGGTTTTCGCAGATGATGAGAATATCATATTCAATTGTATTCGAGATAAGGTCTCAAATATGAAAGCTGCATAATCTCAGGCAAAGAAAGCTCATGATCAATCTGGCTGGGGTCTAAAGTTAGAAGATCATAGCAATAGTCAACAAAGCTTTTTGGAGAAGAAGTATGCATTTTTTTATCGTTTAGATGAGATATAGGGGATACGCCCTAATAGTATTCCTGTAGTTCTAGAAGATACAACGGGGCCAACATAAGAACTCGAGAGTTTTGGAACCAAAAATCTCAGCGAATATGAGACATCGATATCTGCTACCCCACTTCTATAGAGTCAAACCCCTCCTCCAGGTGCCTCAGAGGCTGAGCTCTAATTGAGCCCTAATATCCTAGCCCTTCTTTCTCTCCCTCTGCCCTGTCTTCTGCTTGGCCAATTTGGCATAATTATATCTACTAGCTGCCAAAATGAGCTTTGATACATCCGAAAAAGCCCTAAGAAGGATCGTTCTGGATAATCATGAATTAAAGACTCCAAAACTGGAGCATCATGATGTCCAGCATGTCCACCGTGGGCCAGATACTAAGGGATAGCCACCAGTGTAATGATATCACATAAGTCAATAATCCAATCCTATACCTAATCATCATAAAGATCAATTTGAAGTATCGCTTTGAAATTCTCAATGAGCCTCCAGACCTCTTCCAGTACTTGTGATTTATACCCGACTTGAGGCATACTTGTGTGCAAATGTGTGTGTGTATATATGCATATCTGTATAGTTGTACGTAAGGTATCTTGGGTACTCAGTTAAAAAATCTGTGTTTTGGCCGAAAAGAGTTAGACTTACATATTGTGGCATCCACACTATATATTGTAAAAGTGTGTAAATTTAATTTTAAGTACCCTTAGTAGATAAAGTAGTTTCTTGACCTTTATTCCCTAACTATTATTCTTATTTTATTAGAATAACTTTAGGCTAACTTTTACTAGTACTCTATAATATAAACTATTTAATAATAAGGGTACTCAAAATTAAATTCACGCACAAACGCATGCATAAAACTAAAAAATCTGGTGCCTTGGCTGTATGGGACTAAATTTCTAGCCAATGAGCTTTAATGCTAAGCTTACGATGTAAGTCTACGTGATGTATTCAATTACGCACCAAAATCAATGGCTAAATTTTGGCACGTAAGTTTTGTTTCTGCATTTTTGCTGATAAAGCTATAAATCCACAGCCAATCTATACAACCCCACCTACGAAATACCCATAACCCCACCTGCAAAACACCCACAACCCCACCTGCGAAACACCCACAACCCTACCTGAAATTCCATTACTAATCCCAACAATGAGCAATCCGAACTTAGAGGAGAAGACCTATAAGGCATGGTTAAAAGAGGAGGTAGAGAAGCTTATCGGTTGGATGGAGAAAAACTAAGAAGTATTATGAGGTCTATAAAGGAAATAGTATAAAGATGTCAAAGAGGAGGTTTTTACAGATAATAAGAACATCACATTCAATTGTATTTGAGATAAAGTCTCAAATATAAAAGCTACATGGTCCTAAGCAAAGAAAGCTCGTGATCAATCTAGCTAGGGTCTAAAGCCAGAAGATCATAACAATAGTCAACAAAGCTTTTTGGAGAAGAAGTGTACATTTTTTTATCATTTGGATGAGATATAGAGGACATGCCCTAATAGCACTTCTGTGGTTCTAGAAGACAAACAGGGCCAACACAAGAACTCAAGAGTTTTGGCATCAAAAATCTCAGTGAATACAAGGTATCGATATCTGCTACCTCACTTCCATAGAGTCAAACTCCCCCCTCTAGGTGCCTCAGAGGCCGAGCTCCAATTGAGCTCCAATATCCTAGCCTTTCTTCCTCTCCCTCCGCCCTGTCTTCTGCTTGGCCAATTTGGCGTAATTACATCCACCAGCTGTCAAAATGAGCTTCAATGCATCTAGAAAAGCCCTAAGAAGGATCGTTTTGGATAATTATGAATTTAAGACTCTAAAACTAGAGCATCATGACGTCCAGCATGTCTATGGGGGACCAGATACTGAGGGATAGCCACCAGCATAATGATATCGCATAAGTCAACAATCCAATCCTATACCCAATCATCATGAAGATCAATTTGAAGTATTGCTTCGAAATTCTCGATGAGCCTCCAGACCTCTTCCAGTACCTATGATTTGTACCCGACTTGAGGCATACTTGTGCACAAATGTGTATGTATGTCACAACCGTCTCTTCCCAGCCTAGTCTGACCTCGTTATTGTTATTCGTTGTTCCTTCTGGCATCACCTGCGACGCAAGTGATAGCATTGTTATCTCGGGTCCCGAGATAAGGGGTCTCGAAAACCTTATTCCTTCCGATGGCCTTGGCCAGGAAGGAAGCCTGTATATATAGCTTGCTCTCTCCGCCCTCTCGTTGGATCCCTATCCAACGTCTTGTATATCCAATACAGGGCCTTGCTTCTCTCCACGTTGGTGCATCTCCCTTGTGCACCTCCTTGTCTTGCCTTGACTCTGCAGCCCTGCTGCCCACCCCGCGAACCTCCTGTTCTTGCCTTGCCTTGCCTTGTGTTTGCAGTCCAGCTGCCTCCCTTGACATATGCGGCAACTGCTTCCACGTATCTCATGTCCCTTACCCTCTGCCCCTCTTGCCTCTTGCCCTTACCTCCCATCTCAACCTCCCCCTGGTCACACACATAGCGTTCCTACGTGTGTGTTATCCTAGCCTTGCCCTTGCCCCGGCATATCCCTTGGTCGCCTTGCCCCCAGAGCCGTCGTTATACTACGTTGGATCGCTCTGACCAACTGGTACAATGTCCAAACCAACCTCATTATCTACCGACAGGTTCCAAAGCTTCTAGGGATTAGAGTGCGTTTGTCAATAGCATATCACCTCTAGACGGACAGCTAATCGGAGAGGATGAATACCATTATGGAGTAATATCTACGGGCCTTTGTCAATTACTAGCAGGATAACTGGGTTTCATTGCTGGCCACCTGCGAGTTTGCTGCGAACAACCAGTTCTCGGAATCCTCCAAAACCTTGCCTTTCCTGGCTAACTACGGTTGGCACCTCCGGTTCGTGGATGCCCTGGCGCCCCTGCAAAAAGTCTACCCTCTAGCTAAGGAGTTCGCTGTTGAAATTGCTGAACTCCACCATACTCTGAAAGCCGAGCTGAGATATGCGCAAGTCAGGCAGGCTGAGTATACCAATGGAGCACAGCTGCCAGCCCCCAGATACTAGCCAGGAGATAAGGTGTGGCTCTCCAGCCGGCACTTCCAGACAGAACGGCTATCTCGCAAGCTCGACCACAAGTTCCTAGGTCCATTCGAGGTGTTGGCTGCTGTGGGTACTCATGTCTACCGATTGAGGTTCCCCAAGGACATTAAACGACACCCAGTCATCCATGTCTCCAAGATCGAGCCTGCCGCTAGCAACCCTCTGCCAGGCCAGGAACACCCCCCACCTCCTCCTATGGTTATCGAAGGTGAGGAGGAATAGGAGGTGGAGGAAGTGCTGGACTCCCGGAAAAGGTATGGGCACCTACAATATAAGGTCAAATGGCTGAGGGATGAGGAAACCACCTGGCAACCCGCAGAGGACCTGGAAAATACATAGGACCTGGTTGCCCTGTTCCACCAACGTTATCCACGGAAGCCTCGGCCCACTGAATAATGCCCTACCTTGTCCTTACCCGCCCAGAGTCGTGGATTGTGCCCTTTGTTGTTGTTGTTGTTATTGTTGTTATTGTTGTTGTTGTTGTTGTTTTACCTACTTCCGGCATTAGGGTTGTGTTATGGGTTATTGGTTTCACACGCCTGTTTTGTGTGTTTTTTGCCTTGTCTTTCGTCGCTGGGGCTCCGAGCCTAAAGGGGGAATAGTGTCACAACCGTCCCTTTCTAGCCTAGTCTGACCTCATTATTGTTATTCGTTGTTCCTTCTGGCATCACCTGCGACGCAGGTGATAGCATTGTTATCTCAGGTCCTGAGATAAGGGGTTTCGGAAACCTTATTCCTTCTGATAGCCTTGGCCAGGAAGGAAGCCTGTATATATAGCTTACTCTCTCCGCCCTCTCGTTGGATCCCTATCCAACGTCTTGTATATCTAATACAGAGCCTTGCTTCTCTCCACATTAGTGCATCTCCCTTATGCACCTCCTTGTCTCGCCTCGACTCTGCAGCCCTACTGCCCACCCCGCGAACCTCCTGTCCTTGCCTTGCCTTACCTTGTGTTTGCAGTCCAGCTGCCTCCCTTGATACACGTAGCAACTGCTTCCGCATGTCTTGTGTCCCTTGCCCTTTGCCCCTCTTGCCTCTTGCTCTTGCCTCCCATCTCAGCCTCCTCCTGGTAACACACGTAGCGTTCCTACGTGTATGTTATCCTAGCCTTGCCCTTGCTCTGGCATACCCCTTAGTCGCCTTGCCCCCAGAGCTATCGTTACAGTGTGTGTGTATACATATCTATGCGTTTGTGCGTAAGGTATCTTAGATACTTAGTTGAAAAATCTGCGTTTTGGCCAAAAAGAGTTAGACTTGTATATTGTGGTGTCCACGCTATATATTATAAAAGTACATGAATTTAATTTTGAGTACCCTTAATATGTTAAGTCTAAAAAAATTACAGTAACTATACAGTTAGTATAATAAGCTATTCTCTAGTATATTCTTTCTAAATATTCTTTTTTCTGAAAGTTTTACCTATTTTATAGATATATATATCTACTCTAAAATTATTCTTTCTAAATATTCTTTTTTCTGAAAGTTTTACCTATTTTATAGATATATATATCTACTCTAAAATAATTTTATAGTAATTATAGAAATATCAAAGAAGGTAGTCACCACTAAATTATTCTATAGTCTATTTAAATATATCTTCTTCTACTTTTTCTTATTCTTATTTTCTTTTCCTCTATTTTAGATCACTTTTATATATATCAATAATCTATAAATATTAGTTATATTAAAGATATAAATATTTTACTATTAATTTACAAGTTATTCAGGCTTTACATAAAGCTACTAATAGGAAATAGAAGAAACTATATAGTTATTATAGTTACTACAATCTATATTATTAGTATTTTCCTACTAATTATATTTTTTGTTTTTATATATCTTTTAACCAAGTTAAGAGATTACCTTCTCTAAAATACTCTTAAATCTTATAAGGTTAGTTCTCTCAATCAATAGTAGTTTTAGCACTTGATCCTTGAGGGTCAAGTACTAAGACTACTTCTATTGGATCTTCTACTATAGTTAATTAGTACTACCTAAACCTGCTAGTATAGTTACTACTATATTCAATTTAAATAATTGCCTATCAGTATAGTTACTTTATATTAGAAATATCTAGTATTCCTTATATACTTCAAGAATAATGCTGTATTTCTACTATTACTTGTTGGTTTCAATGCCAATCTATGGTACAGAATAATACTACATTTCTATATGACATACATATGTATATACATTGATAATACTCAACTGGTATAATAGGTTAGTGTCCGGTCTACTTTATGCTACATTTTATTCTGTACTGCCTAATAACCCGGCTCTCACTGCCCATTACGCATCCCCCACGCATGCCCAACACATGCCAATGCATCTCTATATCTCCAAGTTCCTTATACATTTTGCTGAGTATGATTCCGTTCATTTTAGGTTGCGTTACGGCGCCAAGAATAGGCCGAACAGGGATAGCTAGTCACAATATAAATAGACAAACATGACATTGTCACCCAGCAACAACCCAAATGAACAACTCCCATCCTCTATTACTACTCTCCTGCTATCAGTCAAGAATTGCCAAAGAAGCAACCAGCTGCAGACCCCGCTACGGGAAAGTCTCACTAGTTGGAGCCCTCAGTGGGTTAGCATATGAATCTTCGGAAGTTTAAAGTTCCATCCTGACGTTCCAAGTTTCAAACAGATTACGAATAACCTCGGTACGTCTTAAGTTGTACCAATTCTCGGTAATACCAGCATCGTAGGTGCGTGGTTTCAGAGGCTGTGTGGCATGCCCATCGCAGGATCTCACATATATGGCGTCCACATTGATTGTTTTTGGTGGACTCTTCGGTGACAGGACTCTGGCCACGTCGTTCATGACTTTCAACAAATACTTTCGATGTGATCCGAGTCCTAAAGCTTCGGTGCAGGCCTATTCAAGCATTGATCTCGGCTTCTTTGTGCAGTACGGACCGTTCATGTCAGGGAGAGTTGGAGCTCCAGGGGGCAGGAGGATAGTCTTGGATCAGGAAGAACGTGACAATGGGCTTGAAAGCCTTTACGTGATCAAAGGAAAGGCTTTGAAAGATGCAATATTATCATGGCTCGATAGTACGACTAAACAGAACCCTACTATTGTTAACCTGGTGTTCTGCTGTCATGGATATCACCAAACTGGGGCACTCCAATTACGATACGGTGCAAGGGATACAATGTCGGAGAGTTTAGGACCTGAAGAGATACTGCGAGAAACAAATAAGCTTCACCAAGACGTCCAATTGAATATCTTTCTCTTGAGCTGTTACTCTGGCACATGGATTGATGTATTCCGCAATAGCAATTTTCTACAGAAATTGCTCATCCATACTGCGTGTGCAAGGAATGAACAAGCATTCCCATTTCTTTCAGGCAGTTTAAGGCACCGAGATAGCCTCTTTGGGTCGGCGGTCAGGGCATCGCTTCCACGTGGAGGGACCGTCCATGAGTACCAAGAAAATGTGGCAAACTATATGGAGGATACGATTCGTGACCAGGCATGCCCAGCACACACACCTCAGCTTGATATAAGACCTGATCAATGTATTTCCCGTCAGCTCAGACAGATATTGCACCTTCCTCTAAACCTATTCCACAGACTTTTGCAGTTCCCTGGAAGGCTTCTAAGGGCCTCAGACACTGTTAGCCTGAGAGTGCCAGCATATACTGTTGACAGTCAAGGATACGCAGCCATGGAGGCAGCAGTCAAAAGGCCAGAACACCTTGTACTGAGCGAGGCCGGGCTGCACGATAGTGCTCATTACTACATCTCCGGCTTTCTCACCGAAAGCGAGGTTCGTGAGTTTGAAATCACCCTGAACATACGTCGAAGTGTACAGAATTACGCCGGGGAAATTTGGGCAGCATTAGTCGCCTATCAACTGATCCCGCGCGACATACTGGGGCGCTGTGGGGGTTCACTATGTTTGTCCAATGCACCGCCTGAGGTCGTTGACAATTATAGAATTGTCGGGAGTCTCTTTCCTGTGCTCCAAGAATACATGCATACGGTTCCTTGTAACAATGAATGGATCTTTCCGGGCATGTGGCTAGCAAACATAATTGGCATAGCAGTGGAGAAGCAGGGACTAACAGTAAGGGAGGTTGTAAAAGCTGCTGCCCGGAGGGGTATGACAGTGGCCATATGTGGGGGTGAGGAGGAGGAGTTCCAACCGGTGAGGGTAGATGAGGATGGCGGTTTGCCTTTCCTAGGGTGTTTCGATAGAATCCTGCCGATCTCGGTGGAGGAGGTGACGGCGAGGTTGGATGAAGATCTTTTGGAGTGGGTAGAGGTTCCTCCCCTCCAATTGCTTGAAGGGGGGGGGGGGTATGACAAGGTCTGAGCAGTGAAACCCCAAACCGGGATCGCAAGAAGTAGTTTGTTCCTGTCGTGGTATATGGACCTGGGAATAGGGTATGGGAGCTATAGGGAGCAAGCGGCAACTGGTGGGAGAAGGCTTTTTCTTTTCTTTTTTTTTCTTTTTTTCTTTTCTTCTTTTAGAGACTCATTACTTGGTAGAAGCGCACAGCTGGTGTCTAGATGGGGAATCACAACAGCGACGGGAGCCCTCGGAGGCTGGCTGGCTGGCGGGGCAGCAGCTTCTATGTACTTGGTAGAAGTCCACGCTTATCGTGGCATACTTCCGACTCGCAATAGGCGAGGTGGCGTCATCATATCCCTCAGGCGATGCATATGATGTTAAACAAGAAGTATAATAATAATAATAATAATAATACGTTTTTTTTTTATTCGCCAGAAATCGGAGCAGTTCCTCGAACTGTTCGATAGTTCTTCCGGGCAAGCGCTTCGTGAAGTCGTACGCGTTGGTAGTCAGTATTAGAGATATTCATATTGTTGGGTTTGGACTATTGATTTGGACTGAAGGGAAAGAGGGAAATCCAGAACCTGCTCTCAGCTGACTTGGTACCCCAGTATTGACCTCCCCACTCGAGCGCACCCTTTTCAAAGCCTTGTGTAGCTATCAACTCCCACTGTCCAAAACTCCGTTTGTCAAATGGATAACTTGGCAGCGACTTCTTCCACACGTAAGCTTCCACGAGGATACTGGCTTCGAAGGTCTCCTTCGCTAGATGATTGTCATGCCCAGTCGACAATGGGCAAGGTAATTCAAGATAGTCGTAAGTAGTGATGCTTTTATCACACTTCGAGTTGATAGCAGCGGGGCCACTGCACGTGAGGACAACTTTACGCCAGCCATCTTTCCATGTCCAGTCAATAACCTGAATCTTGAAAATTCCGCTCTTAGAGTCGTACTCTTCCTTGCAAAAGGGTGAGACATGTCCAAACCAGGGTACAGGCAGAAGCATTGTAAAAATGGGACGGAAGGTCCAGTTAATCGACTTTTCGGTAGAATTCCTAGAGATAAATGGAATATCGAATCCCAGAAGGAACGCTTTTAGTCCTAAAGTGGAGCCTCCAGCTAAAGCAACGTAAGGTGGGGATTCCTGCGGCTGGGCCTCATTTTCATTGCCGAATATTGGAACAAGTGATTGAATCCTTGGCGGCATATGTCAGTTTTGGCTTTCGATATTTTCAAGATTCGGGTTCAAATACCAGACCCAACCTGTAGGAAATCCAGCACCCCAATTTTTCTCTATATGGCCACGCCCTTGCTCTTGCCATACAAATTCTTCCTCTTCCTCCCCTGTCGGCTGTCTCAATATCTTTTCAATATTGACCTCCGCCTCTGCAGAACCGCTACGGACAAACCAGTGAAGGGGAAGTAGATACTCTAGAGCTGACAATGGACCTTCTGGGTTTTGCTCGGGACCCGTAGTAGAGCCTTTGCCGCCCCAAACTTCTCCTTTCCTCAACTGGATGTCAACCTCTATGCTACCATCATCCACTGGCAATGTAAGCTGGTAGTCTATGGTGCTATCCTTGGAAACAACTTGTGTCCCTATTGTTTGTCCGTGCTCGTCGATAGCTATAAGCTCTAGTTCCGCGCCCTTTCCTCCAGTACGCCCCTTGAAAACGAGATTGTCCGGATATACATTAAAAACTAGTGCCTTGCCGTGGTTTTCAGGAGGGATATAACTGAAATGAAGAAGATGCGGCTTGTGCTCTTTTTTTACATTGCGTACTGTAGAGAAGATGAGCAATATCGTAGCGCCGTTTTTCGTTGTGATTCGTGTATAGTATCCCTCGAAGGGAGAATGAACATGGGGTTGATAGCTGTGACACTGAGTAGCATCAAAACCAATAGCCGCTAAAACCGTAGTGGCTCTATTGGCAAGACATGCGGGGAGAAAATGCACACCCAGACAGAGGAGAAAGGCGAGTGGCTCAGATATGAAGGACCAAAGAAGAGTAGGTATTGGTGGAAGGGCCATGGTTTGTACTGGTTAACAGTCCTGCAGTTATCTGGTTTGGTCGATATTATTACATCTATAAGTTTAAATAGGGCCTGAAGGTCTAGTTTTAAGGCCCGCAGTGTTAAATGCGGGGCACCTAGTTGCAGACATATTGACATATTGCCAAGACACTGATAGCTTCACTGCTATCCTCTGATACGGGGCATCCTAGAGTTGGGGATTCTCCTTCTCATATTATGATCAATATCACGAGAGCAGAAACCTTAGTCTAGAGAAACGTACCCCAGAGTAGACTACGTAGCTCCTATCATTAGCTTGGATAGCCATACTTGTATATTTACTACTATTGGAACTCATTAGGAGATATGAAAGATATACTAGTAGACGGTCCTATGTCAGGACAAATTTTGTACTTGTGTCTCTTGATACTTGTCTTGGGTTAGATGCACCTGGTTCGTCTTCTGCAACTCAGTTATCCCGACCTGCTCAGACGCTAATTTATATCTATTAGACCTAGTGGGTAGGATCACCATTAGCGAGCTTAGACCACGGCACACAGCGTTACCTTAAGAGCTTGCTGATTCCCACAACGACTGAAGAGAGAAGAATAATCGAGACTATCCTTATTCCTCATATCTAAAAGCAGGGGTGTTAGACCCCCCAGCAGCATTACAATCTCCATTTATTCATAGTGGTTCGGACGCTCTCACATGGATAGCGTCAAAGAGAGTAGGAAGGGTGCGGAAGAACGTATCCAAACAATTACAACGGTTGGAACAAAAGATAGGGTGGTTGATAGAAGTGTTGCAACTACTCCACAGACCACTTGGCAAAAGAACACGTCCGGTGGTACTTTGTGCACAAGTTTTCATGGTATCGACGAAAGGAAAGAAATCAGAGACACTAAGATGTGTGATCGGGTCATCAATGGGGACAGCGATAGAGAATCGTTCAAATTACAGACACCAGTGGAGCCAAGAATGATGGGAATATGGCCCTGGTTGACTTTAAGGACGGACGGGAAGATGTGTGCGGAGGAAGCTTGCGAGATTCCTCTGGCTTCGGGACAATCAAATTGCCTCAGGGTGGCCAGCTGGGCGTGGCCCATACGGGTCTAGCCAGGGAGGTTCATGCCATGTTACATGTGCCAAGCCCGATGGCAAGAATATGTGTCGAAACATCAAAATATTCCTGTCGCCTTCCTTTCAATAGACGCTTCTTCTATGGAGAATTACTCGACAATCTCCCTGAGCTCGCAATAAACTGGCCCCCCCAATATGCAAAGGTTTTCAGTGAGATAGAGTCATGTCTCCATCTTCATGGCTTTACCACTTTCCATGCGTACATTGAGGATGAGAGTTTAGTTGAATTGATGAACCTGGTGGTGAGATCACTCACATACTATTGTAATCCCATTTAACTTCAAAGCGTTGCTAACTCTTTATATATGGGAACCCGCATTCAAAGTCCTTCAAAACGCCAATTCTTTGGTTAACCTACACTTCAGGGATCAATCCGGCCTCTTGTGAAGCCTTGGTATTTCGGGCAGTGATGCTTTTTTTGAGTGAAGGAGACGAAGTATGGGGCTGGGAGTCGGAAAGGGAAGAGGGGCAGAAAATCGGGGTCTTAGGGGATGCAAATTTGCTCCAGCCACTCCTTAATTTTTGCTATAGTTGCACATGATATGATGGCCAGCTTGCTTCAGGGAAACTGCCGCATGCGGCTGAAATACAATTGTAGTGTACATTCAAAATAAGCGTCGGCAATGTCAGACTCTATCTTAAGCCAAACTTGAAGCGTTTTCAGACTTCATGCAAGTTTATATTGGATGTCGCAGTTGGTGTGCAACCGTGGTTGTGTAATCCGTAACCACTAGTTACCGGTACTTAAGTCATCCTCCTATTGCTCCTTTATGCCATATCAGTGGTATGATAGGCTAGATGTACCAGATAGTTCAGTCTGGTTCAGATCTTTGCATATCTGATATTGAAGATCGCCAACTAGATCAACCAAAGTGGAAGGCAATATAAGTCTGGTTGGCAATATAAGAAATGTTCTGCATGTTCTCGGGCTCTTGCAAGGTCGGCAATGGTCAGGTCATGCATATGTCACCACATTCTGAGCCGACTTCGGTCAATATATGTTATGTGAGCTTACCCTGCATGGACATGGCGCTACTATCCAAAAATGGAGAGGTGAAATTCACTTTATAGAATGCTTCAAATTGCAATTAACTCTCAAATAGTCTAGCACCATAATTCCCATACAGGTTTAGATATCTGACAACTTGTAGCCTTCGAGGATCCGAGAACTTCCACCATCTGTGGATATGGATCATTTCACGCCTTGCAGAATCTCAAAGGGGATTAAGCCTGCACTGTGAGGAGAAATCTATATAACTATTGGATGGGCGCCTGATTTCGTTACACCTGAAGTAGTATAATCCCCGAGCCGGCACCCATGATCATTAAGCGGAATTGAGTTCCTCGTCTGACTGGCGACAGGTCGCCAGTATTTGTATTTGTGCAGTAGATTTTAAGCCTCGCCGTTCTTTCCGCAAATTCCTCTGAATCTCAGTCTGCGAGTATCAACACCTGATTTTCGCCTCCATACTTAGCTTTCAAATAAGATTTGGCATGGCTCTTGGGCTTGTGGTAAGTACTAGATACATATAATTCTGCTCACTCACTGATGATCACTTTAGTCTGCTTCAATTGCAGTGAAATGGTTTTTTGATTACAATTCTATGGTCTGTGGTGTCTGTGGTTGCCCTAAGATTCTGGGCTATCCGAAAACCACTTAAATACTCGATCTGGAGCCCTCGAGATTTTGCGAGCGTCTGCATTCTCACCTTGCCATTTCTGGGGACGCTCTATTGTGTTGCTGTTACCCATGTGGTGGTTCATATCATACAGTTTCCTCAATAGTAAAAAGGAAATATCAAAGAATTATTAAAACATGTACTGATGGTCAGTTTACCCCGAGTCATTGACTTGCGCTGGCTCCAAAAGTTTCGTCTTTTGCAAATATCGCTTACCTAGTAAATTTATGATTGGTAAAGACTGCCTTCATGGTGAATATATTTCGAGTTTGCTGCCATTTTACCGTGTAAGACAAGATGGGTTCTCTGTGGCACTGCAGCCAGCATATGCATCTCCTTCAAGTATGTTTTCATAGTGAATATACTATGGTGCCTTCCTGTACCCGCTGGTATGTACACTTGATTTATATTGCAATGGACTGACATTCATGCCTGAATTCTAGGTCTGTTGGGCAAGATTACTGCAATACGTTCACATCCATAGATCCAGTACTACAAACTACAGTGACCAACATTGTCACCGATATTCTTCTGTATGATCGCCTATATTATTATCCGGTCTATTAACTTTCATCCGCAATCACGTAGGTACCTACGGCTACCGAGCAGTAAGGTTCGTTGTCGGTATAGCCACTACTGTATAACCATAGTGGTTGCCATTTCAAGATTGATTGCCATACTCCTCTATTACAGATTGTATAATGGGAGTAATGGAGAGATTGAGGCTGCTATGGTTGGCTTTGCTGCTTGCTTACCTGCCATGAGAGCGTTTTTCAGGAAGCAAAGGCATACTTTCTACGCAAAACGAAATCCTATGGTTACTCATACCCAATCAAACAAGTGATGAGGTGGCCAGGCTCGGCAATGATAAGGGGATGCGGGGAACGACTGCTGGATGTTTGAGGATATTCGGCAGTCCGAGACTAGAAACTCACTAAATATCATTTGCAACCGGACTAAGGTATCATGGCACTTCGGGGTTTATTTTCATTAGTGTGTCCAAAGGGAGGTGGTTTATTTTGGCGGTTTCCAATTGCCTTCCCAATCTAGACAAATGTCTTCAGCTTAAATCGGTTTGAACAATTAACTCAGGAACGACAGAAGAAATAAGAGGACAAAGACTACTCGTCAAGTTCAGAAACCTCTGTGGAGGGGTAGTGCAACCAGACTAATAATAACCTATGTCTATTTGATTGACATGAAGTACTAAGTACGCGCCATAGGAACTGTAGGACATCGACCATGGGTTGACAGTAGACGATCTTTATATTCTATGGATACTTGGGCTAGGTAAAGTTTCGCCTAGATTCTATTCACGTAAAGGCCAAGACCCTTTGTACTGAGAAGTATTGGTTATGATTGTGAGATAGAATGTATGGCTTAGAAAAATATTCAGTTTATGAACGTTAAGCTGTGGGCTGTAACCATTGGGTATGTAAGGGGCAAAACTGATGGCCGGTATGTATTACCAGACCAGCCGTAAGCACATAGAGCAACAATACCCTTAGTTTGATTTGTGGCCAATTTTGATTACAGAACTCACATACGGAGTACATATATGCTGTACGATTCTGCCGTGGCCCAATAAAATCACAGCTTGATCAAGCGATACACATGTTTCACTTTGCCATCCGCAGGTTCCTACATTAGTGTGCTTCTAGACTGTCGCACGAAGCACGAAATCCCTAAGGCAGAAACTGTGAGATGATATTTCTATTTTCGCTGCTTCCTCCAATAATGTGGGGTACCGAGCGAGTCTATCCCAATGCCTAGTCAATTTTGAGATGGTCTGAACAGCGTGGAGAGACTATGGAGAGACATTGCTTTTTCTGTTGTGCAATTTGGAGTTGATTGGTTTCTAGAAGTGCTGGTCAAGGTCTTAGCTTGACCGCCAGCTGGTATTTATGACCAAATATAGAATGTTAGAATAGACACACTGTGCCCTTACTTCCAGCTGTATGTAGCACCAAATGTGCATATTGTCCAACCCGAGCAAACCGACCTCCGAGTCGGTCTTCTTGCGATAGAGTGCGCCCAGTCTCCGTCATTCGTTCCGATTGCAATTAAAGCTTCACCAGTGATAATAACGTCTGAAGTGAGGGAATATAACGGTCGGTACTTGTACGAGACCAGGACACACGGGCCATACCAAGATCGACGACGTATCAACACCTGCTATCAGACTCTGGCCATACTCTAGACTAAGTAGTTAGTACTAAGTATCAACCAAACTAACACTTTCTGCAATCGCGGGTACAGAGTGCGAAGTGCGAGACTACCTTGTTGAGCTCTAGACTTACGAAGTAATCTTCCTCAGCCTCATGATACCACCAACAGCCGTCTGGTCTATATTATTCCGTTCCATTCTTCATGTCCCATACATACTTAAATCGTGCTTTAGCCTTCAAAGCTGTTCTCGTACCTTTTAAGTCAGCTTATAAGCTAACATTTGCGATATTCCAGAATTTTGTATGTACAGCGACGTTTAATTTTTTTACCGCACCATTCTTTATACTCCATTCTCTCGATCTTGTACAGAGGGATCCGGTATACCTGCCTTCGAATCCTGGGTCTCTAGTATGCACTCAACTGCAGAACACCTTCGTTAAGATTCAGACTTTAACTTTAGAAGCAATTGCACTGTGTTTGAATCGAAATGTGGTCCCCTATGCTTTCTATTCCCGGCGTATCAATGCTCTCAATTTTTGTTGGGGCCACATTAGCTCAGATATCTCGAATTTCGCCCTCGTTAGCAAGACCATTCACTATCCAGCTCCCCATACCTGCTATCAAAAACCCAATCACTTCATACAAAGACCCCAAGACAAATAGCCAGATTGACTTTTACGAAGTTAAAATTACTCCATTTACGAAAAAGTTCTTTCCAGATATAGCAGGACCCGGTGCTACTCTTGTTGGCTATGATGGGACAGAGCCTGGCCCCACGTTCTTGATAGCAAAGGGCATAGAGACACTCGTGAGAGTGGTGAACGATAATTCGGGCTCCAGTGGTGGTAATGGTCGATCAAGTGCATTGCATTTACATGGCAGTTACAGTGGGTTCCAACTCACCCAAATTACCAGGGGTTAACTAATCAATAAATGTCGTTGGTTCTCCCAGGTCGAGCTCGTAAGTTTTTTACAACCTTCACAACAACGTCACGTTTTCGAATAATCAAGATTTTAGCCGCTAACCACATGCCTTTAAAGCTTTCGATGGTTGGGCACATGATCTTATCCCTCCCGGAGCTTATAAAGATTACTATTACCCAAATAAACAGTCCGCAAGAACTTTGTGGTATCATGTATGTGACCACATCTTACTGTAATACGTGTATGGGATTTTAAATTGCTTTGGATTGCTAAGGGTCCGTGAGCGCAGGATCACGCACATCGCCTTACGGCTTTGAATAACTACGCTGGTCAATATGGTACATATATTTTGTACGATGGAGCTGAAGAAGAGCGGCTTAACCTTCCTCGAAGTGGTTCACCCTACGATATTCCCCTAGTTTTGAGCTCGAGATTTTTTACTGCAACTGGAAATATTACGGATGAGTCAACAGAGCGGACAAGCATTTATGGCGACACTCTCTCGGTCAACGGTGTGATCATGCCATACATGGAGGTAATAGGCAGGAGATATAAATTTAGGCTCCTCAACGCTGCATCTAGTAAATCGTTCAGACTGAAACTTTCAGTTGACGGGACAAATGAAGGGGTCGATATGTTAGTGATAGGAAGTGACTCTGGTATCATGCAAACGGTGGTGGCTACGAATACTTTGTATATGGCGATGGCGGAAAGATGGGAGGTAACTCACCAAAGCATATGCCCAACTGTGGCAAACGGGAATAAGGCTGACTAGTGTAGGTAATTATCGACTTCGAGCCGTACGTAGGCCGGAATCTTACTCTGGCCACGGACACAATTTTTGCGGATACCATATATACTGGCCCTGAAGCGTCAACCCTGTTGCGATTTGTGGTAACTAATGCACCAGTCACTGACACCACTGGAAACAAAGTATTCAAGAACGGTGATCCTCTTGTTGACCTGTCACTGGATCGACCAACTGGACTTAGTAGGGCAATAGACCAGTCATTCCTGTTTGAAAGAAAGATTGGTAGGCCTTGGACCATTAACGGACAAGTCTTCGATGATGCGGCAAACAGGGTACTTAGGAATGTCCCCCGTGGCACAACCGAGAAGTGGGAGATGAAGACAACTGGCGGATGGTCACACCCGATTCATGTTCACTTAGTTGACTTCCAGGTGGTGAGCCGCACAGTTACCAATCCTAATCAGGCACCCGGACGTACAGTGGTAGAAACATACGAGTCTGCCGGCTTGAAGGATGTGATTACACTTGGAGAGAACGAGAGCGTCCAGGTTGTTGCAAGATATGCTCCCTGGGAAGGCATTTACATGTTCCACTGCCATAACAACGTTCATGAGGATAACGACATGATGGCTGCTTTTAATGTAACTGCCCTTGCTGACTTTGGATACCCCGATACTACAGTTCTGTCAGACCCAATGGACGCTAGGTTCAGGGCTAAACCTTATCCAGGATCTCCAGATGTAGCCCAAATCAACTCGGAGGTTCTGCCATTTTATGTTTCCTTGGATGCCTATGGCAATGTGAAGCAGGTCAACCAACATCTTGATGAATACTGGGCAAGTAAAACAGGACACTTGACACCCACTTCAACACCCATGGCGGGTTCATCAAGTTCAGTAACAAAGAACCCCACCAGTCCTACGATTTCTAGCCCTTCCACGACCAAAAGTTCAAGCACAAAAACAAGAGGCGCAACGAATTCTACAGCGGAACCCAGGGATGATGGCCGTTGTGGGATAGCTTTCAGCAGCGCACCGTGCCAGAAGGGTGGGCCAAGGGGCCCTTGCTGTTCTCAACACGGGTGGGTGATGATTGTTGTCCCAACTTTGGTCCATCTATATATGCTAACCCGTCTTTAAGTTGGTGTGGGGATACACCGGATCACTGTCTGCCATCAGAAGGATGCCAATTAGGATGTACCTCAACAACGCCAGTCCCCACCACTACGAAGGATGGGAGATGCGGGACTGACTTCGACGGATCTATATGCAAGGGCTGGCAATCGTGAGTGTATCGCGTTCGACATTTGAGTTCATACTGATGTTTTGTTGGATAGAGGAGAATGCTGTAGCCAATACGGGAGGTGCGGGAAAACAAAAGGTCATTGTGGGGCTGGCTGCCAAAGTGGGCCTTGCACAGTGAGACCACGACGCTATTAGAATTTCCTTAATTTTGCCTCAGAGAATCTTTGAGTTGGAAGGAATGCATGAAGTTTAGGTAAATTAGGTTGTAGAATTTGGCACTGCACGAAAGGGCGATATTGGTCTTACATATAGAAGGATTATTGGGCTTGATTCGCTATATACCTGGCGCTTGATCCACAAGCAGGAAATCAAATTACCAAGAGCGGGACAATGGTCTGCTGATTTCTAAAAAGAATACGCATCCGTCACTGTGAATTCTGTTGATATTCTTCTCTTAAGCGGGCAAAGACAATAAGCCCTTATGTACTAAGTACGTTCCATGGTCTAGCTGAGGCCGTTGAATTATACCAGCGGTCTGATAGTGTACTCTGTTGAGGTACCAGACTAGGTACTTCGGCATAAGGGTGGTCTATAAACTACTCAGGGTAAGAGATACCGCGTCCATGCTCTTAAGGGGATAAATATTTGTCTTTGAATTCAATCTATTTCCCTACCATTCTTATTACTAAATTGATGGTCTTGTTTGATGGTCTTGCCCTGAGGCCAAGATAGAACTTCATAATCCCAAGGACTCTCAACTTGGATTATTTTACCTCGATTGCTTCGGTCGCCCCCGCGTCTTCATTTTGCTTTTTAACTCCACCAACTTCCTTCTGTCCTCCAAGTTCTTATCTGCGAAATACTACGGTAATATTCCAGGCAAGCACTGTACTAGACTTAGATATGTAGGTAGTCAGGTTGTACGTACATATTAGCCTCATGCCTACCAACATTATCACTATTTACCCCATCAAGTACTTTCCTTCGTAGTCAATCCACCCTAGTCTTCACACCGGTATCCAGCTTCTTGAACATGAACTCCTTATACCTACCGCCCCTTACTTGCTGTCTCTCCCATTCGCTAACTTAACTCTGAGCCAATCGAATATGCCCTGCCTTACCGATCTTGAGGATGGCCATAAGCAGGATGTCAAGGTCCTCCGCAAGTACTTCCAGCAGGGGATGCTTACATACAGAGCGAAGCGAATGATGAAGCGTGCTGCGGAAGAGCTCAAAGGGAGATGGGAGGTGAAATCAATAGGGGTGGGTGACAGTTGCACTCCTCTCACCAAAGTTTGGTTTGGTTCATGAAGTAGTTTGAGCTGATGAACAAGGTAGCTGTGGCTCAATACTGAACGGGACTCGATGGCCAAAGTCTGCGGGACTGAAGCGAAAGAAATTCTCGAGAGAGCAGATGCCTGGGCAGTTTCCAAGTAGGTGCTTCCTTCCTGAAGAAAAAACAATGGTCAAGGGTACTGTGAGGCCTTACATACAAAAAAAAACATACTCACCGGGCAACTGGGAACCTATCTAGTCCGGACCCGGATTGGGCAAATTCAAACTCCCTGTGTCCGTGGCGATCATTCGTAGCTCTAGCAAATGCTCAAGCACGTTCCCAGTCGACTACAGGTCAAAATGCTGTAACCAAGGAAGACATACGTCTCCTTAGAACGTGGTTCAAGCGTGGTATGCTTACAGGTTATTGCAAGAAGATGGTGAATCACTTGCGTGCTCAAGGTCATCTGAATGCCAAATTTTGGACGGATCAGAGGATTACGGTACATATCCATTCCGATTCGCCGCACACATGATTATCCATGACTGACAGGCATGCCATCACATATACAGAACTGGATAAAGTTGGAAAAGGCGCTCATTACCATGTATTCCGGGGAGGAAGCTGCAGTGCTCGACATTGCTCTTAAATGGGGCATAAATGGCCACAGGTGAGAGAGACTTCAAGGATTACATGGTTTTGCAGTTGGTTCCATCTGATTGCTTGAATGCTCAGGAATCCCAATGTTGAGCCAGAGTCAGAATGGTTCTCGTGGGACCTTGAAATGATGAACTACCGAAGTAAGGGAATTAGGATTAAGTCCGATGAGCCTGAGGGCTTCACCTTTGGAGTTCCTATAAGCCTCACGACCCCTGTAAAAATTAAAATGGAGCATAGCATAGGAAACCAGCATAACCCCACAAATTCTGGCATACAAATGAGTACCAGCACGCTATCTACCTCAGTGAGTCAGCAAAATTGCCTGCAGTCTGGCCCTGTTTTGGCGTATGTAGATCTAGGTTTAGCAAAAGATCCGCAGATGGTAAAAGCTCGTGAGGATGCTATGGGGCAAGAGCAGCTTCGTCAACAACAGCACGAGGAAGAAGCAGATCTAGCTTATCTCAGTCAGCAAGAAAGAACACGGCATGATGAAGAAGAGCAAAAATGCACCTGGCTCCGGGAGCAGGAAAAAATTCGATATGAGCAGGAGGAGGGAAGACAGGCCAGAATCCGTGAGCAAGAGAAGTCAAGATGTGAAGAGGCTCGACAAATCAGGATCCGTGAACACGAAAGGATTGAGGCAGAAGCAAGACAGGCGAGGTCCCACGAGCTGGAAAGGTTAAGACGGGAGGAAGACAAAAAACAGGCTAGAATCCGTGAGGAAGAAAGGTTAAGATACGAAGAGGCTCGAGAAGTGAGGATCCGTGAACTAGCAAGGATTCGCCAAAATAAGGAAAGACAGACTAGAATCCGTGAACAAGAAAAGCTAAAGCGTGGGGAAGGACAGGCTAGAATACGCGAGGAAGAGAGGCTAAGATATGAAGAAGAGCCTCGACAAGTGGATATTCGTGAGCAGGCAAAGATACAAGGGGAAGAAGAACTGCAGGCCAGAATCCACGAAGGCCAAAGACGAGCCCAGCTTAACGATCAGGTATCGTTGAAGGAGAAGGAGAGGCTGGATGCCCTACACAGATCCCTTTGCCAGCACATTAGACTGGAAGGGGGGAAACGAGAGAAGGGAGAAACACTACAAGAGAAAGTAGAGAGAGAGGTATATTTTCGTGAGGAAGAGCGGCTTAGACATGAACATGAGGAGGCCCAACTGCTTGAAAGAGCAAACGGTCTGGAGCATCAGGCACGACCGACTGTGGAGGCCCAAATGGGGGGATGTCAAGGGGAAGTTGTTTTAGGGTCTGAGTCAGCAGTAACAAGGTCACGGTTGGAAGAGAAGTTTGAATCTAGAGGTGAGGTTGTGCAATGGAAGGTATCTAAAAGCCAGGGGAGAAATGAAGAAGAAATAATGCTGCCAGTGGGAAAAGACGGAGGGGCTGTGAGATTACTTGAGGAAGAGGCCACAGCCGCCCGCAGGTTTACTACCAACATTACAGACTTTCGAGAGGGAGACGCTATCAAGGTGACAGGAATTCATATCACCCCACAAACAATTTTCGAGATCCAGGGACCATTTCAGGATTATGAGAGCAACGTTTTACGCCGTGAAATTAGAGCCCAAGCCCAAAGGGACACTGTTGCTAAAAACAATACCGACACCAATGCCGTCTCTAGCATCGAGAGTAAACAAACTCTTTGTAACGGAAATTGTAATTGTGCCGCGGTGAAGGGGAACACACCATGTAATCCGCTGCGCTTGGAAGAGTTAGGAAGTACTGGTACCATAATGTGTTCAGCCTTCGCACAGGAGGGCTCCCATGCAGAGCACCTGGATGCACAACGGGTGCAAATTATCGACACAGAATGTGAAGAAGCTAACGCCCCTGAACTGCACGCCCCAGGAACACCTGTTCCCACTGTAGAGCAAAGTATAGCAGCACTTCAGGCAGATGAGGTAGGGGGATATGACTCTACGGCAGGTGAGAACGCAAGGACAAAGGTTAATACCACCGACCTCGAAAAAAGTCATCATAGGCAGGCCGATGATACACATGACGACCTGGTGGTCTTTCAAAGCCGACCTCGACGCAATGCACAAGACTCAAATGTGGCGAGAGACAACATCAAGAAACGACCCAGAGAAGCAAAGAACAAGCAGAAGGGGGCTCTGCAGCAGTTTCTGAATGGAGCAAGGGGGTTAGGGCTGCCTGGGCTAAGCCCGAGTGGGAATGTCACGGTGAATATTTTCAATGTTAAGAGAATGAAGGTCAAACATCTGCATGCTGGCGCACCAGCAACCCCTGGAGATTCTGGGTGACGCCCGAGGTCATATGCATCGTTGATTTTTTTATATTTGCTCGAGTTTTGTCATATTCTTTCTTCAGTCCGGTCTCTATAAGTTTAGTTGCATTTACTTCATATTTTGGGTCTGCCAAAGATGGCATGGTCCAGGGGGTTACCTATAGCAATAGGAAGGTCTGTGTTGAGCCTGCAAGTTTATTTAGTTGTAAAGATGTGGTTACATGGTACTCAATTTTAGATGAGGATGGGTTATCAGACCTAAGTTTCACCAGGGTCTGTGTGGATAATGTAGCATGAAAACACAAGACCGGATTTATATATAGTAAATACCTACATATAGATATAAGTGTTGCTATGCGCTACGCTACAATCTCCAGACAGAGGTTGGATTACTCAGCCTGTTGTAGCTCACGGTGAAAATAGATTCATTTAGATCATAGAAGTTAGCGTGCTCGATGGACTACATGATCATATAGTAGACTACCTAGGCAGCTATGGGCTCCCTGCAAAAACAACGTCTGGTTCCGCAAGGAAGTCATACCAGCACTGTTGGAATAGCGGTCAGCAAACGCACCCACAACACACACCCATGCTCTAAAATTGATGATCAGGGCATGTCATTGAAGTTCTCATAACACTGCTCTCAATAGCAAGCGCAGCTAAATCCGGCGGGGGTGGGGTGCTTCAGACTCCAGCACAATGCTGGGTTTGACTTGAATGGGAAATATTTTTTTGCCCCCAGTTCGTTGAAAGGTATTTATTGAAGCTCCGAAGACTATCGGTTTTTTGTAAGTTGTATAAAGAATAACCGATGGTTTTACCTATTTATTTATTTTTATTTTATTTTTATTTTTTAAGCTTCCTTAAAGATTTACTCGAGAGGAGTATATTTAAGTATTTGTCATCGAGGGTCCCCCATAATTTGGTTTGTGCTGTTATCGACGTTAGTATTTTTTTTTTTTTTTTGGGGGGGGAAATACAATATCGACTATAGCTATATACAAGGTATTGGCAGATACCTACTTTTCTATTAACTACTTCATAATCACAAACAGATCCGAAAAAAAGCGGGAGTGTTGCGTGTCTCCTGGCCTCCTCCTGCAGTTTCACGACACATTCACCTATAGCTAATGAAGGTGCTTAAGAGTTTGCCTTCTACCAGAGTGAGGACGCGTCTGCATGAGAAATCCCAGCCTTGAGTGTCTACTCAGAGTTTGTGTTAAGCTTAACGGGGGGCTTGGAATAAGGCATACATGTACGCCTCTTGCAGCTATATCATGTCGGCTGTGATAGGTTGTGTGTGTTTATACGGATCACAGAAAGCTCAAGGCTCGGTTGGTGAGGTACTGTACTGCGTTTAATCCAAAGGAAGCAATCAAATAAACACCACAGGCATTAACGACCCCAACTTTATATGTACTTGTTACTCGATTAGGAAATCCATTGTGGGAACAGATGTTTTATGGGTTGGAGCTTCTGTGCTATGTGGGAAGAGAAATAGCTGGGATTTTTTTTTTCTAGGGGTAAAAAAGTTAATCGTTGCAACAAGATATTGACAAAAAAAAAAAATATTCATAATTATAATTACTACTCCAAACTTCACTGAATTCCACATAGTAGTATACATCGATATGTAGCACAAGATAGTCTATATAGTAGCAACTATAAAGCCCCATCTATAAAAAAACCCCTATAGATAAGAAAAAACTAATTTTCAAATACTATTGCATAGGAAACATATCAGTAGCAATAAATTTAACGAGATGAAGGTTAACTTTTATAAACAAGCATACACTTCATTATTATTTTTTGAAGGACTTGGGGTAATTTTTTTTTTTTCGGAATTCTCTCTCTCCTTGTAATCAAACAGGAAGAAGGGTAGTTATGTGATGTGCATGGAGTGGTCAAAAATGACTTTTTTCATAGTTTTTTTTTTTTTTTTTTTTTGAAGTGTAGCAGAATGTTTTTGTTCGTTTTCACATTTACCAATTTGGGGAAATTCATATTAATTGCACGCGACAGGCACAGAGGGTATGCTGCCCGCGAGCGGCCCAGAACATACATACATACACAAATGTATACGAATATAAATTATAAATTTCATCACAGTCCTCCTCCCATGGGGGACGGCAAAAAAAAAAAAACCCAATAAATAAAAAACATCAAATGACTACTACTCCACACTGCCACCAGTCAATTGTTCTTTATTTTTAATTAACTCAATAGCCAATTTAAATAGTTCAAAGTCCGCACATGACAAACAACAATCAACCAGCATATCACGTCCCCCCTCTTACAGCTCACCTTCCCCCCCACCCCCCAAAATAAACCTCACCTTACATAAAACCTCTCCCACTCCTCCTTCCACAGCGACTCCCTTCCCGCCCCATTACTTCTCCCCACCACCCACTCGTCCCTCCCACCCTTCACCTTCCCGCTCAGATCCTCCTCCCACAACAGCCCGTCCGCCACACCCATCGGCAAGCCTATCCAATCCTCCATAAACGCCCCCCTCGTCCCCTCCAGCGCGAACAAAAAGCTCCCCCAAGCCTCATACACCGGAAACTTGTACCACCTGTTCAACCACTTCTCCATGGTCGCCCTCCCCGTCGACGGGTCTTCCCAATTATCAAACTTCTCCTGAACCCGCTCCGCCAGCTCGCGAATGCCTCTGTATGGAACGGGCGCGTGGAGGGAGGGGTTGAGGAAGAGCAGCATGTCCGGGGGCGTCAGAATGCGGACTAAACCTTTAAGGAACGCGGGGATCCGTTCCTCGTGCCGCGGCATGGTCCATTGGTTTGCAGGCCATTGGTTCAGAAAGGTTACGACGGCGATTATCTCGTTGGTGGCGGCGACTCTTCGCGGCGCGCTGAGGGCTCCTGAGGGTGGTGGCCGCCGCGGACGAGAGACAATCGACGGTGGGGTCAGGTGGAAGGCACGTCCTTTGGCCTGCGGGACTGGCTGGCCCTGATGGTCAATCAGGATGGCAGCGCCCATGACCACCTCTATCGCGAGGGACAAGTGTGTCAAGGTGAAGAGGCGGTTGTGGATTATCGAGGTCCAGAGGAGGAGGATTTCGTGCAGCTCAATCCCGTCGCTCGAGAAGGTTGTTGAGGTGAGATAGCGGACGTGCGCTGGCATGTATTTCCGGTGGGAGTAGATCAGCGAAGCGTCGTCGGATTCGTGTCCACTGGCGTAAAATGCAGGCCGGTATAGACTGTGGTAGAAGAGCGTTTGGTAGGTCCATAGTCTGTAGAGGGCATTGTGGATGCGGGTGCGGTCCTGCCAGGTTACGGTGGACGGAATGGCGTAGCCTGGCTTCCACATTCCAAACTTTTCCAGGAAGGGCTTCGCTGCTTGGACCTGCGAGAGGATGGCGGGCTCGAGGGCAGAGACTACGCGCCAGTTGGCCTGGAGGGCGGAGACATCGGCCGGGCTGAAGGGCTTGCCGTAGGGTGAGCCCAGGGGGGCGTGTGAGTTGTTGTATACCTCGGCTTTGATAAAGTCGAGCACGAGGTCGCTATATGGGTGGCGGTTTGCGAGGCCAGCGCGGCTGGCCGAACGGAAGGTGCTGTCGAGGGCTTGGGCGCGGAGGAGCTGCCGGCCAGCGAGGGAGAGGTCTCTGGAATGGGACTGGAGGGGTTGAGTCAGTCATTTTGATGCTCCGTAGGGAGTTCGGCACCGATGGATGGCCTGCATCCAACGAAGGCCGCTGTGTGAATGGATGCACTGCACACTCACCGCAATCGCCTTTGAGATTGAGACTGAGCTCTCTAGAAAAATGGCACGGAAACGGCGGGAAACGGCCGCGAGGTTGTATACATCGGTCAGGTTTGGAAGGGCGCTGAACACTGCGATGATGGTTTCTGTAGGGAGCTGGGAGAGCTCGAGGCTGTTGTCCACCTTGTCGGGCATGACGGGCGGTGCAGCTGCAGTACTTAACCCCTCGGGTGAGATGATACGGAATACGTGAGTTTACGGTGGGTGGTGGTGGTATTGCGGTCTGCACCGTGTTTGCTCGTACGGTCCACTGTGGTTGGGGGAGTGAGTTGTTTATGTTTGCAGCCGCGTCATAGGCAAGTCGTCATATGGCGCGTCATTCTGCACACCGACTCGTCACCGGTCATGACAGCAGGCCCGCTGAGCCAAGACCTTGGCGTCGGCTCGAATCAACACCGGCCGGGGGGGAGAAAGGCATCTCCGCAGCTGATTTATAGGGCGGGCAAGCAGGCGGGCAGGCAAGCAGGCGGGCAGGCATGCGACCGGGGAGGGGGGGGGTTCCTGCACCTCGAATCCGCGTTGATCGATAAAGCAGTTTGGGCTGTGGTTGGCTGCCGGTCGCCTTGATGGCATCATCAAAGTCCGAAGGGGAGCTTACACGTTTACACATCGCTCGGCCATATCGTATTTGCGATTGGGCCGACCGCCCAGGGGACGGAGGGGATGGAAGGAATCTCCAGAGCAGAGCGGAGGGCCCGATCGTAATTGCATCGTGTATCGTATCGAGCGAGCGGCATGATCTGTGTTTGTCTCTGGAGGATCCACATAGCCAAATCCACAGGGTACCGCAAGCCACCGAATTGATGCCCCTGGGGGATTGGGGAGTGGGAGCGATTTCGGCGTCTTGACGAGATATACAGGTGGCCCCGTTCCTCGTGCGTTTCTCTGAGGCTGCGAGATGCCCCCCCCCCCGCGCGCTGTGCCAGTCGCAGTTGCAGTAGAATATAACACAGCTAAAAGAAAGCCCCCCATCAATCGGGCGTCCATCCCCCCCCCCCATCTTCGACCAATCCCCCCCACCCTCCCCCGTCCAATCATTCCCCCCACCCCTCCGAAACGAGTGGCTTCTGGACTTCTGTAGGGTTCTGTAATTGCATGCCGGCCCTGGCCATGGCTCTTCCCCTGGGGGGTGTGTGTGCTTTTCTGGACCCCCTCCCCCGCCTACCCCTCCCTCTCCGTCTTCGCTTTTCTGCTCGAGCGGATCCCCTCGCTGCTCCCCTGCGCCTGCATCGCGACTCCCCGACAAGCGAGGGTGGGCGTCGGCGCGATGATGACAGCGCGCGTTAAGTCGCTGCGCAGTGAAAAGTTGTGCGTGTCCTCTTCCCCCCGCAACGGTGGGGAGCTTAATTTTTAACCTGGAGTGGAATGCTCCCCGCGCTAGAGAAGGATAAAAATATTAAAAAAAAAGATAAAGGAAAGAGAAAAGAAAGAAAGGGTGAAGCGCTGTATATAACGGAGACTTGCCGAGCGAGAAAACCCCCCGATTGCCACAAGAGCGGAGTGCGGAGTGTGTACGTGAACAAACTGGACGGTGCGGGGACTTCACTGCGAACGACGGCGACGCACAATCTCCACGGCAATTGCAAGACTATACAAGTACGGGCAGAGAGGCAGAGAGGCAGCGAGGCAGAGAGGCAGACGGACAGAGAGGCAGAGGGCCAGAGAGGCAGAAGACAGACAGACAGACAGACGGACAAGATACCCAGACTTCTGCTCGCACATACAACATACGGACAAACGGCACTGCTGTCCAGAACGAGGTGCGGGACTTGTCCAACCCCCATTCCCCCCCCCCCCCCCCGGGTGTTGGTTGGCCTGCCTATATAACACTCCGTCTCCCTCCCCCTCTCCCCCGCCCTCTGCTACTCGAGCCAATTCGATCTATATATACTCACCCCCCCCTCGTCCCTTCACAGCTACATAGTCCCAACGCACAATGTCCACCTCACCTTCCACCGCCTCCCCCCCCCCAACCGACCTCCAATCGCAGCTCTCCTTCTCCACAATCCTCTCCGCAAACAAAGCCTTCTCCTCCGGCGCCCTCCTCGAAGCCCGAGAGCTCTGCACCAAGGCCCTGGTCGAATACACTCCCTACCACCCCGTCGCCTACGCAAACCGTGCATGCATATACAGCCGCCTTGGATACCATGACCTCGCCGCGGGGGACGCCTACCGGGCTGTGATGCTGATGGAGTACGTCCGAGCTGTGCTCGAAGGCCTGGAGGAGGAGGAGTCCGACGAGTATGAAGGCGCTGCGGAAGCCGGTGAGGAGATTGCACAAGACTACAATAACCACGGGGAAGCCTCCACACCCCCCGGCGAGGGCGGTACAGATGCAGAGGACGAAGGCTCCGAGGGCGGCAATGCCGGCGAAGCAGCTGCCCCCGAGGACTCGGACGAGGAGGGAGAACCCACCAGTATATTCACCCACATTGCGCAAGCCTCCTTCTTCACCGTCTCGCAGTTCCTCAAGCTCAGCAACGGCCAATCCCTCGACGACACCTCGGACGTCCGCAGAGCCGACCTCGCAGCCTTCGTCTCGAAATTCGACATGCTCGCGTCCTTCTATCTCATAAACTCCCTCCGGCAGGCCGCCGCCCTCCTCGATGCCTACGAGTTTTGCGAATCAACACTAAAACGCTACAACAGCTCCGGCGACCCCAACCCCCACCCCCCCTCGGCAACAGCACCAGCACCAGCACTTGCACCCCCCTCAGCCCCCGGTGAGGAGCTCCAAATCACCCCCGCAACATTCATCTCCCTCAAGACAACCCTCATGGCGGAAATGAACCTCAAGCTGGAAAAAGCTCTCGAGACACAAGCCCAAATAGGGGACATCTCCCCCGAGAAATCCCGCACCATCCTCTCCTGCGGCGTCGCCCGTAGGGAATGCTACCCTTGGAACACTTACGAACCCGACCGCTTCTCCGCCTCCTCCCTCGCCGCCCTCAACGTCAGCATGACCGAGTGCGCCGAGCGCGCCTCGGGAAAAGGAAACGCCAAATGCGAAGCCAGAGTCGTACAGCTCCCCGACCTCAACCCCAACCCCACTGGGTCCGGATCCGGAGAAGTCAACTTATCCAACCACCTCGGCATCTTTGCCACGCAGGATATCTACGAGGGCGAGGTATTCTTTGAAGAAATAACCACCATCTCCGGCCACCCCTACCCAGGGAAGCGCATTCTCTGCGACTACTGCAGCAGCCTCCTTCCGCAAGATGACCCCTCAAAACTCTACCTCTGCCCCTCCTGCCCCAAAGACCCCCTCTTCTCCGCATCCTGTTTCTCTTCTCCTTCCCCGCCCTCCGGGGGACCGAGCGAACCCCCTAGCTACCCGGCCTATTGCTCTCCAATCTGCCTCTCCCTCGCACTGTCCTCCCACCATCCCACCCTCTGCGGTCGCGAAGACGACCTCTCCTGGATCCACACGGACATTCTAACCTCCCCGAACCCCATCTCCATCTACTCCACGCTTCTGATCAAGCTCCTCAGCACCTCCCTCTCTCAGCATGTCCACCCCCTCCTCCTACCCACCACACAATACCTCTACGGCGTGCCCTCTCGCTCCCGCGCACTCATGATGCGGTGGGACTTTATCTCGTGCGTCGTGCGCCCGATATGGATCCTCACACAGTGTCTCAATATTGACGTGTATGCGCACCCGGAGTTTGACACATGGGTGATCACAACCCTCCTCGCGAAAATCATGGGGACCTGTTCTGGGCGCTTCGAGCCCGCACTAGGCCTCGCACACAACAACACAAACACATCCTCCTCCTCCTCCTCCTCCTGCTCCTCCTCCTCCTCCGCTGCCGCCTCATCGGACTGCGACGACCGCCCCGAGGTTGTCAACGTGCACCCGACGTGGGCGCTCGTCAACCACGACTGCGAGCCAAACGTGGGGTGGAGACCAGAGGGCAAGGGCAGGTTCTGGGGGCTGCAGCCGAGAGGCGTGGATGCCCCCCGGGACGGTGTGGTGGCCGTCAGCAAGGGCGAGGAGGTCAAGAGTTGTTATACGGACAGGAGGTTGGAGGTTAGGGTTAGGAGGGAGTGGGCGAGGGATATGCTTGGGGGGGATTGTCTGTGCGCGAGATGTGTGAGGGAGGAGAGTGAGGAGAAGGAGGCTGCACTAGCGGTGGGGGGGAAGACAGATGGCGAGGGGGGTTGCCCCCTGGTGGCTGGCGTGCGGAAGCTGTCTGTGTGAAAGTGTATCTGCGCGGAGTGTGTTGAAGTGGTTATCGTATCGATATATCTAACTAGAGAGCTAGCTAGCATTATTCTTTTTTTTTCTTTTTTTTTTTTTTTCTTTTTTTTTTATATAATCCTTATGATCTTTCTAGTATATACTCTAACAAAAAAAAAAAAATTAGTACAACAGCGAGAGAGATGAGTGAGAGAGGGAGGGAGAGGTGTGTGTGTGCGTTTTTTTTTGTTGGTTTTTGCTAATGACGATGAGATGAGAGAGTTGTCCCAACGTTTTCAAATCTATCAATCTACTCCGTCGTAGCGGGTATTTCATGGCGGTGGTGACGTTTTTACGAGACTATCCCCCACATACCCCCCCACACACACACGAAATCTAGACTACGGTCATAGAGATAACTGATAGATATATATCTAGTACCATCCTAATATTTCCCCCCTATGCCTATCTAAATCACTCGCTGTCGGCTCAACCCCCACAAGCTATTCAAAGCCCTAACGTTCCCTCCAAAACCTTCACTGCCGTCCCACTCATCAGCAAGCTCTCTAGGTCCTTGCCTCCTTCCTTGAGCACAATCTCAACCCCTACAGTACTCGTTCTTCCCATCTCTACTCCCTGCGTAAGCTGGAACTTGTGCTTCAGCACACCTCTTTTCGCTCCGTCCGTCAGTGCTAAATACGCCGACAGCGCACATGACGCACTCCCAGTGGCTGGATCCTCCAACAGCCCGAGAATCATCCGAGTCCTAAGGCGCCAAACCCACATATCCCCTACAGCCTCCCTCTCCACGACGACAAAGAAGAAAAACCCCACCAGTCCCTGGTCCCAAGGTGCATCCAGGCTTGGTGTCGCAAGGCTCGGGGAGGGAGTGACTCGCCCCAACGCCTCCACAGAGGCAAGCCGTGGAAGTATGAACGTCATTCCCTTGACGATAGAAAACACCGGCATACAGGGAAGCTCCCCATGGTAGTCGTCGTGACTCACGGTAGGAAATAAAGCCATCATTTCCGTCGAGACCATCTCAGCCTTGTGCAGGTGTACATTGTGAGGAACTTCCAGCGCAGCAATATTACCCGGCAGCGCCCTGACTGGTATCTTCCCAGCCTTGGTCATCAGCGCAAGGCGCTTTGCACGTGAGCCACGGAGCGTGTGCAGGTAGTATCCTGCGCCCACAGTCGGGTGGCCTGCAAACGGAAGCTCTTGGTCGATGGTGAAGATGTCAATTTTTACAACTTCCTCCTCTGTGTCGGTAGGGGTCTCTGGGTTTTCATGAAGAAAGATGGTTTCGGATAGATTGAACTCCTTTGCAATTTTCTGTTTTTGTTCCTGGGTTGGTGGGGAGGGGTGGCCATGTGGGATACGCACGACACCCAGGGGGTTCCCTAAATAGCGCGTGTCTGTAAAAACGTCGAGCGTGAGAAACGGAAGGGTATGCATCTCGGAACCGGATAATTGCTGTTGATGGTGGGGTGGGGAAGTGGGGCAGTGTTTGTGTCGTGAGGTGCCTGCAGCAGGCCGATATGAGATGCTTAGTCTGGGTATGTGCTATTCTAGAAGCCTTCTGACCCCCTTAAATGACATCAGAGGAAGGGTTCTTACGCTCTAAACAATTTGAAATGGGGATCCCGTGGGAATATATAGCAGTGTCAAGACGCAAATGGTACACAGGAGTGGATAATTGCTCAGTCGTAAAGAGCAGTTCGCCATGAAGGTGACTCACCGGATTCAAAGGAGACGTCAAGAATAATCATCGGACTGTAAATAGCCGTGCGATTACTTGCACACCAAGAGAGGAAAGATGCTCAAGACCAAATCTGGGCTGGCCACCGGTAGCTCTCCCTTCGCCCCAGCCCACGGCTGTCTGGTATCGAATGAAATGAACTCGGGTGCTGACCATCTTGTGATCTTCACAGCACGGGTGCTTCCCCATGGATGTACATTCCCAAGAGGCGATCACGAGGCCTCGAGACATCGTGCACGTGTCGATAATCAGCCAAGCATTATTGAATGCTTTGGCGGGCGGGTAGTGACGAAGGTGGAGAAAATATAAACACTGAGATGAGGAAACACAGCCGGGAGAAAAAAAGCAAAGGGTGTCTGATCAACCCAAAGGGAGGATCATTTAGAGACATCCCAGGGTATTGAGACACAGAGATGAGCTCGAGCGATGCCCTGGGTTTGATAAATTAGGTGGGCGTCATCTCTTGGTACAAAAGAGTAGAGTACATTGATATTTGCTCTGGAGGGGTATCGCACGCCATGAGTACTATGTCCATCAAGTACCTCAAGCTGCCAGCCAGGACAAACTAGTGAGAGCGGGTGATCATGAACATGGGAGCAGAGAAGGACGAGGATGATGTCGCAGGAAACGATGAGATGTAGGGGTGGGGGTGGGCGGTGGGTGGTGGGTGGTGCGCTCCATCCAATAGAGGGCAAGTCGCAGTAAACGGCAGGGTATATCCTTCACACAATCATCCTCATCCACATCCTCCATATCCTCCACATCCTTCACCCAGTTTGTTTCCTTTTGTTCGATAGAGGGGGAATTACCTAGATGGGCACTCAAGGGGCTGCCGCACCAAAAAAAAAAAAAAAAAGAAAGAAAACACGAGCGTCAACACATTCCGGTAGTCCTTCTCAGATCTCGTATTGGTATTCCCCCCGGCGCTCATAGTTATAATACAACATCTCACAAAAATTGATGCTGCAACGGGCATGCGGTTTTTTTTTTGGCTCGAATTCCTTCAGCTTTTGTGACAGTGAAGAGCTGAGTCTATATATGATATATGCAATATAATGCTTGTCGTAATGCTGTTAGTGGTTGACCGATGGGGCCGCGTGACAGCGCCCAAAATGGCATCTGGTATCAGCCACACCCCTTTCGTGGAATATCAGGAATGCCGGTATCCCCAGAAGGGCGAGTTGCTCACCTCGAATTCGTGCCCCTAGTCTCGCTCATCGTCATGGGCACTGAATTTGAAGGGTTGGGAAGGGTTGGGAACCAGATGGAAATTGGAAAGTCGAAATTGAAAACTGATAGGGTTGCCCAAGAATATGACGAGCTATCACAACGATCCCCAGGGTGTGGTGGTCAGAGCTTGAGATGGGCCGGCCGTGCAGGGAATTAATATCGACCCCTCGTACGTTTGGCTGCTGCTTTGGATGCCCCTCCACCTTCAGGTTCGCATAGAGTCTACTGTACATATTCGAACCATTGAGATGGTTTAGCGTATGAAGTATAGGAAGTCTTTTGTGGATCGTGGTAGCATCAGTGCCATCATGTGTATGTCATGTGGTGCTTGCAGGCTGTGAAATGCTGGTTCTAACTAGAGACTCCTGTGGAGGGGCAAACGGACAGCTTCTACTGTGCGAAAACAGCAATGGGGACGATACGCAGCTTTTCCATGCGTGTTGAGAACCGTCTGTGTGGTGCGAATTCGAAGGTGGGGTAAATTCGAATCCCCTGCTGGCGCATGTTAAGTATGCAGATAGGATAGGGGTGTAAAAGGCTCTGGTGAGGCCTTTTCATACTCAGTCGTTTGCGACATTCAAGTGGCATCCAGAGTGATTCATGACCGTTTAGTGGTCTGCATTGCTATGTATGCATGGCCTGCTTACTTCTAGACAAACGTATGGCGTACGTATAGTAGAGGCGAAAGGCATCCCCGAATGTAATGCAGTCAGACCAGGTGTTGTTCGTTTTTGTGAATGTGGGGGGGGGGGGGGCACTTTCATTCATCAACGTGGATCTGTGTATGTTTCTCTTTATAGCTGATCGGGGGGGCTGCTGTAGAGTACTTAATACAGTACAGTACAGAACAGTACAGAACAGTACAATATAGTTACTTTACTCTGTACTCGGCACTGTAGTCTAGCGTTGCCGGTGATGCAAAAATTCGGATCTTGAAAGACGATAATCAATGTATATCTAATTGGGGTTTCGATTTCTATCATCATCGTGTGGCAAAGCGATTCAATCGGTAACGATAGCGGGGGGGAAGGAGACAAGCGATTGGCGATTATTGTTTGCTTTCGAACCTACCAGGTTAGCATATTCCCCCCCCTTACTATTCCCCCACCGTACTATTTCCCCCCGCTACTACGGTATCCCCTTCCCCTCCTTCCCCTCCACTCGTCTCGGCTACAGTAATGGGGCCATCAGCAAGCCCCCAGCCATGCACCATGTTACATCCATTCCCATCCATTCCATCCATCCATCCATCCATCCATCCATCCATCCATCCATACATACATACAGTAAGTACATACATACATCCATACTGTCTGTACAATTGCCAGTCATAAAGTGATGTGTCTCCTCGTGCAGCTGCCCGTGCCAGGTTGTGACTGCGATAGGATGAAACATCACATTTGGTGCGGCTGCTTTAACTTCTCATTGGCTGAAGCTCCCCAGCTCTACTCCCCAGCACCGATTCCGCCGCAAATAAGGAGCAGTACATGGGCACAGCACTTCTCTGGCTGTTAGATACCGGTACAATGGACGGGCATGTGGGGTGGTATACACATGGGCAGTCGCAGAGGTATAGAGCATGCTTGACGGGACTCACTCACGCTGGCCCATTGATGCTGGATGCTCATGATTATTACAGCTGCAGCCTACGAGGTACCGGTATGAATGCTGTCGTACTCGAGTACCACTACCAACCAATACCATCTATACCCTACAATACCCCTACCTGCCCTGCCTTCCTCTGCATTTCGCTCACCTCAGTGACTGGGAAACCCCCTACCCCGGCAGGTATTCCGTATTGGAGCACAGTACTCACCTCGCTCTTCAGACTCACCACTGACCACCTCATGCACAGGGAAACCCCCGTCAGACGACCAATCAGGAGCTGCGCCCACACACCAAGCAACCCAAACTCGGCCTGTCCAAACTAAAGAATCGAACCCTCCCCCCCCCGACTCTCATCTGGGTATTCCCCAACCGCCAATTCCACCCCCCTTCCAACCATCCTCACCGTTTCCTCACACTAATACGACCCCTCCCCCCTCCTCTGCATTCACCCCTCTTCAAGCTCTACAAGCCTCTGCAGTACCCTTTTCCTGCTGTTTTGTTCGAGATTAACCGTTGCCCTTCGATAACAGACGGCAGTCGATTTTTGGTTCTCATAATCTTTCATTTATCGTACTCCCGGATCCTCATTGTCGCACTCAAACCAGATCTCACCCAAAAGAATCTTGGACAAAACCTTCACATTCCCCTCCAACCCAACTTTGATCAGGTTGATTGCTACATCTAGATTGTACCTCGTACATCGCATCATTACCGATAGGCCCAGTCTGACGCAGCAACCGAAGCCCAGCCAGCAAAAGCAACTCATTGAACACAGAACCAATACAGTCATCGCACAATCCAAGCGCTGTTTTGCTATCCGACCACAACGACAACAAGAGGGATGGACTTTCCAACTCCACCCCCTTCCTTTGATGAAAGGTTAAGAAACGACTTGACAACTTCTTTGCACAAACGTTCCAACAACACTGAAAAGAAATCCGATTCCGCTTCAAGCTCACCATCAATGAAATTTGCAAGAATGCGATCCTCATACCAGAACGGAATATACACCGGAGGTGGGAATCTACAACTTTCGGCTGCCACCCAACATCCACTGAAATCGAGAGAAACTTCACCTGAGCATCAGTTTCCGCGTCAGTCCGAACAACCCATCAGAACCCTTTCCCCTGTACCTACTCTTGTTTCCACTCCTCGTCTCGAATATGGCTCATCGTCTCCGCCCCCGTCTACAGAAGCTACCTCTCCTGACCGTATCAACACCCCGCCTACAACTGCGTTATCATCACCTTCACGTAGCTTATGGGGAGGACATCATCAGAGGCAGCTCTCTGAACATGGTACACCATATGCGCCTTCACCAACTCCCTCTAATCTCTCTTTTGAGGTTCTTTCTGGGTATAGTTCAATGACTTCAACAGAAAAGGTCAGGCAACACCAACGCGATCTCTTCAACCAGCAACACCAAGGCCCTTATATCTGGGAACGGGATGACTCTCCGCCTATAGAGGATGATGTCCACTACGTAGCGGAGTTCAAGCCTAATGCGGACCTACCCTTCCCAATATCCGAAGGATTACGGCGTTATTACCCACATGCACAGACGCATGAAGGGTTTATTGAAGGACGTCAAGGTAGTCCAAGGAAAGCGAACGGTCCAACAGAATTCTTCGAGAGATTCAATACAATTGCAAGTAATGCCAAGCTGCGATTTGGTGGATCGAATAGAGGAGGGGCTTATCACACGGAGCAAATGATTATGGAGAAAGATGAAATTGAGGAGCAGGATCATCATGCAACTCATGCAGATGCTACAACGCACATGACATCGAGCGCCACTATAGAGGAGTCGGGATGTAGTCGAGCCACAAGTGGCATACCAAGCTACACAAGGGAGTTTAATATGAGATGGAGAGGTACGTCTCTGCCCCAAACGCATTGTAATCTGGGAGGAGATTCTTTAACGCTTCGAGGGGCTGACTCTTAACAGATCCTGTGCGTTCAGAGTCCGCTCTCTCCACCACTTCATCAATTCACAATGTGGTGAAATCAACCCCCACTATGTCCCCAGTTGTTATTGCGCAAAGTAGTATAAAAGAGGATGACCTCATTTCCGTCTACATACACGAAATATCAAGTCAAATTGACTCATTTTTAAGAAGAATCAAGAGACCGCTTTCCTTCCTGCTCATTTTTGGGGGTCTTGGCCTTTTTATTAACTTTGTCGTCACTTCGCTTGCTGCGCCTTTTCTCTGTCAAAATCCGGGATTCACTAGTTTTGCTCACTGTCAGATTTACTTCCACAATACCCAAGACTACCCTAGTCAACACTACGCCAATGCAACGTACCCAGACTTTCCTACCCTTATGAGTATCGAGAGCTCATTCGAAAAGATCGTTGACGGTGCAGCTGGAGGCACTGCCCTCGCAAGAGCAATGAAATCAAGTGAAATGGCTGTCAGTGATCTCAGTACGGTCGTGAGATACAGCGACCTCAAGTGCAAAGAAAGCTTGAGCTCGAAGCTAGACGCATTTGCAACCGATGCCAAAGCTAGCGTGCGGGCTCTCAGTGGATGGGGTAGCAAAGTTGGAGGTGTTCTTGACCAGTGCGGCGTCCTCCATTTGAATTTGCCACTCCCCGTTCTCCATCAGGTGAAGGGGAGCTGTTCGCACATTGACTAACTGTTTTGTTCGTAATGTTTGGTAGACTGCTCTCCATCAATCAATACTCTTTGAGAGAACTCAATAGCCTCAGAGAATTGGAAAACAGAAAGGGCTTCATTTCCATGGTTCTCGCTCCGCTCGATCCAATCCTCACACCCATCCTCTACAAACCCGCTAGCTTCCTTGCTTCCATGACCTCTGGAGCTTACAATTCCCCACCTACACCCTCTGCTCTTTCTACCGTGACTAGACACTCTCCTCAAACACGTGCACAGATTGCAGCCACGTTCAACAAAGCAGCCGAGGTCTTGGAGCTCAACCTCCGGCAGCTAGTTGGCGATGGAGAGACCATCTTTGTATCACTCACACACCTGTCAGAGCAGCACAAACCAATTTATGATGAGATTGTCCGCGAGGTGGTGGATATTAAGAAGGAAGAAGAGGTTGTGCTATCATCTTTGTGGACAAGAATGGGTGGGAACCAACTACAGCGCAAAAACTTCCGCGACAATGCCAAACTCCTCGAAATGATTGGCAAATACGAAGAGGAAGCTCGTGGCTACGTTGAGAGCACTGTGCTGGAGCTCGATCGTATGATGGCTGATCTGGAGATCTTGAGAAGAAGAGTTGCGGAGCCTCTGCTTATTGGAGAGGGCAACAAACGGCAGATACACATGGGGGCTACCTCGGGTGATATTCCTCTACAGGTTCACATTGAAGCGATTGAGAAGGCAGTTGAACGATTGATCCGCAAGCGGGGTGAACGACGAGAGAGGGAAGATTCGTACTTGAAGGCACTGATAGAGAACAACGAGCGAGGGCCAAAAGTGGATATTGTTGTGGAGGACTAAGTAAAGCAGAGTCGCAAAAGTGCAGCACCTCCTTTTCATGAGGCTATTTTCTTACAGCCAAAAGTGGTCATTTTACACTTTGCTACAGGATTTTCATCTTTGCATTTACAACCTTCCTACTTATCTTTCCTTTCGGCGCAATTGGTCGCAATCAATCTGAATTTATGGATTACATTTTGTGGGAGGGTAGTGTACTTTTGGTGGATGTTTTTATTTCCTACAATTGTTTTGATGGGGAAGAATTTATGACATTTACATTGGGTAAGTATCGGTTAATTTAGAATAACCCAGTTTTATTCCGCTTCTCTGAGTTTGGACGTTCAGGGCGTTAGGTCGGATTAAGCGCTGCTTGCGACAGGAGACCGCGTGTTACAGGGAGTGGGCTATTGCCCTCTTGTGCTGTTTGCTTTCCCCCCTTGATTCACTTCACTCACTTCTCTCTTCGCGTTTGCATTTTCAATCATATTTCGTTAATTCGGCTCCAGTAATTTTTTTTTTTTTTTTTCTTTGTTCACTTCTGGTGAATATTTTTTGGGAAAGGGTTTGGCTGGTGTATGGTGGGATGGATTTAGAAGAGACTAGAATGGAATGGGGCCTGGACTTGCGAGGGAATGGGGTGGAAGCGGATCGGAACGGGGTAGCAGTGCACATACTTGCTTTTGCGAGGAGTACTTGGTACTTGTGCAAATTGGGAGGACTTTGTGGATGTATGTATACACGTGGATTTTGACTATTTCTCCTTCTCTTTTCACCTTGTCCATGTTTGTATACGGTGGCAGGGTTTGGTTTGGTTTGGGGTTTTTTGGGTTCTTAATTGGGTTATCTTGGGTTATCTGGGGTTATCTGGGGTTTGGAATTTACCCAGTTGATTTTTCGACATATGCATTGGGACAGGCTCTGCTGTGTTTGTTTATTTTTGTTTGTATTTAGCGTTCTTTAATGTAAGATTATTTTCAAACACTGGTGAGGTGAGATGACATGTGCGATGACGCAGATTCATGTATTGGCGAGCTGAGCTGCCCTTCTCTGGGTTACACCACTGCTGTTGCGCAACTTTGCCGGGAATCAAGATCTTGATCTTGATATAATCATGTGAACCAACCAGCCTTATGCCAGGTATCAGTCGGTGTGACCGGGATCATAATGACTTTTTACATGTGTGATCAGATTGAAACTTTTTAGGCCATGAAACATGGGATTTATTTATGAATGCCCCGGATGGCTCCGGCCGCGCGCCCCCCGGGAGAGGGGGGGGGGGGGGGCGTTGGTTATTGCGGATTGGGATAAATTATTATATGTATACTGTAGATCACATGACCTTGAATAACCTTTCATTTATAGAAACATGCCCCCTTGCTTCAAAGCAAGTGGAATAGTAACTTTATTTTACGCGGTTTTCTGGTAGTGGACTTTTCCCCTATGAATCTGAATCCGAATCCAACCATTGGGGGATCTTTGATATGTATACTTTTTTTTCAAAAGTAGGGTGGTTCCTCGCAGTGAGGAGTCATAGAGTTATGGATTAATTAGTGGCTATTTCTTAGCTGAAGGTTTGGTTCGTGACATAAGAATTATATATATGTTTTTCTGATGGTGATGTTGTTTAATCTTGGTGTTTGGGAGGGGGGGGGGTTGGAGTCTAAAATATAGTGTATAGACCCCCGTGAATAAAATTCTTTTTTTTTTTTTTTTTTCCCCTACTATTTATGTTGCTGACTTTCCCTAGCTAAGCAGCATGTCAACATTCCAATACGTCTTTCTCACAAAGCACCTAGTCTCCTACACTCTCCTTACAAACCCAGGAATTAGTATTATATGGATAAATTGCTAGACTTATATATAAACTAGTATAGTGATTTTGAAGGGTTCTCAAGTAATGGCCAAATTTTAGCAGTAGACAGATAATCATTAGCCCCTTCTATGGAATATAGGAATTGAGATATTAAGCCTGGTGGTTACAAATAAGTGAAAAGAGAGGGGGGGGGGGGGGGGGGTTTCCCCAACACTTGGGTGGTCATATGATCTCCCTTTAAATTCTCCATATTGGGTAAAAAATCTCACTCAAACAAAAAGTTCTGCTATAGCAAACCAAGGCTTTCTACGCACATATATTGAATATATATTCATTGCCCTAGTATTAGTTTGTCGAGTACAATTGTTCCTTGTTGTAGTAGAACTTATAAGTCTGCTTGGTATTAGAGGAGAAGGTCCCCCCCCCCCCGTCCTGAGTTTGGAATAAGATATTGACAATACCGTATTCTGAGTGTATAGAATTTATATAGATATATATAGGGGTTCTGTACTTAGCAAAAGTAGAGGATCCAAAGTAAAACTTAGTTACCCTAAATCTTGTAGTCAAGAACTATATATATATATCTAGTAAAAAATAAACATAGACAACAAGAAGAAAAGGTTCTTACTATGAGAGGTTTCACATTAGAGGTGGGATTATCTTCAAGGGAATTATATAATATATACTTCCCTCCCCCCTCTATTTAGAGTAGTATCAGAATTTATACAACTCAGAAAATAAAAAATATATATAACATACAAGGATATTCAGCTTATTGTATTCAAAGTATATTCCAGTTCAAGTTTTGCTTTTTTATTTCCATGGCTTACTACTGAGTGGGAATAATCTTATTGAATTCGTTCGAGTTATACTTGATTAGAAATTTCCTACGATGGAGAAGCTACTTACTTAACCTAGCATACAGTACAACCCTTCATACAGCCAAGGTATTGCTATGCACGCAATTTTGTAGCCATCAGCACATTTAAAAAAAAAAAAAACCTGCCATCCTGACGCACCAAACTACGCTTCACGAAAGCACGCGTTCTTCAGGCAACTTCATTTCATGTACTTTCCCATCCCAACTACCTAGGCCCCTGCTGCATCGCAAAACATATAGTTTTTCAAACACACCACTACAATCATCCGTCGGAATCAGCTCTAGAGTCTACCTACCTCATAGAATAAACCTACAGAAACATCACCAGGAATGAATTCTACCATAACCGATATAATCGCCAGTGCAAATTACTGTGAGCATCAGGCCCGCAAGCACCATTTCTCAGAATTAGGGGACTGCCAGCAATGCGGGAGCTGGTAGCATGTGGATCCCCAACTGTCAACATGCGGTCGCCCGCCCGGACTTGTACCTCGGGTTTGGAACTTTGGATGCAAGAAGGATTCTAGGCGTGGAGCCCTTCAAGAACCCTGATCTGCGTACTCCTCCTCGTCGTAGGTAGTGGGGTTGCACGTTTGGGCTCTAGGGACTCTTCACTGATAGCAAGGGTACGGTGCTGTTATAAATGTGGCTTCTGGTGTGAAAGAAACAAGGCATGACTCCCTATTTCAGAACAGAATCTAGAGTCAAAGATTATGTAGCTCAAGCATGGTGAGGAGAGTGGGGTTGTTTGCTTTGCGGGGCAGTCGACGGAGTGGGGATGTAAAGTGGGCCCTCCCAGAGAGGAGAGTAGGAGGAAGGATAGGTTTGTGCAAGGAAGAATGGGACTCCTTATTCACTTACTCAGGCAAATCGAAGTCGCAACAAACAAGCCAATGCTACAACTGTGAAATTTCGGGTCGCCCCCTCTTTTTTTTTTTTTTTTTTTTTTTTTAAAAACTCAGTACTCCTATGCAGCCCCGTTAGGGGGGCTATGAGGAGGGTCGCCCCCTCTACCCTCGTCTCTCTGTCTCTCCGCCTCCATCGAACTGAAATTACTTACCTCTATCTTGGCTATGGTCTCAGATGGCCACCAATACACACCACAATTGTTGGCAAAACTAAAGAGCTTTTCAAATCATATTAGACATTTTGTTCTAGCAATTCTATGATATTGATCTTGTTATCCTTCAATAAAAATGTGATAGGCTGATAGTTTGAAGCCTGAGCACCCTGAGAAAAAGAGCAGGGCACTCAGGGCAAGTGGAGATTTGGCCTCTGGAAAAGAGACAAGTAAAAGGATGAGGCGGAGCAATGGACAGACGGAAGCAGGGTGGGTGCATCGCAGCAGGAGCCACAGCACACCACGGGCAGTACCGGGGAGGTATGCAACGCAGAAATGATGGATACTGTAGCCCTAGGGCGGCAAGAGAACATTCAGTGCTTGCCCCATATTCTAGACAGCCAAGTATAACCTCAAAAGCGGCAGAACTGCAGTACGAGCAGCCGAGGTCATTGGTAGAGGCAGGCAGCAGATGAATGAGAAGCCCACGAGCTCTGAAGTGAATGAAGGGACGCAGTGGAGAACCCAGAAATGCAGGCCGCGGACTACAGCATCAAGAAGGCAGTGGCGGTTGGACTGATGGTACACAAGTCCAACATTAAAATCAGACAAGCACACCGCATAGTACATACACACCACAATCAAGCAAAGTCGCCAGGCTCGGAGTGGCTTGACCTACCTAGCAATGGATGCGCATGGGATACAGAGGTGCTGGACACGCAAGACCGGAAGAGCAGATACCTCTCTATGCAACTTTTAGCCTGTAATGCCCATTGACGGCACACCGGAAGGTGAGGACGTTGAAGTAAACATACCGGGGTCCAGCCTGATGTCGGGGGATTTCTTGCGCAGCGGATTGCGCAGCAAACGGACGACACCTGTGACTAGTCTACATACCTATGTACGTGAGTAAAAAGGATATAACGAAAACATGAGTGTAGTGAATATGATGATGCTATAGGTATATCTGGGAGGGTAGTACCTGAGTTTGTCGTCGTAGGGCAATTGACAGGATCATAAGTACAGTATATTGTCTAGGTATCCCCAACATGAAGGTTTGACGAGTGGCTTCTACCTCTACCTAAGGCTAGACTGAGGGTGCAACTCAATCCCTTTTTCACCATGGCACACTTTGAATTCATCGTACTACTTACAGCACACCGACTGCCCTGAACGTCTATCCTAGTTGTGCTACGTCCCTTGTAGTTTCGGGGGGCCGTAGATCTAGACAGCGAGCTTGAGCCCATGGCAGTAGAACGTAACTTCAATTAACAGAGGCACAACTTCGCACATTTTTACAGCAATCTCCCATAATATATCAACTACACCTAACTACGAGTAACTACGTTTACTACCCAGTAAACAAGTTGTGGATTGACAGAAGAAGTAGAGATAATGAATACGACGCCAACCACAGAAAGATCTTGGACAGAAAAGCCCATGGAACCAAAATCACAGTTTCTCCCATAGTTTTCACACCCGCTTTTTCAATAACCCCCACAGACCCGAGGGACGATACTTCTAGTCATAGTTCATCCGCCTTGGGTTTTCCCAGCTTACTAAGTGGACCCTTCTTCACCATGATGCTCATCACCTATGAAAGAGTGCCTTAGTACATATAAAAACCTGTCAAAGAAGAAAGGAACGAACCTCAAACAGAATATCAGCGGCCGCCATTGTTGTGAGTTCAGCATTTGTGTCATAAGCTGGGGCAACTTCAACAATATCTGCACCAACAAGATTAAGTCCCTCAAGGCCCCGAAGGATGGATCTGAGCTCCCTTGTAGACCAGCCACCCGTCTCAGGAGTTCCAGTTGCAGGGGCAACTACTCGCAGGCTGGTTAGTCATAAATACGCAATAAGGTATTCCTAGAGTGAAGGACTTACAAGCGGGATCCAGGGTGTCGATATCGATTGATAGGTAAACTGGCTGCACAATCCCAACCCTTGCCAAAATCTTCTTGATGATTCCGGCGACACCAAGCGTGTCAATCTCCCGGGCTTCAACAATCTCAAATCCGACATAACCGTCATTTTCATAATCTGAGGGGCCGGATAGGGTCGTCCTGATACCAACGTGGATGTTGCTATCATTCCTCAAAAGACCTTCTTGGGCGGCATGGTACTATCGATATTATAAGCTTAGGTCTCGCTTAGCTAGGTAGGTCTTCAAAAGGCTTCCAGTTGACTTACAAAATAGGTACCGTGATTGATGGACGCAACCTCTGATGGTGAACCCCCAAAGACCTTCGGCTTCCAGGTATCACTGGTGGTACGTGTCAGTCAATGCCCAGAGTACATGGAGGGTCTAATCGTGCACCTACAGGTGGCTATCGAAGTGGATGACTGAAATTGGCCCATATGCCTTTTTCACGCTCCTTAGGATTGGCAATACGATGGTGTGATCCCCTCCAAGGGTGATCACTCTGGGAAGAGTACGGCCCTGTAAACTAGGGCCATCCATACGAGCATCGGTATGTGGTTTTCGCATAAGCAACGCATTATGGCCATCCTCTATTTGCTTGATGGCGAAGGTATTATCATACCTAAGAATGGCAAGGCAGCTCAGCACAGCTCAAGCTTGATTCCAGTTACCAGGCTTGTTATTACTTACGATGTCACCGGAATATCTCCACAGTCCAAGACCCTTGCCCAAGAATTGAAAGGATTCACGTTCATTGGGACGTTGTATCCACCACTACAAGCAGTTTGTCTCAGTATCATCAATTCAGGAGAAAAAAAAGGTCCCATACTAAAGATTAAGGCGACGGGAGCCTTGACGTATGCCGGATGGCCCGAAGCGAGCCCCAGGTCTGTATGAAGTTCCGGTATCAAAGGGTGCACCTAGGATTAACGAGCATGACATCAGTCTCTGACCTTTCTGTTACAGCTTCTTTGGTCTTTCCTTCTCACCAAGGAAGGCGATATCGAATTGCTCGATATCGGACGCGAGGCATGGCCAATATGGGAGCCGACCGAATGTCGATATTCCTGAGAAGACACTGTCTGCCTATGCACAGCCCAGGTAGGACAGTCAGTTAAGCAAACGCATTACAGATACATTCAAACTAACTTGTGTTCCTCCGTCGCCAGGGAGTTTATTGTACCACAGGCCTGAATGTGGGCCGATGGCACTTAGTGGTGTTTGATCCCCAGAGTGTGAGTGCGCCATTGCGAATGATACACATAAGAGTAGTAACCCTGAAAGAGTTTTGAACATTCTTTCAAGCCTTTGTGAAGAGAATTAATAATGTTGTGGAAGAGTCCCTCGTGGATTGTGGATTGTGGATTGAATATAATAAAGATAAATTATGGGGCCATCTCGATGTACCAGTTCATCTTTAAACATCCGATCATTCATTGCAGGTGTACTCAGAAACGCTCTCTCTCATATCCCGTTGGTCATGCTGCTTAGTACAATTTACACATGTGTCTGATTCTAGATAACCTAGCAGCTTGTATTAGCTACACATACATCATCATCAAGGGCCATTACATCAAGAATGAGATAAGGAATATACCCAATTGGTTTAGTCATGACAAAGGTACAATGCATGCTTCCAGGCCCGCACTGAGGGAACTTGAGATAGGAACTCTGTGGGCACAGTTTAGGTAATATCAGTCATCCGGAGCATCGAAACTTGACGCTATTGAAGAGGAATTACAGATTAGTGGGGGGCCAGCTCTGAATGCACGATGTTCAACGTACTCGGTAGAAACTGCTGATTCCCGCCAGACTAGCTGAATTCCTGGGCAATAATTCCGCCTACGGCGAACAGGTATATAATATCGATTGAAATTAACTATTGTATGTTGATTGGAATCTCCTGTAGCAAAGGTATCAAATAGTCTCGGCAAAGAATTCTGAGAAAAAAAGGGACCCGTACAATTCCGGCCCGTAACCAGCCTACGTAAGCTTCGGGCCCCCTCATAGTCAAATGTCCGGTAAGTTCCTATTCCACACGTGTGCTCACTAGCTTCCACAAGAAACATGTGTCAATAATGCAGGTTCTAGGCGGCTATATTCACTATATTTGACGTTAAGCATTACGAAATGATATGGTGATTGATGTCCTGAATTCCAAGACTTAGCCTCTAGATGTAAGTAATTACATAATACTTGCACATGCCATGTGCAAGTAACATCGACCTTACTCAATGATGAACCCGGTTTATCAGCTTGCATGGAACACTGTTCTCCAATTACATACGTGGACTCTCAGCTCATCGTTCGACTTTCACTAATATAGTCAATAAAATGCATTCTCTCCTTATCAACATACATTGCAAGACCCCGGAAACAACTTCAGTTTGTCACAGTGCCCCGAATTGTTTACGTCAAAACGACGTCGGCGGTTCCTGTATTCCCAAGGGTGTGGTTCAGAAAAGAGACAAAAAGGAAATACTACGTATCACTTCCATTGACCCAGCGATCGTTCCACTCCCACTCCAAGTGCATTTTATATTACATCATTTGCTTTTTTCGAGAATATTGTGCGAGAACATATTGGAGTAGTAAGTAGGTATGATAGTCCGTAATCAGCAAGCTAAGATCAAGCACAGAAACACAATCATTACTAGATATCACGCAGACTCGAGCAATTGGTTCCGATCAAACAAAAATTCTACCACACCTTTTGACCAAACACTATAACCTTCAGACAGACCTCGCACACCCCATGCTACCCGTATTCCTCCATTTGGCACAATTTGTCCTGATATATTGATGTGCATTGGGCGATGATAACATATGCAATATGTACAATTCGCTAACTGCGGCACGATTAGATAAGGAAAAAGAATAACAACATCACGGTAAAGACTGAGGCTCCATATGTGCAGCAGCGGGGGAATGCCTGCTTGATGAGTATTCAAATGTGGGGGTTCGGTGAGAGCTCATGCCAGTCCGGCCCGGAGTCAATCCGAGTGTCATCCTGGGTTTTGCTAATTATAAGTTTACTTACGGTACCTACTCTGAATATTCCAACAGCGGCGTACAATACACACTATATCAGTGAACTACCTTACAGGGGTTCATCTTTCAACCAGAAAACGTTCAAACCACACCACATACTTCGAATATATATTAGTTAATAACGTTTACGCTGACCACGCGCACGATCGATTTACCGATTTCTTTCCCTAGAGTAAACGTAACAGAAAACCAAAAGTAAATAACTATACCCAAAACACTCCCCCCAGTGTAGGATCGATCTTGCGAATTGCCCTATGAAATTTCCAAACGGCCTCGCTAATCTATCTTTTGGTAATACTCATTACGCAACTTGTCCACGCACTTGTATACGTATACGAGTACAAATGAACGGCAAGACTTGAAATCATGACTCAAGCCGTTGTATGATGGCATATGCATCGTCCATCCCCGTTCAGCGCGGCTGAGGAGAGACTTCCCGATTAGGTTGTTATTTGGAGAACTTTTCTTAGCTCGGTAGACGAGACTCGCTAACTGCCACTAGCCTAGTTGAACTGCCGAGCAATCTGCACTGCCAGATCTGGTAATGACCCTGATGCATATTCACTTTCTACATGTAAACCCAAAAAACAAGGGAATAGGCCAAAGGACGCGAAATAAACACAATGATAGGTCCCCCCTACACTATTTACATAGGCAGATCTAAATCAGACATCTCCTCTCTCCATTCTCTCGCCCTCATCCATCCTTTCAAAGGCTTTCCGCACCTGCTCATCCCAATTGCTCACCCACACGAGCAGATATTCAGCGACTCCCACTAGATACAATGCGATGCACTGCCCTATCCAAAGTCCCTCCAAGCCCCACTCATGATAGAAGGCGAGGTAAATTCCGAGTGGAAGTGCGCCTATTGCAAACATATCGTTAGTAACATAAAACCCAACTATGGTAGGAGTTAATACATACCGAAATAGTAGCTGATGATATTGACCACCGCTCCAGTATGCTGCCTCCCCATTCCCCTTAGTGCACCACCACAGCTTCCATTCAACCCGTCCGCAACCTGAAACAGTGCCACGTAGGGCATCACCTTGCTTGTCAACTGGACAACCTCGATATCATCACTGAATATCTTGGCGTATACGTCCTTAACACACATCAACACTACAAAGACAGCTACCCCAGCAACGACACTGAGTGTCGCGGCGATATTAGCCGATCGTGACGCACCCCTTGCATTGCGGGCTCCGAGCAAATTTCCCACCCGGGTAGATGCAGCAACACCAATTCCAAAAGGAATAGTATTAAGCACCTGGTCGGTGGTCATAATAACGGATTGGGACGCCAAGGGAACAGTTCCGAGGCGACCCGCTGCGAGGGCCACAATTTCAAAAGCCCACTGCATATCTCACATTTTCATTAGCAAATTGGTAAAGCTTATCAGGAAAAGAGTTGGGAATCTCGCAATGTACACGCACCCATTCTGTTCCGACTTGGATGAAGCCCAGCGCTGCTAGTCTTGCGAATATCCCCATCTTACACAAACACTCCCTACTCCAGCCTCCCCATGCATCCCAACCTTTCACAAACCTAGCATATCCCAAAACTCCAATGAAGTTCAACCAATAGCTGATGCCTGTGGCAAGTGGTGCCCCGACCAAACCAAGGCCCCAGGTATAGACTAACAAGTAGTTCAGCGCAACGTTCAATGGAGCAGTAATGAGCAATATATAGGTTCCAGCTCCCATGATACCCTGCGCTTGGAGGTACTTTTTGACGCATTCAAAGTAGATATACCCCAGACCCCCGGGTACCAAGTACCTCAGAAACAAGGCACTATCCCTAGCCAGCTCCCCTTCCTGTCCTAACAATAGAAATAGTCGTTCAGAATTCCACCATATTATTGCCACCACAACGTACATTGCACCCAGTACCACAAAAGCTCGCTGTAGCAGTATTCCCAGCTCGAAAGGGTTTTTGCTCCCTGTAAATGAGCTGGAGCATAGAGTGTCCAGAACGGTTGTTCCTCCCAAGGCAATCAGCCATGCTGTCGACATAGCAAACATATAGGAAAATGCAGCTGTAGCAAGGTGTGCCGGTGATATCCGTCCTACTATCAGCACCGAAGCGGTCTGTAGGCTGTTTTGCAGTGCGTATGCTAATATCACCGGTATTGATGATTTGAGTAGGTAGAGAAATTCAGATACTTGCGATTCTGATTCCTCCGAGTAGATGTATGATTCCCCATCTCTGTGTGAAGACAACGACTGGGAACAAGTTTTTTTGCTGGAGTCTCGAAGAAGTGGTGTTTCCTCGCTTTCAATGAGAGTCGACTGTTCTGATGTTTCTGAATTCCGTTGACAGAAGGACGAAGGTAGCCAGGAGGATTTGTTAGATCCAAGCTCTGGCATAGCAGGATCTGAGAAGCTTCCCGGTACCGGTACTAGAGGGTTTCGAGGGCAATCTGAAGACATTGTGATCGAATACAAGTATCTAGCACTCTCCAATCTCTGTGCAAATATATCTGTCTGCGCCGCTGTAGACCACAGTGTAAAAAATGCTCCACCACGAGGACAATATCGTAATCAGGCTGGGCATGGTATGCTTATATCTGACCATGGTTCCAGGTCGTAAATCGAGCCAGTCTCTAATCAGGCTCAAGACACCTGAATTAGCGTTTAAAATCATGCACGAGGAATCATATACCTCACACAGCCATGGTCAATAAGTACATCTCATCGGCTCGGGTATGAAACCCCCAATTTCTTACCACAGTAGAAAGTCAGCTTTGGAACTGTTACATGATATCTTCTTTCGATGTTGAGGCCTAAGCTGTCTCGCGATCTCTCCATATCAGGAATTCCTCGAGGCTACCTACGCCACAGTATTGGTATGGCGTTGGCTATATTGTACCTGTACTAGTATTGCTGCCTCTGGCTCCAGGCGACGGCCGGAGAATATCGGGTTACTAAGTATGTACCTAATTAGTAACAATAACCAAATACCTATGTACCTGTTGCCCCCAGACGGATTGAGGGTATATTTCTGTGACCAAATGAGGTAAAATCTTGGGGTAATCCGCGCAATCTCCAGCCAATGATCTACAAGAAACGCGTATTCACGCGACCCTGCAGCACCTGGATTGCTGTTTCCGGAATTCCCAAACACAGTAGCTGCACGTCATGAGAATAACCCAATTTGCGCCGGATCTTCGGTATCATGTAAAAGGAATGGTTACCGCATTATCGGAGAATGAAGACCCCGGTATTCTGCCTCGATTTGACTGGGCTCGCTCGGTAGCTGCTCTCGTTAGGACAAGGCCAGGCCATACTGTATAATATCTCTGAATATTATTTCAATGGAGGCAATAGAGCTACCTAGGTAGACTGATCTCAGGACAGTGCTCTCGGGAGGCTCCCGGCAGCCCAGTCGGTTAAGGATACTGCCGTTACCGTTCGAATTCGTGGTTGCATAGCACAACCATCTCCGATTAGTTACTAACACTTCACAGGCTATGTGCAGATAGTAACTCATCCTAACTGCATCATGCTTATCTCCCTCCAATTATATCTTTGCAGGTCATCTCGGCACCTACATCCCACACTTAATAGGGCAGGCCCGGTGAGGCAGCTTCAAATCTTCAGTTTGAGATTGGCAAGCAAAGTGCCAGTGTTCGTTACGTAAAGGCAATCGTTCTGCTACAGGGTGATGAGATAGAGCTTCATCATGCCTCGGGACTGAGCACAGGGGAGAAGATAAAGCGTTCATATGTACCGTTCCCGTTTACGTTTGGTAGTCTCGTACCATTGTTGGTGCTGATGCAGACCATATGCATCGGTTAGCTAGATCTGATCTCAGAATATCATGACCGTACCTAGACCTTCTGGCCTTCCTAGTTGGAAGGATGCCATGTATGTACGCCCAATCCTCAGTCCAACTTATTTTACTCTTACCATCCTAGCGCTTCTTATTTCTTCTCTTGCACCTGCTCTAATTGTCAATGAATACTTTCTTGAGTGCAAATCGGGCAAGTTCACTAGCGGTGTGCGTGACTTGGTAGTTACTGTGAACCTGGACATCTTGGTTGCATCGTTAGGATAAGGCTGCATACTCTAATCTGAGAGTGAAGACCCTTGTCAACCAGACCAATTGTACAGTACATTAAATCTATTGAACTCTACTGCATGGCATATGCATGTCCAGTTTAAACAGAGCAATCGAACCACGAGATGTCCCAGGATGGTAGGTATTTCTGTATTAACATACACACAATAATTAATGGAAAATAACATCCAGGAGCGATTCACGCGATCCGTAGTTAAGAATTCCCGTGAAAGAAGTCGTCATAAGCTTTCCTCGCTACCAAACTACTGGGTGCCTCCAGTCACTATGCATCAAGAGCGCCACAATTCTAGTAAGCTTCTACAATTTGGGTCATATCACCATCGATATCAATGTCTTCCATATGGACATATACAGTGTGAATTGTGATTGCAGCAGCCCACCACATGTCAAGTTTTTGGCCGTGCATTCTTCTCCATTACCTAAAGCTTCACTGCCCTATCTTCGGATAGTGAAAGGCAAGATAACATCCAATGTTTCTAGGCCTCCAAAGATCACGATATTCCGTAAAAAGCCAAGAACGGGTTAAGACAAATTGCCATATGAAGTACCCTGTCAAATCCCAACTCCTATAGCTTGCACCCCCATCTTGTGACTGTCATCGCCACGCCCTTTTGGCAATATCAACTGAGTATCCCACTCCAAGACAGCGAATCGTGGTGTGCAAGACATCGCCATTGTAGGGGCGGCGGCTTAAACTCGCGATCCACAGCCCTAGAAAAAGTAACCCACCGACAAAACATATATCAGGATCGGTCTGGCGGTTAAGGCGATAGAAACTGGTTAACATCACCCTTCACCATTATAATCGCGCAAAGAATGGGTGACCCGGACCCCAAGGAGATAGAGGGTGCTCAACATGTTCATGTTCTTCCGAAAGTTCCCTCCACAGACTTCGGATTCGTCGCAGAATACCACATTGAAGTTGATAGAATTGAGTTGATTCCAATGCCAACTAGGGACCCGCTTGACCCTGTAAATTTTTCCAAATGGGAGAAGAGGGTTATACTGGGTATGGTTATGTTCATGTCCGTACTCATTTCGCGTAGATGAACACCGGAAGCTGACATCGTCGAAAAGGTATTTCCTTTTCACTTATCTTACTACCACAACCGTTCCATCTTTTTCTCTTCTCCAAGCACAATATTCTCTGTCCTATGCCCAAGTCAATTGGACAGTTGCCATTCCCGCGTTGGGATTAGCTATCGGGCCATTATTCTGGAGTAGCTTTGCGGATATTTATGGAAGAAGAATCATAATCATCGCTGGAACGCTCATTGCTTTCCTGGCCACCATTGGGTCAGCGGTTGCGACTAATTATGCCAATTATATGGCGAGCAGATTTTTCCAAGGCTGGGGTGTTAGTCCAGCTGCAACAGTTGGCCTGGCTGTCATAAACGAGTAAGTTGTCTTCTAAGCACAACACAAAAGGCGAAGTCTCTTATATACCTCCTTAGCCTCTTCTTCGAACATGAGCGTGGCCAAAAAGTTGGGCTGTGGGTGCTAGCCATCGATACCGGATTATTGGTGGGTCCTTTAGGTAAGTAATCCCAATACCCTTCTAATCTGTGGGCCCTTCTTTTTTTGCAGTGCAGTAGCTCACGGCGCTATGCTAGTTGGTGGTTTCATGAGCCTTGTCAGCCAACAGTGGGTAGCTTGGTTGACTGCTATCCTTTTTGGACTGCTCCTTCTTCTTGAGGTGCTCTTCTTACCTGAGACACTGTACCCCCGAAAGCATATGTTATCGCAACAACTCCCCGGTAATGAAAAGGAGTCTGAGAAATCCGCCATAACGTGTACAAAGCAACTTCCGTTCCTGAACCTTCAAAAGGTGCCTGGAGTTAATCACCCAAAGCCGTGGGATGCAGCATTGTGCTTTTTGAAGTTGTGGAGTTTCCCAAATGTGTTTGTCATTGTGTTTTCCTATTGTTTCGCCTGGTAAGCACCTAATATTGTATAGAACACGAACCTCATTGACACGAGACAGGTATTGGTGGATTCTCTCGGTGATAACCTATTTGCCGGCGGCCTATCCTAATTACAAGCCAGAAACCCAAGGCTTATTATTTCTTGGTCTAATATTGGGGACGGTGGCTTCCGAAATCCTATGCTCTGGAGCTGTGGGTGATATCATAATGTTGAAATTCGCAAAGGCAAATGGGGGAGTAAGGTTGGCCGAATGCCGACTCTGGTTGATATATCCTTCTGTTATTTTCTCGGCGGGTATGTCTATAGACGCTGCGTGGGACTGATGCTGACAGCCGGTGAAACCTTTAGTTGGTCTTATTTTGTGGGGAATAAGTGTAGATAAGGGGTACCACTGGATAGTAGGCCAAGTAGCATTCTTCCTCTGTAAGTTCAATCTCCGGGCTCGAGCTGGAGGAAATCTCGATTTTCTGATGAGCCTCCTCCACATTCTATAGTTGCGGCTGGTGTACAGGTTGGAAACACAGCTGTTGTTGCTTATATCGTCGACTGTTATCCTCAACATGTCATGTCTGTCGTTACATTTTACTCCGTGCTACTAAACCTCAGTGCTTTCGTCAATCCCGTGAGTTCCTTAATTCAGCGTGCTGCGGCAGACTCTAATCGATCTTTGCGCATTTAGTTCTTCATCGCCCCATGGGTTGATAAGGTCGGATATACATGGACCTTTTCCGGGCAAGCCCTTATAAGCTTAACTGTCATCATTCCAGCGACCATCATTGTTCACATATTTGGTGCGGTGTGGAAGAAGAAGCGAGGTGATCCGAGCTGGGCAGGTGCAGAACGTTCATGAAACGTGGTTATCATTTTAATATTTTGGTTTCCCCAAATCAGCGGCTCGCGAATCCGGCGTTCTCCCATCTTTTCTTGATCAACGGTAATCGATTTCCCTTTCTGCGTACTATGAATCCTCTGGTTCTTTCTGAACCACGGCAATAGGGGTTATGTTTTCTCATTAGAAATTTCATTGTAATTTTAAATTGTAAAATGGAGGTTGGTATAAAGTGGATCTTTTAAACAACATACCTAGAAACTAGCAACCAATTCTCTCACGATTTTGCGAGGAAATGTCAAGTTAAGTATGGAGTATCTAAGCGACCTCCGCTAGCTATAATGGTACGTAATTTGAATGCTTTAAGAGTGGAGACAACTGCATAGCGTAGGAGACTAAAGGAGAGACTAAAGGAGAGGCTAGAGGAACAAAGTTCAAAACGAACCTTATAGGAGAATAATATGAGGATAACCTTTATAAGGTTATGAGCCCGTGCGCATGGAGCAAAAGTTCGATTCCCTGAGAGAGCGCTGGGACAAAAGGAAGGGTATTATGGATATTTACAGTAATATGAACCCTCAGCTGTAATTTTTTGTGAAAGTTTATTAGCCCTGAGGTGTTTACCAGGAGCAGTAATTGTTGATTTGATCCCTGTGTGCGGTTTGGGGGGAAGTGTGAGCGTACAATATAACTATCGGTGTCTAGGCAAACCTAGCACCAAGTGATCATGTTTTGTCCTAGCGGTTACACTCTCCAACAGTTCGAAAAAGAATGGGGTATAAAAGGGGGACTATTACATGCTCGTTTTATTTTTTACTTACTTGAAACTCTTACTGTTGGTTTCAAAGCTGTTGTGGTGCTCGGCAGTAGTTCAGGGGGAAGTAAGAGTGGAGACTACTGCATAGCGTAGGAGACTAAAGGAGAGGCTAGAGGAACAAAGTTCAAGATGAACGGGAAGGCCGAATACTGTAACTTAGAGGAGATAACGAACCTTATAGGAGAATATTAATATGAGGATAAATGCTTGAGACATTTGCTTAACATAATCGGCACCGCCAAGCATAAAATGACTTTTCTTCCGCCCAACTAGGTAGTCGTCAAACCTGGACCGATTATCTTGACAAATAATTATTGCCGGTACGGAACTCATTCCCGCTCTCTTCATTCATATGAAGTAGATATCTAGATAGGACGTTGAAATTGCTTCCTGTGTTTTGAGTGAAGTAACTCGCACGCAACGCATCTCCATGCCTTGCTTGAGGGAACTTGGATATGGTGTTGAAGTGATACACTCCCATGGCCACATGCTCCCCCATCCGTCAGCGGAAGTGGAGGCTCAACATCACGTTATACTCCTGGACTTGCTTTATTTCTTTTTCGTAACCGCTGGTCTCCGTCCCAAAGAGGTCCCAGCAACAAAGAGACCATATTTAGCACATACACATGTTTTAGGAAAATCTGTGAAACGCATTGCAGCGGCACAACCCCATGGCTTAGCTCAGCAATAACTCCAGCCTAATGTATGCAATCTATGCTGCCGAGTAGTCCATGCCGACCAAAACGGGTAATTTAGCACATTGCTCTCGTGCCAGGAACTATCCCTATACGTCAAAGCTCAGTAAATACATCGAGAGCAAACATCTGGGGGTCGACATTTTCAAGCAGGACAGATTTACTCGATGGCCATTCCAGTAGTCCGCATCAGCTACTCCCACGTTATTGTCGAAGATTTGTTATGCGTTCCCGTCTCTTTCCTACCCTTCTTCGATCGTTCTCCCATTCATATTCATCTCTACTCTGGCCAAACCCAAACCCACAGCAATCAACTTCCTGACATCCATATTTGCAGCAGGAGCATAGAGGTCTTGTCCCAGAACAGGGTATTTGCTCGATTGAAAAGGATGACAAGAACGAGCAGAGTTGGCCAAATGGGAGAGCGTAGGTCTAGACCATCGTGAGTGAGGCAAGTCAAGTACGGGAAGTAGGTGTATGTCAGTATGCAATGTCAGCTATATCGAGCGTTGCAAAGCAGAAAAGGTCATTCATTGGAACGAGAACAGTTCAATCTCTTCTGTTTCGGACTCGGAAGAATGTCACATTCGTCACGGCTGCTAGTGCGGAGATCTGGAAAGAGATAGATTTAGCACCTCCACAATAGATGTGCAGTTGAGCGAATCGATAAGCTTATTGTTGTGCGCTAATTATGCGCGACGAATAAGCTCTGGCCTTATAAGCGCTCTGTGGAGGCCAACTAGACTAGGCCTCTTCCAACCAGACTAGCCTCTACCGAGGGGTTATGCCAACCAGACTATAGACTACCGTAGGTACAATGTAGCCTCGCTTCCAGTCTTTGGTTTGGTGCAAAGACATATTTAATTTAAACTATTATTATCAAACTAATCAAATTTGGAATCACTATGTACTGACTAAGCTAAGGAGATCGCAATCACATGACCAAGGGACAAGCGACCTACGTTCAAGAGCGTGGGTTCGAGGCTAACTACAACGATACTAACCAGACTAACAATGACCTAATCTGGTTGGCACAACAGCCCCGCCTAACACGAGACTACGCCTAACAATGACCCTAAGATTTTTGTCTATTTTAAATTAGGGTGTCATCTGATCACAGGTGGAGGCCCGCTGGCCGGTGCAGGTTTCGACTGAGCATCTGGATATCTAGACTGGTATCTTGCATCAATAGAGTTACCGTTGTGGTTGTTATCTAGGCATATTCACAACGTTACTTTGGGACTGTATCTCTGGGTAGTGCCCGAGAAAATGTTGTACACAGAAGACAACATTCAACACTCAATAATTTCTTTAACGTCAACAAATTAATGACCTTCTGGAAATGGAAGCATCTATAATTCTCTTCTTGTGTTCTCGTGTTCTCGTATAATTCGGCTTTCCTAATCTCAATATATAAATAGATTCAGTATACCTTATGCACAGTATAAATACTAACCGTTGTCTTAGTCTAACCTACAGGGATGCACGGAGTGCAATACCGGGAAACACTCTATTCTGGATGCCCAATTGTAGTCTTCTGGAATGACGGGGCTGTGCAATGGCTCGTCAGGCTACAGAGAGCTCGACATGATTGACACCAAAACATCTCGAGACGGGCCCACTGCCTAGTCTGCTTGCCCTCTGCGTATCAGATATTGTTTGGATCTGGTTTCAGATCAAAACGAAAGCACATACATCATTCTAGTCTGGTTGCACGACCCCTCTTTGCTTCTTGGCTATAGCATCGAGAATATATAGCCTCATGAGGCACAGTCAGCCAATGTCAGATATTGCGCTGACCACCACCATACTTCTTTTAGTTAGCTCAGTCGACACCGGAACAATCTTTCTGTTAAATCCCCGAAGATGATTACTCAGATATTTATGTCTTGGCCCAGATTACTACTGGTTCTCCTTTGGCGGTATGAGGGGGAGGGGCATAAGGCAATGCAGGCTGACAGCGGCAGTGCTCCAGCCTTTAGGGCTCATTTTTCCTTCTCATAAAGCACCAGCTCACCCACCTCTCGCACCCACTCTTCCCTTCCAGATTGACCACTGGTACATATCACATTAACGTTAACAGTCCGGTCACCAAGCTCAAGCTCTTAATCTTAAGTCACCAGCACCACATTGATACCCATATCCACTGCAGCAATTACAGGAGAGAAAGATGTCTGGATACCCGGTACAGCAGCATACCGCATATCAGCCTCCGCACCACCAAGGGGGTTTCAATCATCAGGCTGCTCCTGGGATGCAGCCACAAACTCCACTGATGCATCATGACCTTCCCCCAGAAAAGCATGCGCACTCTCACAATGGGGAATGGGACAATGGTTTTTGTAGTTGCTGTTCACCATTTGGAACTTGTAAGTAGCAATTTTTCTTGTGCTAGGACCCCCAAGGGATCTGCGAGAGGCGAAGCTAGCTGTAAAGCCGGAAGTACCCCACTGTTGTTTGAAAATGATCCGATCGCTAGTCAGTGTTAGCAGCTTGTAGTCATTATGAGACTAAATATATCTCCCTTTACCACAGGTTGTCTCGGAACATGGTGTCCATGCATTTTATACGGACGAACAAATTACAGACTAGAACACGGTTCTACACAAGGATACTCCTGCTGTAACGCGAATGTTCGTGATCTGACCCCCAGGTATTTTCTCTCAAACACAATAGCTAACCTTCAATCCTAGTGCATTTTCTATGGATGTCTTGTGCTAGTCAGTCCATTGCAAACATTCCTTGGATACTTCCAGCGTAAGAAGATTAGGGAGAAATTCGGTCTCAAGGGGGGCTGCTGCGGGGACTGCCTTCGTCATTTCTGCTGCCCATGCTGTTCCCTGATCCAGGAGGAGAAAGAGGTCGTTCATATGACAAAGAATGCTGGATATCAGGCAAGCACTGGAATGCATTATCCAAAGTAATTTTCCAGCCTTTTGTGGTTGCATGGAGTTGAATGGTCAGAGGGTTTTCATGATATTGGTCATGTTTATTCATTTATTTATAATTTATTTTATTTATATATGGTACTGGTTTCTTGGGCTACTTCTATTCTCCTCTGTGTATATGGGCTACTGGGCGGGATTCGAATTCAAGATTGGAGCAGGCTTGAGGCCATTACATACTCAGAGATTAATGCATATTTATAGCTTTATACTTCTCAAGTTCACTAGGATTGGGGTGATCCTTTCACGTGCTCAAACTTAATTCTAGAAAGCACCGCAAGTATAGGGTAATAATAACCAACCCAGATAAATGGCCCTGTGGGATGTATCCAGAAAGAGGAGTTATTCTTCATAGAAATATTTCTATGAAAGCCCACTAAAGTCACCACACGCATTTGCAAGTGTAGTTACATGTACTATTAAGAACTCATATCGTGAATAAGGACATTGAAAAGCCTATGGGATATGTGGTCATAATTAAAATTGTACTTGAGTGAAATGGAGCATTCGATCCACGATAGTGTTTTTGTGTATATTAATTGTAGTTGCCAACGCTGGTTAGTATCTGAGAGTTTTGCTATCGCCATCCCCGCCTCCTTAAAAAATATGCTATGAACCCATTCCCCGAATTTCTGCCGCCATGGCCAGGTTTGCATCAGTACCTTCTTCCAATGCAACCTTCTCAGTGACACTTCCTTCTGTAAGTAGTTTTCAGCACTTCCCTTTTCTGCAACCCTTGCAAACCCACCATACCCAACCTCCTTTCCGCCACAACTTGGTGCGCCCCAATTGTCTTCAACGACGAGTACATCCTTCGCACCAACAGTAAGCCGTCTGCTATTTTCTCCCATGTCATCTTCCGATTTCCAGGTTGTTGCAGATCATCTATACGAATAACAAGCCCAAGATCTCCTGCCAAATTATGATTGCGGTTTGCTTCCAGAGTTATTTTAGCATGATCAGGTGCCATTTCCAAAAGAACTACCAGGTGTAAGATGACCCTTTATCGGCTTCACTTGTGCATCCCAATTCAGCGCCTAGTATATCTGCGTGCTGATCCCAAAGTTATATGACATCAGCTTTTACACTCATTGACGGGAAATGTCTGCAAGTTGTCATACACTTTTTTCAATAGCAAATCCCAGTCCTATTTCGAAGTCGGGAATTCAGTACGGAACTCTTCATTCTACGTCTTCGGCAACACAACAAACCTGAAGCTCCTGGGACCATTGTATCATTTGTGATGACTTCGTCGAGTGGGAGTATAACCTTCCGCTGCGGCTCTTTGGAAAAGCCTATACCTGTGTCCTATATATGACAAACTCCTTAGCTAACTCACCCGGATCCGAATTCCCTCAATTCCCCTCAGCCGTCGGAAACATACTTGCACCTCAAACCTCACCATGTGGATTACATTTTCATTTCACCCTCCAGTTGAACGGTGAACGTGACGTAGCCTTGATGTGAACTTAGAAGACTATCAAATGGGCATTTTGGATGATATCTAACCATTACCAGGGGATTACTTACATTTGATAGCAAACAGATCAGATGCCTCTTAGTTTTCCTTCACCCCCAATTAGCACAAGATCAGATGAGGGTCTTTGTGCATACTACCATCATTTCCATTCTGTGCTCTGGCCTTGAGGGTATCTGCACTGCTTTCTTCAACAAAGATCTCCTCAATATCAAACCGTTCTGATATTCTGCTGAGAATTGAGGTACTCTTGCTGCGTGGTTTGGCCTCAAACCGTCTATGACATTAAACTCGATGTTATCATCGATAAAGGAAAGGGTGCATTGCATTTGTAAGTCTTTTATCGAGTCATTGACACTGAATGAAGTCTTCTCCAGGCTCTTCCTCTAGCTCTTCTCAATTGGTGAGAAGTTACTGAGCTCGTTACTATGGACATCGTCAGCAAACTAGTTCTATATATATATATATATGACCGAGCATAGTGTGCTGGTACACTTTCACCATGAGCACCATAAGGGAGCGGTAGTTAGTTAGGGCTGTAAAACCTTTGATGTGTAAACAGGATATAAATACTCAGAGTGTTCATTATTCGGTACATATTTTCTAGGAACTCCTTTTGTTCATCACCTAGGCCTGGGTTTGATAGAACATATTCAATACCCCAACGGAGCCAGATATTTGACTGTACAACTTTTCATTGAGATTTCTTACAGAATATATCTAATTCTTTACGTCTTGATTTTCCACTCCAAGATTCTCAGAGAGCCATTCATTATTATTTCGTTTCTTCGCCATTTTTACTCGCGTTGAGAACTCAGTCTGGTCTACCACAACAGCCAATGCAGCCAGCATTTCTGACTTGCACTCATCCCTCCATGTATAGCGGCTTCACCCTCAATTATAGGCTGAGTATACCTACGTCTTATTAAGAGCTGATATATCTTGCAGAGAAGTCAATAATTTTACTCAGATGCCTATCATCTGAGCCACGGTTTACCATCTTGCATTATAGTGCTCAAGGTGCATTCCTCAAATGGTAACGGCTCACTGAAATCCTCTCGAAAAATGTCCAAGCGTGTAACCCTCTCTATTCCGGCTCAAATAGTCGGATATTCGAAATATCGAAGAAGATGCGTGCCCAATTGATATTTCTCCGGCAACGCCTTGGAGCTCCTTTGTAGCTTTACAAAGGAGCTTTATAATTCGTGATACACATTGCTGTCTGGGGTCAAGCACATAACAAAGTAGTCCATCTCATCAAGAACCATGTCTTTCAGGTGGGTTACCTGTTCAAAGACCTTAGCTACGGCTCCAGTTGGGGCAGCATCAGCTGGCTTTTAAATTTGTAGACTAAGTGTTCCTTTCTCCTCGGACATTTCATTTGGCGAGACATCACTGGGAAGGATTGACAATGAGCTGTATAGTTTAGTTAAGGAAGCCCCACCCCTTCCACGGGCGCAGGATGAAAGAGACATATACCTTCGCGTTAGCAAGTCTTTTTCTAATTCCTGAAGATTGTAACCTTTGCTTGCAATCAGAGTGTTAGTCGGCGGCATCCATTTCCAGCTGCTGCAGGCCAACTTTCACTGTTCCACCACTTTTAATACTACCTGGTGCGAGAAATTGTTGCGTCATGCCTATATCGCAATCGTCTTTATTACCTTCAATAGGCTGTAGTTCATCTACTTTACCAGCTTGTTTACTTAAGCCCGGCCCCCCAACAGCCGTACTTTCTTTCTTTCTCTTCACCTTGTGCCTCTAACTCTGCGTGCATCTCTCTCTGCCATTTCTTTCTAGTACTCGGCAACCTTGTCCGTTTTATTTTCGAAGTGGTAATATTTCTTGTAAAACTCGTCATCCTTGCCCTTGTAACCTGTCTGGTCATCCAAATCTTGCATCATGCGTTCCGGCACTAAGTATTATAGTCTCGATATTTTGCTCTAAAGTGCGAGCTCCTTGAGCAGGATCCATTGGAAGCTCTTTCGTGGTGGTGTGACCCGGCCCATCATGTCTTTACATTCATGTACAGTGCCCTCGGCTTCTACATCTGATTTCTTGTAGAGCAAAGGAGGTGAATGGATGCTTTATTGGAATACTAACTATACGTGATTCTTGTATGTCAGAAGGGTTTGGGCAGCTGGGGAGTTTGAAAGCAAGATTAATCCTTTTGGTATGACACCAGCATCCGGGCAGCCTCCGATGGTCATCTCCCCGGTTGACGGGCATGAGGTGCTGATCTTCGAATTCAATATGCACGAGTCCATAAATATATGGTAAAAGATCGAGCCTCCTTGGAAAATGACGATCCGGCTCGCGCCCAGGCCTATTCAATATGGGCAGCCCGGGCAATACATGTATGAAACTGCACTATGGCATAAATGATGTTTTTGGCTTGCTTTGAGCGTGACCTGAGCCTGGGAGAACTGCCAGTGGTACAGTTACATTTCTTCTGAAGAAAGACTGTCGATTAGCTGTGAATGTCAAGACCCACCAAGGTTCTAACACAACCTACCTTGAAGAATCCCATCCTTAATTAAGTTCCCCAATGCTTGAAGACCGTACGCGGCCTTAAAGATGTAGCTGCTCGAAAGATGTTCATTGGGTTGACAATAGTGAAAACGAGGTCATGCAAGAAGCCCGTACCTGCTGATTGATTAAAAGAGTGTGTAAACAAGGAACAATCTGCAAGCAAGCTATATTCATCCTTAGGGGAAGATTTTCTGGTGAAATCCAGTCTTGCTCTAGCCTATGAAAATCCCTACGTAAAACTATGGGTAACACTACTATTACAATTGCAAGTTAATGCCTGGTCAAGAACTGTTTGACAACGTGACAGTTAGTCTCGTGCCCGAGTAACAGTCTCGAAACCATATACATTATTTTACTGAACCCCGTAGTAGCCATTAGTTCTTACCTGAATTACTCTTTGAATAAGCATTTGCAACCAGATTATGAGTATTTATCATTAGTAAGTGCCCTTCCTAGAAGTGAGCCCGAGCGGCCGCCTTGCTACTGCATTCAGTAGCATCGTACCCAGCCAGGTAGGTGCTACTCAACAGGTTTGAGTTCTCAGTCAGACCTAAATATATCATATAGGGTATTTCATGGTTAAAACGGTACCTAAAATACAGAAACTACAGACAAATACGAGAACCACATGTAACGTGCTCTCAAGATCAAGGAAGGACATACAATATCTGATACTGTCTCAAACTACGTACACTCTGCAGCCGCCCTGTGCCCTGCTCTTTTGGTTGATACTAATGCACTGTTTCCAGCGAGGCCAGATTTTTCCACAGCACCCTTGATACCATCCAGCTGCGTAGAGGTTATATACAGTTTGCTTTTGTAAAAGGACCACATATATACCGGTAGTCGCATGTCATCGATAGCAGTCACGTACCGACTGAGACTAACTGCACTTATCTTGAATCTGCCCTCGGTATATTCTTTATCTAGTACAATATAATATGCTGGCTTAACGATGCCAGTTAGAATTTATAAGGAATTTTCTAACTTCGGTAATAACACATTGAAGTTATATCTTGAAAGGCTCTGGCAATCCGCTCAATGGCTTAAGACCTTCAGGCGTAAAAGACCTCTGGAAAAGCCTTGGTTTTTGCCAGTTGGTCATGCCGCTGAATGTGGAAAGGGAACAGGTTTAGAGCCTTGTACTGAGGGTAGAATTCATTTAGAGACTATATATCTATATAGTGCAACCACTATATACTGTATATTCCGTCGATACGAATATTTGACTAAATTACTTATGTAACGGAACTAGAAATAATTTGGTTCAAGATTTGAGCGAAGTCTTGCGTTACTTTGAATGAATATATATATATATATTTTTCTCGCACATTTTACGTGCAGCGTAGTTAGACCCGAGCAAGTGATTACCGCATCCACTGGTGAACAAGAGACCTGGTCAGTTTAGAGACATAGGTCGAGCTTATGCAGTAAGTGACGCTACAACGGTCCATTTTTTGGGGAAAAGTGCACAAGGTATCCGAGCGCAAAAATAGGGTGGATGATACCGTGCAATCTGATCTACAAGAGACCAGTTTTTTGAAAAAGTACAGCAGGTAGGTATCTGAGCGCAAAAATAGGTAGATAATAATATGCAAAGGGTCCGGTTTTTTTGAAAAAGTAATTGTTATTATATCTGCTCTCTAATAACGATGTCTTCAGCAAAAGTCAGAGTTCGACCGGGCCCCAAGGCAAAATCAACAGCCTTACACCCACGCAGTCTTACCTCATTAAATGTACGGAAGCCTAAGAAAGTGAATAGAGATGAAGAAGGGAATGAGGCCTCAGAATGGGTAGATGAGGTTGTGTCGGAGGTTTCTAAAAAACCAACAAAGACACGGAAGTCTTGGACCAGAGAGTTTAAGCTGCGTGCTATTACTATGGTTCATAGTAGTCGCGTGAATAAAGGGAATAAATGCAAGGGATATGGAACAAGATGTAAGTAAAGGTTGTAAATATTCTAGTAAATTATATATAGCTAACAGTTGTAGGGGTATCGGAGCAATTAGGTATTGCAAGAGGTATGCTGGAACGATGGATGAAGCAGGAAGATGAAATTGTTGCATCACAGAAGGGATCAAGAATAGTAGAAAGAGCACGAGCTGGACAGTGGCCTCAAATGGAACAAGCACTACATACAAAATTTCTAGCAATACATGCTCTAGGAAAGCCAGTAGGCCAGCGATAGTTTATACGAGAGGGCAAAAAAATCTTTCAACAACTTTATCCTGAACAGGTGGATTGTGATGAGCAGAATAAAGTGACATATCGATGTCAGTTTTCTGTAGGATGGTTTAATGGGTTTAGAGAGCGATGGAATATTTCCTGGCGTGTCAAAACAAAAGTAGCTCAAAAGACACCAGAATAGAAGATACTAGCAGTTCAGGACTTTCTACAAGAAATACGGCGGAAATCTCAACCTCTCAACTCAGAGTTATCTACTTCTCCTCGCTTTCAACTATGTTATATTTACAATATGGATCAAACTCCACTTCCTTTTGAGTTTCTTCAAACTCGTACCTACGATACAAAAGATGCAACTACAGTTCTTATTCACTCTGAACATATTTCATGGACAAAACGGCAAGCAACCTTAATGCTTACAGCATGTTCTGATGGATATTTACGATGCAAGCCAATCCTCATCTTCCATGGACATGCAACCAAAGAAAGTGCTGCCCATCAAATTGAACGAACAAAGTACAGTTCAGAGGTGCATACGTTATTTAATCCTACTGCTTATAGCAATGAAGATGTTACATTAGGTTGGCTAAAGTATGATATATGTGGGATTCCAAAGAATTCAACTGGAATATATCTTCCTCAGCCTGAATGGTTGGTTGTGTTAGATATTTTTAGTGGACAAAAGTCTAAAGCAGTCTTTAACGTCATGAAAGAGTTAGATATTACTACTGTATATATTCCAGATGGCTGTACTGGATATGTACAACCAATGGATACTATTATTAACAAGCTCGTGAAGGATAAAATCGGCGAGATTCTGGAGGAAACATTGGCAAATGAGGATGAAGATACTAGTATTCAACATCGCCGAATAGCAATTACACATGCAGTAGCAGCCGCCTGGTTATGGCTTCATGAATATAAGCGAGATACCATTATTAAGGCGTTTAAGCAGACGGGTATTTCACTTTGTCCAACTGGAAATGAAGATGATCAACTGCATGTACGAGGGCTACCTAATCTTGTGGTGGGGCAATAGGAAAAAGAGTTGGATTCCGATGAAGAGGTTGAATATGTTGTTTTGGCTGAGGATGTGGTGGATGAAACTGATGTAAATCCTTAGCGGTGTACTTTTTCAAAAAAACTGGTCTCTTGTAGATCAGATTGCACGGTATCATCCACCCTATTTTTGCGCTCGGATACCTTGTGCACTTTTCCCCAAAAAATGGACCGTTGTAGCGTCACTTACTGCATAAGCTCGACCTATGTCTCTAAACTGACCAGGTCTCTTGTTCACCAGTGGATGCGGTATAACCTTTGCCGTGATCACTAGCTTGCCCCTAACAGGATACTTATAGCTAGATTCTAGAAATAAGAAAAGAATTTTTTTTTTTTTTAAAAAAAAAAAAAAGACATCTTAATTAAAAATTAATAGTAAGGTTTCGTACAAAAAGGTACGTCAATATTACTGCTGGGAATCTAATTTCTATCTGAGTTTTTCCTATAGCTAAAGTACTAGAAGCTTTATACTGTTTTTTTATAAACTAAAACATTAAGTACTTTAATGAAATAGAAATATTCTGCCAATTGAACTAGGACCCTTTATTATTATTATTATTATTATATTCTGGTATAATAAAATTAATCTTCTAGTATTTAATAGAAAGATTTCCAAAAAAAAAAAAATACTTTTGCTAGTTAAAGTAGTTTAGTTATTCAACAAGTACTCCTACCTTATTTAGTTCCCCTAAGCCACTGCGAAATGATTTTATCAAAACCCGATTACTGAAGAATAAGTTCCGCAACTCCTTCAGTTACCCTGAACTTATATTTAAGTTGAGAATGGTACCTTGTCTTGTGATATGTCAAGCCGTGCAATAATTATGCCAAAAACTGTGGCAGATAATGTGTATCGGAAGTATCATAGTCTCCTAAATTTGCATATCATTATCTCTATCTATGTTGGGGTGAGTGGGCCAGGGGGGAAATGGAGAGGGAAGGAGAGAGAGAAAAGGTTAAGTCTCACGGCGTCAAGATACTGCAAATGTACATTACATTATACCCATGTTAAAAACCTCCCACTTTCATGACTTCGAGACAAGGACAAAAATCATTACCCTATCCCATATCTCTCCAATCCAATCCGTGTGACTCGACTTACCTAGTCTAACTACCTCGACTACAGCCACCGTGATCCGCCTGGCTCAACTGTATTGTCAGCCCTACATATTTAGAGTCTCTTGGTCCCACTAAGTCCGCCTGCAGCTGGCCCGACTAGTTTGATTGCAGCTATTTAACTATTGTCTGCCTAGCTTGCCTGGTTCGACTTCACCTGTGTACTATAGTTCAAAGTCTGCCCTATTTTGACTGGTTCGAATTGTAGCCCGGCCCCACTGAAGAAGTCCCTCTGGCACTATAGTCCACCTGGTTTGGCGTAACTCTGCTTAGTTCACCTGAGTCCCGTTATTCGACTGATCGTATGTTGGGCTATTTCACACGCCGCATAGGCGGTCGTATGATGTACGGTGGTCTCAACCCATGGGAGGAAGGTTACCTTAAGCCCGTTGCTGGATCGTCCATGTACCCACTATCTATCCGCAATCCGGCTTCATCAGAAGGTGCTACTAATTGGGAATATAAACATGTAGACCCCTCGTCTGTCAATATCTTCAACGGCTTGCTTCACGCTTTTCTATCTTCAAAACGCAACAGCTAAGTAGAAAATCAGCACTCGAGCTACAAATGTGACATAAAATAATGCACCTACTAAGATAACCAGACAACAATGTGAGCGCCAGTTTGTAGCATACTGTAGACATGAAAGACTCAAGTACATACTTGGAGCTCCTATCACCAACAATCTGCCCGCTATGATAGCCTCGAGATCGTTTCATTGATTACGGTACAGGAACGCCTTGTCTTCTGGCTCGGCCAGGGCGCATAGCTAGGTAGGAATAACACTACCTAGTTCTAGTTAGTTCATCAACGATATGTGTACTTATTTTGCCGGGTCTGGCCGATTAACTGGTCTTTCCCTTGAATCCACCGGGTTTCCGTGTGGCTCCTCATAGCCCCCCCATCGGGGCTGCATAGGAGTACTAAGTATTTAAAAAAAAAAAAAAAAAAAAAACCTAGTTCTAGTTAAGTGTAAACGCGCATAGAAACCTGCCTGGATCCATTAATTGAAAAACCGAATGCATATACTGCCAGATGCACTGCAAAAGCATAACCAGTCCTTCTAGTTTCCTTTTTCCTTAAAGGCCATTCGAAAGGCATTGGATATTCAGAGAGTTCAGTCAATAACACCTCAAAACTCTTAACTTAAAAAACTTAATCTCCAAGGTTGCTCCAGATGAGGTTGCTGCCTTGTAGTCATGCGCAAACGCGTGATACGTCGACCGGGGTCTACATGAATTCTCATCAAGTTGATGAGTTTCCCCCCCCCCCCCCCCACACCCCATCTCTACAACCCTGGCCCTACATTTACTTTTGGTTTTCTGGGCATACGAATCTCAAGGTATTAGGGTACCATTCCCTTCAGAAGGGGCCTGGCTCCAAGGCCTGTGGGTTTATCTTGCCTGGATTGGGTTACAGTAGAAGTTGAATACAAGTTATGCCATTAGGATGGTTGACCCATTCATATGAGGAATATATAAAAGGGAATAGCTAATGGTTTCCTGATTCTAGCATTCTTATATCGAATATATCCTTGTATTAGGCATGATTATATCGAAGTTCTACGTACACATTCGAGAGCATGGGCAGCCTATAGGAAAGAGTCACTTACTGTATATACATGATTAATTGTGGCTATGGTGGCAGTTAAACACTACATATACGCAATTGCTCCAACTTCGCATGAGCCCTCGCTCGTGGGCAGGTTCAAGTTCATTAACAGGTAAGTCTCCCGGAGGGCCAGTCACGAGAAATATAATGCCTCTATCTGCTCCGCAAAGCAAGAATGCAAATATCACAGGCCTGATACATGATGCAGGCACCGTCTAACGTCCACATTAAACCACATATGGTAAATGTATAGGCACAGTACGTATATGTAAATGTGTTGCGCCATTGCAGCTACCCAAGATGATTGCTACATTACCAGGTAAGTCAAGATGCAATCATTCGTATAGGTACGGCTGCAACCTCACGAATTGCTTTTAACCTTTAACAGGGAGAGGATGATCCTTACCATCTTGATTTGTTGAAGAAGAGGCAGTCGGTGCCCATCAGCTGCGCTTCCAAATGCACTTTGGAAACTCTGATAAAGCAACTTTGAAGCTTGTATTCCTCCAAACCTGGCTTGCAGGCGTCGAATTGCATTTTACATCTAGGCCAAGGCCCGGGACGCCCGCATCATTTGCGGACGCATGTCATTTTGAGAAACTCGAGGCGCTTAAGCTTATCCAGGCCACAACACTACTCCACAGTATCTGAGAATATGCAGGAGTTAGGTATCTTGCCCACTGTTTGGGGGAGGAAGCAGAAGCAATCTTCCCCGCACCATTATTACTGGCCGTTGATCTTTCTGTCCCTGCGGGGGATACATATTTACGAGTACCAGTCTAATCCAACCAAAGTTGCAGGAGCAACTGTCTTAACATTCAGGCTCACTGTTTGATGAGCATAAGTACACTCTGCTTGTACACTTACGCAATAATGATCATAACTACCTGCAGGATTATTTTGACTTGAATCAATGCAATGCACGCAACCCCGTCCATCAATGCTGTACCGGCATTCTGTGCCGGCGGCAAATGGAAGATAAGAATCTGTATTATTTAACATGCAAGCTGGCTTCAACAAAGCTTTGGGAACACACACTGTGACTTCCCGCGGAGGGCCATATGTATAAAGATATAATAGTCAATTGCAAACCCGTCTTATTGGATACCCTTTGGGTAGAAAGCCCAATTAGGGATGTTACCCAATAATGGAGGGCCAAAAGATGAAAAACAGCCATGTTTCTGATTTTGAGGAGCTGGATCTTGCATTTACCTAAGAATATGGGTATCCAATCAGGAAGGTCATTTAAAGGTTCGACAGTATGCAGTCCATGTAGGTGCATGCATTCCACGGCATCATCCGTGAGCCCAATCTCATACCATTGGGTTAAGTCCTAGTCGAAAATTTTTTGATCCTACGCTTGCCTTCTCGTTGTAAAATGGGCGTTACTACTTGTGGGGCCAGAACTCACCTCTTTATCAGTGCTTTTGTTCGCTAGTTTTTTTGCGGTACCTTTTGCGGTGCCTACTTAATCAAGCAAACTACGGTACTGTACATATCCTGGGCAACTGATCAAACTTTATTGGATTTCTTGGCACCCTTCACAAACACTGTGCATGCGGCGTCCATGTGTCAAACCGACCACGGGGGGTAGGTACGTACATACTGTAATACAAGGGAACGTTTCCAAGGTAAGCCTGTCCATCCGGCCTGATCATACACTAAATTCGAAGTCATGGCAGCTCGAAACCTTTCTTTTTTGCGGGGTGGGGGGGGGGGGACCTGTAATAGGACAGCTCATCACTTTGGCCCCCTCCAAAAAAAAAAAATTTCATCGCTGATGTTGATTGATTGAATTCTAGTAGATTCTCCAGATATCTTATATATATATGTGTGTGTGTGGGTGTGTGTGTTTGTGTGTGTTTGTGTGTGTGACGGGATATCTTACTGTTGATGAACTGGCAGTTCTGATATCGTTTTTCCCTTGAAGGTGATTCTGGAAACAGTGCCAACTGCTAAGGGCACCAAATAGAACGATGATACCTCTTTACCCCCCGAGAGGTGCTCCCGCCTCTTGTCCTCAGATAATGGTTGCGTGCATGCGGCTTACGGTAGGATCGTCGAGTTCATGCGCTTACGGTAGGTAGGATCAGAAGCACACAGGAACGGAAAATCAATGCAGTTCCCGATAAGCAATCTGTCGGCTTATTTCATATTTCATGGTAATTATTACATGCTGTACAGTATCTACAGAGTATTTCATTCTTTATTTTTGGCTACTTGATATTAGAGGACCAAAGGATTGATTCGGGCACAAGTACTCTGTACATGCATACACAACAATTTGGTTCCGTTTGGTCAAATACGAACTGCGGCACAATACGAACAGCAGCAGTAATACCCCAGCAGTTTCGATTTGCACCGAGACACAAGCGAGCTGTAGCCCAGAAACCAATCTGGTTCATCTATGGGGGACCTTTTTTTTTTTTCCTTTGAATTGGCATAGGTACAGTACAGTAAACACTTTGTTTGGCGGACGAATGCGATGCATACAGGCTCAGGGGCTATATTGGTATAATGTACCGCGGGCCGATGCATGGCTAAATAAACATGGGAATGATACCCCAAAAAATATAACGTTCCTGGTCGGAGGCTCCAGTTGGTGGGGTTTCACAGCAGGGCGCCAAAACTACTTAGATATGGATTAAACCGAGAGTGACGTAGAGCCTAGTTAACCGACAGCGCGGTACTGTGTGGATATGCACATGCACACAAACAGTTCGATTATCTCCTAGACGATTTAAACACTGACAAGAGACGAAGTTGGAATGACGCCGTACCGCACGGAGCAGCCCGTACATCTGCTTGTCGGACAAACTCATCACAGTTGATCTGTGAAAGCCCCCCAATACTTCCTTTCCACCTCTTGAAGGAATGTATTTATGGCGCCGACACACCAGGTAAGTAGGTGAGGGTGTGGATCCACCGCCCCGCCCCCCTTTCCCCCGGAATTCGTGGCCAAACATCACTTTAACAATTACTTTAATAACCGGCCTCGTCAGGCAACAAAACGGAGCCTGTCGTCGAAAAGTTGTTTCAATTTCTTCCAACACTAACTAGTGTGTGTGGTGAGGGGGCTTGCAATTGGGCCTTCATAAAACATTCCTGGCGCCAATAGAATCACACCCTCTTCGGGAGTTCGAACTTTGCCTGACTCATTATTTGAGTAATTTGCTTGCCATCAATCCTTCTCGCCGCTTTTAGGGTTGATAATCTCTACGCTAAAAATAAAACAACTCAGAGGAAACGAAACAATTTTCCATATTGTCGAGCATAGAATTGGCTGTGGGATGTTTTCGATATCAGACAAGTGGTGGCGGTAAAATTCTAGCGATTGCTTTGACAGTTGTTTGCGTAGTGCTGTGTGACTCCTCCTTTGAACCTTTTGAACCTGTCGTCAGGCTGCAGATTTTTTGGGAAGCATGCATGAAATTCCAGCCAATGGAGTTCATGTGGAGCAAGCATTATTGCCACAAGTACTGATCAATCTGAAATTAACTATAATGATATCACTCGTAGTCTTCGCTGATGTGAGGGCCATGGCTGAGCAAGCTGAAGGCGTTGCCGTTTAGATTCCCCCCTTTTTCATCTCGGAAAGGGCCGTGTTATTTGCTTCAACTTCAGAGCGCCCTCTTCTTGTCGCGCCGTTCGCATCCTCATCGAACATTGCCCAAAAGCCGAGACTTGGTCGCGAAGAAAAAAGTTGAGGGGCAAGGAAGTTGGTTAGAAAAGCAATCATATGTGGACCCTCATCCTAGTAGGATCCGTGTCCCACCATGAACCATGTCTTAGTTTTATTGTGTGGGACTGCTTTCCTTGCTCATTGCCTGGGTTCGAAAGTCCTAATTATTAGAGTACGACAAATTTGTACGTGTGTTGAGCGACTAAATCCGAGCTGTATGGGTTTGCCGGGTGCCAAACTTCGGCATAGGCGAGCTCCAGGGGACAGCAAAGTACCTGGCATTGAAAACCATCTGCTCATAACGGTCGGTAAAATCAAAAACTCAACCTGTCTTGACCGGAGGCAGTTCTGCGCCTAAAGAACCGATGCTAATTTCCAAGACACTCTGAATAAAATACCGCACACACCCGAGTGAAAACTTTTTCGTGATTTTCATCAAGTTCCCTATTCCAAGGGCCTTTCAGGTTGAAACAAGGAACGTGAAGGGCAAGATTGTCCCCAATAATGTGCCCGAATATTCCTGTCCAGTAACGGAGTTGTTTCTGTGTGATACAGGATATGCTGGATGTTTCAGTCGCAAATTTTTTTTAATGAACAATTCTGGTTTAAGAATTTCGACTTCCTCCTTTGCCTCGTGTGGGTGGACCGTAAATCTATATTGTTGAGGATTTGCCCTGCCAGTATAATTGGCTCATATTTAGTTACAGGCATCAGTGCTCCCAATATCGTGGCAAGAAATCCAGTCACTGTGATATGAACATTGAGTACAAGTGTTCCAATAGAGAGATACGTATCAGTCGAATTCATTAATAATAATACATAACTACCACCCTCGTCAATGAAATCCTACGAGTACAATCTAGCTGGGTATCATCCTCCTCTTATGCCTATAATCCAAACAAGAAATTGCACAGCCATCCTGCACACTGTCCCACCACTGTCCCGCCACTGTCCCGCCACTGTCCCGCCACTGATGCCCTAATCTCACTTCCTTTACCTCCTATCCCTGCATTACTGAATAATCCTGCCCTATGAAACTCCTGCTAGACCCATTGACCTCTTGATGAAGAAAAGCGAAAAAGAAATGGTATCAATAAATTAAGACAAGAAACATGAGATTCCCGGTAACCATAGCAAGCCATAAGTAGTTCCACCCTTTCCACGTATTAGTCGACAATCCCTCCTGCCCAATACTCGCTGTCACTGACGACAATATAAAGAAACCAAACGACCTCCCCCATATGCAAATAGAGAAAAATATCTTTCACCTAGACGCAGATGAACGTGAAAAGCTTTTCCAAACCTGCTAGAACCGTAAGCCAACCGAAAGAACCGAAACCAGGAAATGAACATGTAATAATACAGTACTACCTTATGAGGTAACATGAATTTAAATAGAAAGCAAACTTTTGATCATCTTGTCAGAAACAACGAAAGAGACCAATACCTGGTGAGAAAGCTTGATATGAAAAAAAAAAAAAAAGGAAAAGAACCGTTTCTCAGACCATTTCAAAAAAAAAAAGGAATTAAAGACATAAAACTCAAGGAAGACGTAATATGAATGGAGTAGAGTGAAAAATTTGTTAACGACCTTATATCCCTGATTTACGCGTCTGGTCTTCTGAGAATCTCCTCACAGTTGATGTCGAACCGTTCGCACCATGTCTTAACACCTCTCATCAACTTCTCAGTGTTATCCCACTCCTTCTCCGCATTGAACATAGCATCGACAAATTCGGCACCACTCTTTCGTCCCATTTGGATGCCCTTCTCACAGCTTTTTGCTCCATTCCACATAAACTTCTCACAGGCGCTTAGGAGCGTCTTAAGCTTTTGCCAAAGCCTTTCACCGTTGTCGATAAAATCGTTGACAATCTCCTGGTTTTCATCCCTGGTGATAAGACCGTAAAACTCACGTGCTCGTTTGAGTTTACCGCTGAGAAGGATCAGGAGCTCCCACAGCTTACCAGCCACATCTGTCGCTGTGTGAAAGCGGCCATGGTGGAATTTCGTCCAGTTGAAGATCCATTCTCCGAGAGAATTGGCATCGAAGACACTCCCGAGAAGAATTATTGGACGTTCTTTGGGGTCCCAGTTCTTGAGACTGTAGTCAGGGGGAATACCGTGCTTGGCTGCTTCTGAACGATGTTCTTCAGGGTCAATTGATTGCGCATCAGGCCCTGTGGTCTTGGCCCTCCTAGCGGTAGGGCGAGGAGGTGGCGAGGAGGTGAGCGAGGAGTACCCTCGCCCGCAGCCCACGTAGACTCACGCCTGTGGCTGCGGGCAGAGCGGGTACGGTCCTTTGGTGGTGGTGATTGGGGCCCTGCATGGCCAGGGAAAGGTGTGAACTGTAGCAACTTACGATTAGACCCCTTGTATTAAATGGGCTGAAAAGAATATACTCACATAATCAGATTGTGGGAAGCCTGGCATGTAGGTGGAGAAGAATGGTGGTGCGGCGCCGTGAGCTCCGTGAGAAGTTGGCGGTGGGGTGTGCAGTGGAGTATGCATGTAAGCCGCACCTGCTCTGGTATGGGGACGTGGTGGTGGGGTGGCATAGTCATGAGAACTGAAGTCAGCATGTTCATGAGTCGCAGCGCGTCTTATTCCAGGAAACTCTGTTGTATTGTAATCATGACTCCTTCGCCGAGAATGATGAGGAGTTCTTGGGGATGGCGCTGGAGTTGGGATTGATCCAGCACCACTGTATTCATAAAAGGTGTGAGCTCTAGTACTTGCAAAATTCGGAGGTGGTGGAGTGGGATAATATCCATATGGGGAGAACGGATTTGGATATGGCGACGTTGGTGGTTCGAACTGCATTTTGGCGGAATGATTTGAGATATATTATCTCCCTTCTTTTTCTGTCCTCCCGTTTTGAGGCCTATAAGTAGTGGGTTGCCCGTGTATAGTTGGGCTGATGCGCTGTGATATTCAAGGATAGCTTGCTTCTATGTCTTGTGTCATAGGATTTCTTCAACCCGGAAGCCGTTAAATTCGCCAACTTGACTGCTTGAGGATTTCGTGAGGCAGAGGTCTTTGATTATCGTCTATTCAGATCCGCCGGTTTAGCGAATGCTGCACGATGATGAAGCTGGGAAGCGATGTGGGATCGAAAAAAATTTCGAGACTGTGCGGCGTGGGGCTGGCTATATATATGAGCACAGCTCTGATATTTGTGGTCTCTGCATCTAGCCCAAGACTCAGGTTTCCCCCTGGTGAAGGAGCACTAACCCCTGCCACGGCAAGCAGCATCCTTACACACACCTCCATAATTCCACCCAGATTGGTCGCCGCTTTTTCCCAAATTCATTTCTCATTTTTCAAGGTGGTGTGTTGAAGCTGAACAGCTGATGTGAGCTTCCACTGAAATAAACAGAAATAATTGTCAGCTTCCTTCTCGAAAGCCTGTGCTTAAGCACCCAGACTCGTAGTAGGGTAAAGGGGCTCACTTAGTAGCTTCTATATTATTCTAGTATCTTCGACAGTTCCCCTGCTTCAATGGGCGTAGACCAGTGTCATTACACGCGCATTTTTATCGGTCTATGGGCTCAGCCACAGCCTGCAAAGGTAGAGAATGCTAGGGGTTAGAACTAATATTAATCTTGCAAATAATAGGTGGGGTGTTTGAGGATGTCTTGAAATATGCGCCTTTCATTACAACACTCCCCAGAAGATTGGATCCAACCGCCCGTACTTGAATTTCGAGATAACCAATCAGTGGCCGTCATAGAGAACCCTTCTTGTGAAATTCACTCCCATTTGAGTCATTTTGTTCCCGATATTGGAAAGTTGGGATGATGCTAATTTGAGTGAGTATTAATCAATCTCCATCTCACAAGGAAGAGTTTTGCTGTATGCGTAAAGCGGTAGCTGTAAGTTGAGGCGTGTCAGATGGGCGATGACGAAAATCCAAGCCCACTCAGGTCAAGGAGGGGCAGTTCGAATGCGAAGGTGGGGTTTGCGCTTCTTGCTCTGCAAACGGACAACTCAGCCAACCATTATGAGGTACATGATGGCTAGCAACGCAGCTTCATCTGGCTGGTACATTAAGTTGATCTCTTGGCCGCCTATAGCATCTGATGTGCAGGTTTCCTGACGGAATATTGCATGTTCCCCCAAGTAACGTGGCCAGGCCTGATGAGAGTCCATGAGGATGGCCTTACACCCAAGCCCTACTGCCATAGCGGTCTTGGACCTGGGGAATCCGATATTGATCACACACCTTCCCTGGCAGCTTGGTTGGCTGGGGCTCATTAGGAGTCCTCATCCTTCCCCTTGTATTCCCCAAATAGCATGACTCCACGTTTCAAGTCAATGCTGTGCCTACTGGTAAATAATTCTATCCGTGACACTTCGCTACGGACTCACGAAATCACCATAACTAGAGCTGAAGGCCTTCGGATCTGCATTTGAAGCAGAAGCCCAAACGGATTTAAAAATAACTCTCGAGCTTCATCACCGACACGTATTGCAATGCTGTTAGAATCGTCAAGATATGCCTCGCCAAAAAGGATCGTTATAGGGAGCCCGAAGCCTGACAATGGCATTCCTTACTTTTCACCTTATGCCAGGTTGATATGGCTGTGAGTCGTGAAGCCTTCTGTGATCAACAGCATTTAGGAAGTCCTGAATGGCTTTAATTTTTGTATCCCTCAATTACCCAGCTGTTCTCACAGCTCATGGTTCCAGATCCGATCGAATGTGAAGTTTAGAGTCCTGCGAAGCTACCCCATTTGCTGATTAGCTACATGATTGAAAAGGTTTACATTGTGGCCATACCAATATATATCTTGTCTAATTTTTTGAGTGTCCTAGCTGGTACCCTGGTTTAGTTGTAGCAGCTTGATCCTCTGTCTCTGCCCAATTCCCGGAGATGGATGCAGCATATATAGGTACTCTGGTTGGCATAAATGCCTCGATATTTGAAACATGAATATGGGAGGGGGTAGTTATTGTTGCTCAAAATGCGCTGTGCTAGGTTGTCATTTTTTAGCCTGGTAGCCCATTCTCTCTGCTTACCGATATATCGACATACTTGGTTAAGCATGCCATTAGTTACCGGATCTCGTTCCCACAGCCGTCAGTTTGTTGGTTGCTGAAAGCAAGAGAACTGGAGCTGTTGGCAAGGCTCAGAACGCTCCAACAGTAAGTCTCGAAGTATGCGGCGATCTCTCTCCGAGTAATAATCTAGATAGCTATGTATTCGTGTTTGCTGGCAGAAGCTTATGTCTCGGTTTGACATGTACCTTCGGTGAGGCTCGGAAGCTTCCATATGGATCAGATTATAGTGCAACAGGGCATACACGATCTGATCTCCCAAGCATAATGCTCGCTGAACTGGCCATGAGTATTAGAATGTCTGTATCTAATTATGATAATTGTCTCGACGTTGATATTGAACTTCAACTAGGCAATTGGCCATCGGGCCAACATCATTGGAATATTTGATAAAGAGGCTGAAGATTGTATAGGTACACCCTATGGGATATATATATGGATCGGCCGCCGGCTGAATTCGTAGATGCCGTTTGGCCAATAGTCTTGTTGTTGAAGCAGGCGATTAGTCCTACAGCTCGGTCAACGAGAGAGCAGCCTCATGAAAGGATGATAACTATTAGTTGGTTGGCACATTCCCTCTGAGGCTCCAATAATCACTTTGAAATTCAGGACAGTCAGCACGGTGACTTTGATGTAGATTCCGGAAGAGACTTTGACGGTATATAGCTATGCATAGCGAGATTGCCTTGTCAGGTTATCGACTGGCTCTACCGTCCGGTTTGTACTGTCGGACGCAGTATAAAAGAACCCCATACTGCGTAAGAGCGGATTGAGCTTTTCTCGCCCTACTACCACAAGGGTAATTTATCTCCATTATGCTTCTATTCTCCTGATGCTGCACATGAAACGTCCTATGGTTTGAAAAGCTTCGGCGCTACTGTACCGACGTTAATGTTGAGCATTCAGTCTTGCCCCCATAGTTCGGGAATATCAAAGCGACCAGCAAGTAAACCGCTCTTGCTTAGTTCACGCGGGGTTTCACGGTTCCGACACTGTGATGGGATCTTTTCTCTATGGTAGTTATATATTGTTACCAAACAGGGTCTAGCAAATTTGCTGAATGGCATCGAGTGTTGTGAACTGCTTAGACCAATAATACTGGTCATGATATATATTTTTAAAAATACCCACCAACAACCAGACTACAAATAACCTAGTGCACAGCGTTATCTTGTTCTGATCATGCTGCACAAATTTCCACTATTAACCAGGCTATCAGCTATCTACTCAGTACTACCGTACTTAGTCTGGCGTGATTATTTCTTAAGTAATTGCAACTGTATTGGATCTAGAGCACTACCCGATTGGAAGTCTGATGACCCAATTGGGAAGTACATGATACTTGTCTGGTTAGCACAGGCGCGCCGAGCAACGAGCTAGCACCCTTCTCGCGCCACAGAGCTCGAGATCCAATCAGACTACAAATAATACCCAAATACTGTAGGATCCTAGCCAGCCTAATATGTATCCTGCCTTCTCTTCGCTCTTTGGAGAGATCAAGCGTACAGTAACTGCTATTATTATCCTCACCGAAAACTAGACTACACCGGATTATGATAGAGTTAATTGGCCTCGCCTTTTACTCTCGTAACTCGTGGGCCTATCTCTCTCCTATCAAACGACTACCTTATGACTGGCTAGTCTAGTTGTAAATAGTCTTCTCTCTGGCTGCTACGAGATATGCCAATTCAAGCAGATGTGGAGTGGAGGGAAGAAAAGATCAAGATCTTTTGTGATAGCTCACGGTTAATCGGTAACTCGGGATATGTCGGCAATCGAGGGCACTTGGAGGTTGGCAGCTGTTGCGATAAAGACTACAGGTCCTCAAGGCTAAGGGAGAACCAGACTAGGGAGATTCTAACTGCTAAACCATTATATATCTGCAATTGGTGCGCATCCTATTGTTTGGAAAATCAGGGCAGGCAGATCGACACGGCAACACCTCGTGATCTTATATCCTGTCTCTTCCCCATTGTGCAGCAATCCCGGGAAACAAGCCGGAATCCCAATCGTTTACGCTGCCGAACTGTAACTAACATCTCCACATTCCGCTGAACAACCCTGCAAGATATCGCTGATTAAGACGGATCCTCGACGTTGCTTTATCCAAATCAGGACGTTTAAAAGAAATACCCCGCTTCAGAGTAGTCTGGTTGGCACAACACCCTCGTAGGTAATTATTAATTATAACATGTGCTTGATTGATTTTTGCATTGGTCCAAAACCTTGCATGTCCAAAGTCGCTCCCCTGCCCAGCTCGCTTGCTTGCTGTTTATTTGTTACGTCAGAAACTCTTAATTCGTTTTCCCCACCCCACCCCTCTTATCGCTAGACCTGCAACGACTCTGCTATAGATTACCTCTCACAAGATTGGACTCGATATATAACTTGTGTTCTGTATTACTGAAGTTTTACGGTTCCATGCTCTGCTTCTAGCAAAATCAATTCTTACTTCCTTTAGCTTACACAAGGCGTAAGCTGAGGTGGGAAGTCATGCATTAAGTGGTGATGCCGATGCCAGTAACGCAGTTGTTTTGTTTTTTTCTGTCGCCCTGCATGCACCTTGAAGGATTGCCTATTGAGCGGGGTACTGTATTCAGGCGGACCTTCTTGTATTCATGGATCTGAATGATTAGTGAAAATGATTGTATTAGCACCCTCACGCATATTGTACCCCGCATCGGTGTCCAGAACCAATGGATTACGTCACGATATTTTCGATATCGCGTGGCCATGGCTAGAGTAGTCTGGGCCTTGATTATTTTCAGTAAGTACGGTAATGTAGTACATTTGCATTTGGATATATTACATATGGATATGTGCACACGCATTTTTAGAGATCTGGAGACTAAACTCCAAGGAGAATCAAAGAAAGTAGATCACATGAGTCTATTAATAGCTCTGGTGGTTCAAATTGCTCCTCTAGAAACGATCTGACCCAGGTACAGTACGGCCCTATGACTCGTCCCTACCTTAGTCTGGGTAGTCCGTTCCCAACTAGACTAGTCCGTCCCATGGTCTTTGAAAATACCCCTCGACAAGTTTCTTGGCAAACAGGGCCCACACCCTACTTTTTAGCGTTATATGTGTAACTGAGTTTTTCTTCACAACTCCTCACGATCTCTCGAACTCCATCGCTCATCAATCGCCACACTCATGTTTCTTGAGACCACCGGCTCCGCCTCATGCATTGCATCGCCCTTTCACCGAGTTAACCTACAGCAGCACTACAGCAGCACTACAGCACTCAATCGCCAATATGTATGCCATCTGTCCTGCCCATAGTCAAACGACAGCTTAACAGCATGCAGTCAATCTATCTGGGTACGTTCCAAATACCTCTGCTTGGGCATGAGCAAATAAGCACATTCTCTTGTGCCCTCTATCTATGCCTATTGATCCGATATATCACGGTTCCCCACTTTCCCTCCTCTGTTTGCTGGTCACTTTGCCTGTGCTTGTCTCTGCCACTATTGGGGTGCCCTTCTGTGAGAATGATGATAATCAAATCCATACAAGCCCCTTCGGGGGCGATGCGGTTATTTACACACTGAAAATTCTGACTTACTATCAATTGCAATAAACATTGTTCATTTACCACCTACCCTGCTTTGGGCCTGCAACTGGAGATTTCAATTGGGTCTTGGTGCTAATTTGTATCTTGCAAGGGTTTAGAGATCATGACTGTAGATTGTATCTACAAAGTATATCATCTCAATTGGAACCGTGGGCTTGATGAGGAGACAGTCGCATATTCACAAGCCTGAAATCGTGGAGATATCGGCATTAGGCTTTTTCATTAACTTACCTGTTTGAGGTACTAATCCATAAAGCAGCGAATATAGGACTACTGGCGCAGTGATGAATTTGGGGCTGTTAGTGGCCGGGCCCGGCTCACCGGTTTGGAGTAACGGTCGGTTGACGAGAAAAATGTCAAACGTTTGACTAAGATGATGTACGTGGAGGGATTTTTACGCTTATTGGTGGTACTATTAACATGAATCAAAGTACAAGATCCTGGGCTAATAATCAATCTACTGCCTAGTCCTCCATGCTTTTGAGTTATTTATGTGCTTTCTAGAAGCATCACAAACGTCAGCCTGCATATTTAGCTTAATCACCGTCCTATCTGTTCTAGACCCATTTCTCCGATAACAGGTCCATCCATCATACTCCCACCATACCCGCTCTTCTCACCTCCGAGAATCTCCATCCAAACTCCGTCTACCAACTCCGTAACTTGCCGTGCTTGTTCCCTGACTAACCCATCACTGTCAACGCCTCGCACATATTCCACGACTCTCTTCACCTGATTTAATCTACTCCTGACCCATCCTACGCCTGGCTGATCGTAGTTCTTCAAATGTCCAGCGAGGCATACCATTGCAGCTCGTCTAAGTATACCCTTCTCGGGTGTCGTCTCAAGCTGTAATATTGCCAACGAGATGTCCATTGCCATTTCACATGTTCCTGCACCAATTCCCAGGGAGTTTGTCTCTACCGCAGCAGATAGGATAGATAGTGCCGAAGCCCTTATGCGGACATCCTCAAGATGAGTTCCAGGAGGAGGAAGCCAATTCCTGATGATGTGAAGCTGATGTTTGAGTTTGAGTTTTGCATGAGACGGGAGAGGATTTCCAACTTCATCGAGCGCTTCCTCTTCCTCATCTACATCTTCTACTTTACCAAAGTATGGATTTTTTGGTGGTTTCATGGCTTTGAGGCTTTCTTTGACCTCATCACCTTTGTCTTTCTCGCTTTTGTCCTCCCTTTGTCTCCTACGGCTGATGATTTCGATCATCCCTCGAGCAACCGTATGTGCAATCTCGCCTACGAACATTCTCCCTTCTTTTTCAACCGCTCCCAGCAGGGCTTCGCCAACACGAAGCCGCTCATCTAGCGTTAGTACACCGGAGTCGTCCATATAACTCTCTACAAGCAGCCGTACAACGGTACTGGGATGCTTTTCACTAAGTGATTGTAGGCATTTCACGACGTTTAGATAGACGAAGCTATCGATGTCTTTTATCATAGAGATGAGCAAACGGAGGGTAGTATGAATGTCGAGAACCGGGGAGCGAGCAAGAATGAGTTGGCGGAGGAAATAAAGCCCATGGGCGCGAATGGGGACGAGTGGATCAGTAGCATAGGACAGTGCAGTTTTGTAGGTGGTCTTTTGCTGTTCAAGGAGGGAGAACTGTGGAGTTTCCCCAGTTGTGCTAGCAGTAACTGTATTTGGCGTGAACAGCGATAGGAAGGATGAAATGTTGATTGATAGGGAGGATATCGATGGGTCAACCAGGTAGGCCGGTGCAGAGGATAGAAAGTGAAGTGAAGGTGTGAGAGTGTGGAGGAGTCGCTCGTCTTGCTCTGTTAATTGAGTTTCTGGGTTTGCTATCATGGAACTTAGCAGACTCAGGGTAATTGTTATGCGTTCCATCGAGTCCGAGTCTTCGCTACTTGCAAGTGCGGCGGCCTCGTCCATTCTGTCATCCTCGTCCTCATCGCCTTGACCGATATACTTTCGCTTAGGCATATCATTGACCCCATTGGGTCTGATATCGGCTTTTGCGGAAGTTTCAGGATCAATGATTTCGCCAAGCCCCTTCATAGATGGACTGCTTATTGCTTGTAGTTGTTTCATACGATGTTCCTGCAGAGCTTTCCGCGACGAGACGTATTCGTTGATGATATTTATGATAACCTGAAGTGTCTCTGTGGGCTTCTTACCCAACTTATCTGTGTAGTTGGTGAGAATTTGCTGCAAGATCTTGAGACGGGCGAGGACCCTGTGGTTTGTGTGAGCACGAGAACTAGGCGAAATACTGAAACGATTCATACCTAACAGGATCTTCCCCCTCGTTATTACTACCACCAACACCAAGCCAATCGCTCAGAATGTGGAGAAAAAGCGCAGTGATGGCACTTCCGTCCTCACCGACCTGAATATCTTGAAGTAACCTCATAAATTCCACCACCCTCCCATCAACTGCTTCCATACCGAGTTTCTTGCTACTGGGTTTTCGCTCACGTATTTCTATTCCTCCATATTCTCCATTTCCAAACTCCCAACCCTCTCCTCCAGTATATCCCAAATTGTAAAGAATCTGCTCAAGCGGTTTCTTCTTCTCTCCCATTGATGTAGGATGTACTGTAACGTTCGCACCCATCGTTTTAATACAGTTAATGAGCAATGTTCTTGGGAGCTCGCTCCACTGTACGGCCTTGTTTTTTTCCTTTGAGACACACATTAAACCCCATAAGGAAAGAAAGACTGGTTTCAGCAATCTCTGTGGAATTAGTGGGGTAGGATGTGCTTGTAGGAGGTAAGCAAGTGTGGAGAGAGCGGTTAGGAGAGTTGATTCCGTTATTAAGACTGACGTATCTTGTGGGCCTTCAGTTCTATTTGCATCCATTTCCGCATCCTCATCAGGTATAATTGATATCAAGGGCTTAAATAGGGCAGTTTGTATCATCGTTGTATTCTCCCCAAGATTTTCGAGCTTCAACAAGGCTTTAGATGATGTCCTACCCTTGTTGCTTGGGATGGTTGGTATGGATTTCGTATATAGATCTTCCTTCGTATCTTTATCCTGCCCATATTCTGGATCTAATGCTTTTAGTATTGGTACTATGACCTCTTTGTCTATAACTTTCTCGATACCCTTTTTTGCCAGCAACTCTGCGATTACATAGGCTGCTGTCCTTTTCAATCCTTCATCAACCCCACCATGCACTAGCTCTATCAATTGGGGGCAAACAGTATGAAACCACTCTTCGGGGCTTATGGACTTTGGGACAGAGCCTATGATCCTCGCTGCCTTCGCCAGAGCATCAAGAGGAATATCTGGCGTTCCTGAAAATTGCGTACCAAATCCAACCGGTGTGGGGGCCGACAAGAAGAGCTGGAGAATGTGTCTGACAGCATTGGGGCGGTGGATGGGGATAGTTGAAAGCTTTGCAGATACGGGAGCGAGAAACCATCTCGGACATTGGGGATGTACGAGAGACATCAATATTAGAAGAAGCTGAGGTGTGGGTATTCTATTCAGGATAACCAGTTAGATCGGATTCAGAAAGTGTCAGGAACAATGACAACGACTATGCAGGGGAATGGGCAATAAGGGCCCAGAATTAAAAGCGAATAGATGTATCATCAAGTGAGATTATTTATTCATTTAGGTAACATGATTGCTTTATGAATTGATGCGAAAGTGGAGCTCGGCAGAACCATGGCTAGAAGTACGACCCATGATGCAGTAACTCAGGGAGAGGTCCAACCTACTCTTCGATTAGAGATTCCCAGCGTTTCTCCCATGTTTTCTTTTCATCTTCGGTCAAGCCGTGGTCCTGAGAAGGATTGAAGGCCAGTTCTCCATAACCAGCCACGAGGTCCACGAGACATCTATCCTTCAGCAGATCAACAACCTCTCCTCTATCATTTTGAAGAAGACTGGATAGCGACAGTATCACATCCGTCAAGACACTGATTTTTTTAATGCTTCGTAAACCTCCGGAAGGGATTTTTGAGGAAGGAGGTATAATTGCCTTCGCCCGTCTCTCCAAAGGCACCCCCACTCCAGGTGTCAAGCATGGGTAGATTCCTTCTAAGGCAAGAAGGTCCAACAAGGCAATTATGATACGTCGGTCCTTGGGTGAGAATATATCCTCCGGGCTTGGGGATGATTTGTATTTTGACAGAAGATAAGCATGTATCTTTTGGACAAGAGAAAGCGCGTAAGCTATGATGAGCCCTAGTTCATTGCCATCATGAATGTTTCCTCCAGGCAATGTTGTTGAAAGGCGCCCTATGAGTGTGGAAGGACCAAGGCTCCTGTGTTGGGCTTTGATGACACACATCGTTAGCCGTCTTACGTGGATGGTAGCTAGAAACAGGAGTTATGGTACCTCTATCAAGAACCGGGGATAAAAAGCGTTCTGCTTCAGTCAGAGGGTCAGTCTGCATTGGATATAAAAGTTAAGTGTACATTATGTTGTGTCATAATCTCTAAGGCTCTGATATAAACCCAACCAGACTAACTTAAGCGAGCTTATATAATGTGGCTTTAGTTGAACTCTTGGCTTTAGTCTTCGTCGCAACAACTACTAACCTCGCGCCAATATCACGAACAGTTCGTTGGGAGAACAGTTCATTGGGAGATATCCAAAGTCTTTACACCCTCACTTATAATTACTTTCGCCGATCGAAACAATCACAATGAGTGTAACTACACTTTTCCAAGCATTTATTGCAAAGCTAACGTGTCGTGCAGTTCGTTCCAGTTAATCCTCGTCCGATGCTCCAGTCGCTGTACGTATCATGCTTTACGACATGACTCAACCGATTTTGGAGTTTACTTCAGTGGTGTGCTGACATTTGGAATATAGGGTGAACGAAGAGGTGCTCGTGCGACTGAAATGGGGAGAGACCGAGTACAAAGGCACTCTCGTCAGCGTAGACTCCTACATGAATATTCAACTTAACAATACAGAGGAATTCGTGGACGGCAAGAGTACTGGGAGCTTGGGACAGGTTATGATTAGGTTAGTTACTCGATGGATTCGCTAAGGTTGGAAACTCTTAGTTCATTACAGGATGCTGATTGGAGTTTTATACGACAGGTGTAACAATGTCTTATGGATTTCAGGGGCGAAAAAGGAGGACAAAGATGTCAAGATGGAGGGCTAGGTTCTAAAATCAGGGTTGGTGTATCTTTTGAGGGACGCGGGGTCACAGTGAAATTTCTAGAGTAGGCCTCAACAGCAAACAAAAGCACGGGGTATTATGGCCATGCATTCCTCATACAGGCCTTATATCCTTAGTGGATAACGATGCGATACGGACTAGATAATATACTTTTATAATGATTTGCTTTTGGTATATTCGATATCAGACATCCCAATAGTCTAATTAGCCGATTGCTCGTGCTTGGCAGTTACTCAAATCGATGGTGCCAACCAGACTAAATCCATTGTGGGTAAGGGGTGGATCAATTTAAAGAACGTAAATCCAAACTCTGGGATATAATCTGGTTGCTCGACGACAAAACAGTTGCTCTCGGACTGTAGTACACCAATGTAATCGCACTCGGTCCAAACCTAAAGGAAAACTAGTATGGTTGGCCCTCTCGTAGCCTCGCTCCTAGAGAAATAAAATTAGGACACAGTTATCTGAATCCAGAATGCAAGCTCCATAGGTTATAAATACTGGGGCGAGAATAACTGTTACCCTGAATGACTGATATAGTATCTGATATTCTCTGAATGAAAAAGCTATTTGGGCTATAGAGCCCAACATCTCTACGGTACCTCGATGTCAGTGAAACAACCGGACTATTACAGAAATATTGAACAGGCCCAATCAATTCAACGCATTAACCCTTTCCCCCAGGTCGTCATTGAGCAGCGAACAGGAATATACCACCACCTAGTCTGGTTGCCACCACCTACCCGGCTCATATACCTGCTTCAACTTTTGATCCTATACCTACTTACCCGCCATGAAAACAAGATTGAATGTAAAGTGCCCTAAGCTCGTTCGACAAAGATACTCACAGTTTCTGGCAATTTCAAGTTTCGTGCCAATAGGATATGTTCTGAAAGGAGGGCGCAGTTGTCTCATGCTACTTTTTAAGCATCCTCAACCTCACCTTCAATTATCTTACCCCAATTGTCCCAAAATCCATAGAAATTTGAAGATTACCACTAGACGTTTGAAAAATTTTCCCATCACTGTCAGTTTGAAAATACTTTCTTTCCGAACCTGAATGTGTTCATGAGATTGTAATCTGCGAACTCACATAACTACCTCTTTTCTCCTTATCTACCGATACTAGAATTGAAACCCCTCTGGTGTTGGAGGACGCTAGAATATAGAGGAAAGACCTAGTCATATGGGATGAAATCACTAGAACCTCGGTTTGGAAACAACCCCATGTGGACTGGCCAGAAAATTTCACCATGCCCTGCGGAAGGATAGCCCATCACCGATATGTAGCTCAAGAACATCTACTCTATAAAAAAACCTAGTATAGAATAGTTTGTGCCGGTAAGATGCAGGCTTTCATACCAATTAGGAGTTTGGAAGTGAGTTGCGACCATAATTTGCTATAGAAAACTAGCCGCAGGTGCATTTCTCAGCCCCCTTTGAATCGTAGAAGTATCGCCAGCCCCGGCAGCCGGTGACACTGAAGTCCTATATGTATGATAATTTAGCCCACATTTGTTGCTCACAACTATTGGGAATTGGAGAGAAAGAACCTAGAAGTATTATGATAACTGTTATTGGCTCTACTCTGAACTCAGAATACTGAAGACCATTCCGCTGACTCCAAGGCAGTTCCGAAGGTCAGACTCAAGTTGATTTTAAGGCTGCATGTGTGTAGCATTCCGGACTTCCTGCTGCAGGTCCAACAGGGCATGAAGTAGAATGGGTATGTTCCCATTAAGTCCTGTATCTTGGACTTCATCCTCCTCACAGAATTCCATCAGTATCATTCATTTTTCAAGTTTACCCCACCATTTGTGCACCTCTCCCTTTTGGCATCCATTCATCTGCATCAGCACTTACATATCACCTATCACCTTTTTGTGTGGATACTTCATTAAGCCAAAAAATCCTCCTCCTGGGCGCGTTACGGGTGCCCTGTCATCCCCAACCACCATTGATATTGTTAGTGGAGACGTAGGTTTTCCAACATAGACCTTACAGCGATTTCGACACATATTTAGCAGCTCTACTTGAACTTGGCGGATAGGGCAGCGCCTTCACGAGGATTTAGTCTGGCGGTATAGTATTTGAAATACAGAATCTCACTAGGAAATTCATATTTTCAGAGGCGGTGAAATCAAGCGCACTGGGTCATGAGCGGAATACCTGAAGTAAGTTGTGATAACAAGAACAATGTCAAGAGGAAACCTATTTACCTTCTTGGGTAGTGCACTGCCAAATAGAGCTAGCCACAATTAGGCTTATGCATGCATGGATACTTGGCATATGCATGGGCATTCACGCATATTTACTCTCGTGCAAATGGCCTTCCGGCTCAACCCATCAGTTGTCTTACTTTCTCACTGTCCAACTTCTCAATTTACTAGATATCGCCAAAAACTCAATTGGCCAGATATCCTATTCTCCAACTATGGAATTCATTATACATCAGTCCTTCTCCAACCCTCAACCCTTCAACTAACTCTTCCCTACCATCTTAATTCATCAAGTATATCGCCCTTCTCCGCCCTCTTATTCCAATCCTCCAAGCACCTTAATCCCCCGAACACTCCAATCCCCCGAACACCCCAATCCCCCAAATACCCTAATCGTAGGTAGTAGTCCGTAGGCAAACATGTTGCTAATAACCGAAATAGGGACCACTCACTTCCCGCACGGCAGCTGAGCAAGCATGGGAGAATGCATGGCATGACCTTGAGCAATGGGGGATTCAGCATCGGATTAAACGCATTCCTTACCATATCCAAGAGGTCATCAGACTTGAGGGTGGAAATGAATATTTTGAAGGACATCCTCCTGTGAAAAGAGTTAAAGAGTTACTGGATTGCAATCCACCGTGAGCGGCAGCTCCGCATTCAGGAGACTAACAAGATCCACAAGAATGCATGGTTGCTGTTTCAATGCGCTACTGTCGGAAGTATATTGCACATCTTAGGTCTCTTGTTAGTATTCAGGAAGTTGTCGATCTAGAGGATCTTAACACTAATGAATGGAGGCATATGCCGGAGACTGACCAAATTGTCAGTGTTAATCTGATCGATATCATGATCTCAGCTAGTCCCAAAGGCCGAAAAAAAGAAGGCCCCCTTCAGAAACGTGGGAGGAAACCAGGGCCACGGACATACAAGGTGTGCTTCATGCCGCTATCAAGACCCGGTGTGAGTGGGGAGGGGGTGAGGTAGGACGGGTGTGTGAGGTGGGCGAGCAGCGAGGGCGTAGATAGCTGTCGTAGATCACCAACTTGAATCCGAAGTGACGTGCATATGCCAAGTACATATGCGCGCATATTCTGCATATGTATGCATATGCACTATTTTCCCAAAGAAGAAAGGGGAAATGACTTTTGTTCCGCACATCCGTAGCACAGATGCATATAGTTGGTTGGCACAACCATGCATACTAGTAACCATACTAGCATACTAGGCGGATTACCATGCATAATCACAAGTGTACGAGTGGTAGTACCTTAGCAGAGGTCGTTGTGCCAACCAGACTAAGGTACCTACTGTACAGAACCTAGAGCAATTAACTGCCGCGGTAGATTATTGCATGCTGATATATGCAGTATGTAGGTACTGTACATTGTCGTCGATATTTCTAACTACCGTATACAATGTGAATCTTTAGGTACACGATGATGTGTAAGAAACATCAATGCCTCTACCATGAATAGCTCCGTTCTATTCGCTTGATACATAGGACCTATAAACCGATAAACTCATTCTTGGCTTCTGTCCTGGTCGTAGATTTGCTATTGCTCGTAGTGTTGCAGGTATTGCTCGCTTGGTTCCAGGTATTGCTCGCTTGGTTCCAGGTAGATGTCGTGGGATATTAACATTTGATACCGATACTGGCTGTACTTGCTCCATGTTTTCATGCGCTCATGTTAGAATAATGTTATTGTATTCTGTATGTTCTACATCATGAATACATGTACCATTGGCTACCTAAGGATGCACGTGCACGGTAGGATGCACCCCTGCAAAACATCCCTGTTTTCACCTCCTCGAGCGACATCTCGTGATATCTTGAGAGCATAGTAGTTAGAGGCTATTCCGGCTAAATTGAGATCTATAGAAACACCTACGCTCTACAACATAGTTACCCTTGTAGGAAATACTCTTCCAATGCATGTGCAAACATGTGAGTACGTCAACAACATGTGGACATAGAGGCATGTGGATAAGAAGACATATGACAAGCATGTGTGAATACGGAGGAGATATGTATATATAGACTGCTAGAACCCCTTAAGGCAGAGATATAGATCAAGCAAGCAATACATCTCTCTTACAGATCAATCCCCAATATCTACGTTCATATATCCTAAGATCTCATAATCCTTACGGGTTATGAGCCCGGAGCTTCAAAAGCGCTACTTCAACATACAATGTCAAGCTTTGCAGAAGCCTCAGGGTCGGGCAACGACTCAATGAGGCCTCCAGAAGCCCCCAAAAGCACGAACACAACACCCGATCGAAAAATAACCACACTCACGACCAAACTAAATGGATCAGACAATTACCCTGAATGGGTCACAACTATGAAACTCTATTTCCAAATGATCCAACTAGGAGACCATCGAGCATGGGATATTATCGAAGGAACATACCGAAAACCTCCAGATAAGCCACAAGAATGGCTGGATGGGAATCACTACATTCTTCTTACCATCCTAAAAAATAGCGAACCCCAAGTCCGTAGTCGAATTGCGATAGTGGAAAAAGCCAAAGACGCCTGGAATACCCTCAAACAAGCCTATGAAGGAAGAACAGCAACTGAATTCCATTCTTTATTAAGAAGCTTGGTATATCTCCACTATGACGATAGAAAACACTCGATCTCAGAGCACATCACAGCATACGAAAAACTCTGGAATACCTTCTCAGGCATTATCGCTCGAGCAGACCTTACCAAGGATACTGGATTTGGTAAAGGATTACTGGCCTTCTCTAGATGTGAGCAGGTTAAAACCGAATTTCTACTCATGTCACTACCTACATTCTACGCAAGTACTGTAGAAAATGTCAGGTCAAAAGAACAAACCTACGACGATACTGCACGGAAAATAAACGAATACATTACCGCTAGGCAAAAAGGCTAAAACCAACATAAAGAAAACAACAGCAATCCATTGGTTCAAAGAATAGCCTTGAACGATAAACGTTGCAGCTATTGCATAGGTAAGGGATGGCAAGGTCTCAATCACAATGAGAACGAATGTTATACCAAGAAAAGGGAACAAGGGAATGCTGCCAAACGCCAGAAACGAAAGAAGGATGAAGAAGCCGTTATTGTACAGATAACAATAGGGAAAACAGATGGTGGGCCAACAGGAGCATACCAATACGATACGGCTGCATCCCATCACACAACGAATGAACTTGGAAGGCTATCGGAAATACAGGACAATCTCAACCTAGTGGTAAAAGGACATAATGGAGCAGAATCCATCTGTACCACTATGGGTACACTGACCCTTCAATATAATGGAAGAACGATATACCACAAAGAATGCCTATATGATCCAACATACAGCAATATCATCAGTGGAGAAAGGATGCCAGATAAACATATCCTACAAGTACATGGTAAAGTAGCCAAGCTAAAGAAGGGAGGAAAAATCCTCTACAATATGGAAAGAGACAATAAAGGTGCACTCTGGATAATACCCGACCAGACCCGATTCCATATATCAATTACCCAGCAAATACCGGCCGCTCAGCCCACCCAACAGACATCGGCTGCCCAGCAGACACTGACCCAGCAGACACCGGCCGCCCAGCAAACATCGGCTGAACAGCAAATGCCGGTTACGACTCCAACTATCCAACAACCATTAGCTGCTTACAACAAATTAATGGCACTACATGAGCGATATGGGCATATTTCCTTCAATACACTAAAAACCCTCCCGGAATATCAGCTACTAGGAAAAATGATCCAACCAGCAATTGCCTGCGACGCATACCAACTCAGCAAAGCAACAAAACCAGCAGCTAAAAAGGAACAAGGAATAAGGACATCCAAACCACTGGAACGATTACATGCAGACTTAATTGGGCCTATAGACCCAATAACCCTTTCCAGCCAATATAGATATCTCCTACTAGTAACTGATGATTACAGTAGATATATAGTAGCTAGATCTCTAAAGCAAAAAAGCGATGCAGCAGGAGCACTTATCGGAATTATCAATGCCCTGGAAAACAAAGCTGGCCACCAACATAAAGTCGTCCAAATACAAGCAGACTGGGGGGGCGAGTTCCATACCCTCAAGCTCAACACTGAACTACAACAGAGAGGAATTACTCTTAAAGAGACAGTACCAAGACACAGCGAGACAAATGCTGTTGCAGAACGCACAAATAGGACCATCATGACCATGAGTAGAACGGCTCTGCTAGCAGCAAAAATGCCAAAAAACCTCTGGGACAAAGCTGCACAATGGGCAGTGTACACAAAAAACAGAGTTCCCCACAAAGCTCTGAATGGAGGAATACCAATTGAAGTACTCTTTAAGAAAAACGCTCTACAAGAGCGAAGCAACCTGAGGCCATTCGGCCAAAAAGTTATTTGCTTCAACTACAAAATAAGGCTTCAGACAAATTAGCCCCACGAGGGTATACTGCTCGAATTGCTAGATATACAACCACATTCGGCACCTATATCACGATTGATGAAAAAGGGAAATATACATTAGCTAAAAACCCTATAATAGCTCAAGAAAGCGAACTCGAAAAAGCTCAAAAAAACGAGCTCGAAAAAGCTCAAGAAAGCGAGCTCGAAAAAGCTCAAGAAAGCGAGCTCGAAAAAGCTCAAAAAGCGAGCTCGACAAAGCTCAAGAAAGTCAAGAAAGCGAGCTCGAAAATGCTCAAGATTCCACCCCGCAGCAAGGGAGGCACCGAAAGAGTGCTGCAGAATGGATAGAAGAACTTGGAGAACGAAGGTCCAAGAGACAACGAAAAATTACAGAAAAAGCTATGATTAAAGCTGTCATTGAAGACTCTGACCATCCTACAGATGCGCAAACCAGGTCCTCTGCACAAGCACATGAATGGGCAAAAGCACGAACTAAAGAAAGAGAGCAATTGCAGAAATATGGCGTATTCACAAAAATCGCCAAAGAGGATATCCCAGAAGGGACCAAGATTGTAGACACCAAATGGGTCTATACAATAAAGCGAAAATTGGACGGAAGTATTGAGAAATACAAAGCCAGAAAAGTAGGGAGAGGATTTACTCAGGAGGACAGGATCAACTATGATTCCGATAAAACCTACGCACAAATGATGAGATCCGAAACATTGAAAATCCTGCTTATACTGGCCATGTACAAAAAATGGAGAATTCGACAGTGGGACGTGGTAGCTGCCTACTTGCAGGCTCTTTTACATCACGATGTCTATATTTCGGATATAAATGAAAATGGAGAGACCGAATACTGGAAGCTTAACAAAGCTCTATATGGGCTAAAACAAGCAGGGCATGAGTGGTTTAAGACATTAGAGAAGATCCTGGCCCTTGCAGGACTCCATCAATGCATTGGAGATGAAGGAACTTACACAAACCATGATAATTCCTTCATTCTGGGAACTCATGTCGATGATCTTATAGGAATTGCACCTAACGAGACAATACTCAAAGAATTCGAAGAGAAAATCGAGGAAAAAATTGAGCTTGAAAAACGTGGGAACCCAGAGAAACTCCTAGGAATTGAGCTTAAGTGGAACAACACAAGTACGGAAGTCGTAATAACCCAAAAAGCGCTTATAGAGACAATGGCCTCAAAATACCTCCTCCAAGGCGAACTGCAACATAAGAATTCCTTACCCATTAATCCAGAAGTATACGGCGACTCTAATGACCGCGACTCTAATGACCATTTCGAAGATGCTAAGAAATATCAAGCACTTACAGGAGGTCTACTTTATATTGCCAGAATGACAAGACCTGAGATATCTATCCATGTCAACTTTCTAGGACGGCGAGCATCTAAACCTTCCACAACAAATTATAGAGCTGCCTTAACTATTCTGCAATATCTCAAGAACACCAAGCATTTAGGACTAATTCTATGCAAACCTATGGATTTACACCTCATCATATATGCAGATGCATCCTACGGTGGTGAACAAGCAAGATCCCAAACAGGAGTACTCATGACTCTCGGTGATCAACCAGTAGGATGGTACAGTCGCCGTCAGGATACTGTATCCTTGTCAATCACCGAAGCAGAATATATTGCTGCATGTGAAGGAGCCAAAGATGCAGCTTGGGCACAACAACTCCTAGATGAACTTGGATTATCACTAAAACCCACGGTAAAAACAGATAGTGAAGGAACCTTCAACCTAGCTCATACCTCTCGCTGTTTAAGACGAACTAGGCATATTGAACATCGATACCACTATCTACGCCAACAAGTACAAGCAGAAAAATTAGCTATAACAACTATCCCAGGCAAGGAAAATCCAGTGGATATTCTTACCAAGATTACACCCATGGTTTCCATTAAAAAATAGCAAGACCGGTGGATGAGATTGGCAGAGTAGAGGAGGGTGTAGGAAATACTCTTCCAATGCATATGCAAACATGTGAGTACGTCAACAACATGTGGACATAGAGGCATATGGATAAGAAGACATATGACAAGCATGTGTGAATACGGAGGAGATATGTATATATAGACTGCTAGAACCCCTTAAGGCAGAGATATAGATCAAGCAAGCAATACATCTCTCTTACAGATCAATCCCAATATCTACGTTCATATATCCTAAGATCTCATAATCCTTACGACCCTCACATCCGGCCAAAGTCAACTCAATACCCAATACCCACCCTTCCAGTACAGCATCCCCCCGATGACCTCCCCCACCTCTCCACGGCCACTATGGCCAAATATCAGGCAATTGAGCCTATAATCACTAGGAGGCGTTTACCTACTATTGATATCTATATTAAATTAGTAGTGAAGGAGGAGGCTTCGAAATGGTAAAATGGGAGAGTCCCAATGAGGGGGACTAATCTGCATAAAATATGCAATTCCGAGCGCTTCCATTAATCCATCAGATTCACCTTGTTTACTTTATCCTCAACCCCCACCCTTCAATCGCTTTTATTACGGCACTCCAGAGCATCCTTAGCACCTATGCAGAGGTCCCCAATAGCTTAAGAAGCTTCTATACCCCCCATTTTGGGCTTCAAAGGTTGCTTCATTCGCGGGATATGCTGGCCTCTTCCCAGGCATTGTAACCCTTGCAGCAACCATATGCTCATGATCAACCTAGAGCCCAACTTAGCATCCAATTTAGCTACTCTAGATTACCTAACATCCAACCCGGAGTGCAACCCAGCTATTTTAGCTTACAGTGTCCAAACAGTATCCATACCAGTATTCCAACCCAGTGTCCAGCCCAGTGTCCAACCCAGTAGCTCTCCCATCTAACCCAATTTCCAAACTAGGGCCTAACCAAGTGCCCAGCATTTATTCCACTGTCTAACCCACCATTTAACCTAGCATCCAACCTAGCATCCAATCCAGCTCCTCCCTCGATGTCCAAGTTAGAATCTAACCCAGTATTGACCTACCTCCTCTCCTAGCATCTGCTAAAGCTACTAGTATCCAGCCTGGCTGTGCTTCCATTAACCTTCATTATCCAACCCAGTATCTAACCTAGTATCTAACCTGGTGACCAACCCAGAGAAGACTAACTTAGAGACTAACCTAGCGACCAACCCAAAGCCCAACCTCGGTGTCACCCAGAGGTTGAAATCAATAAACCAAGTAGCCTCCTAGTATGATAGGTATCCGACGCGGCTATTGGCCATGCTTGGTGAGATCATGGTTGCTGCAAGGGGTTACAATGCCTGGGATGAGGCCAGCATATCCCGCGAATGAAGCAACCTTTGAAGCCCAAATGGGGGGCGTATAGAAGCTTCTTAAGCTATTGGGGACCTCTGCATAGGTGCTAAGGATGCTCTGGAGTGCCGTAATAAAAGCGATTGAAGGGTGGGGTTGAGGATAAAGTAAACAAGGTGAATCTGATGGATTAATGGAAGCGCTCGGAATTGCATATTTATGCAGATTAGTCCCCCTCATTGGGACTCTCCCATTTTACCATTTCGAAGCCTCCTCCTTCACTACTAATTTAATATAGATATCAATAGTAGGTAAACGCCTCCTAGTGATTATAGCTCAATTGCCTGATATTTGGCCTATAGTGGCCGGTGGAGAGGTAGGGGAGGTCATCGGGGGATGCTGTACTGGAAGGGTGGGTATTGGGTATTGAGTTGACTTTGGCCGGATGTGAGGGTAACTATGTTGTAGAGCGTAGGTGTTCTATAGATCTCAATTTAGCCGGAATAGCCTCTAACTACTATGCTCTCAAGATATCACGAGATGTCGCTCGAGGAGGTGAAAACAGGGATGTTTTGCAGGGGTGCATCCTACCGTGCACGTGCATCCTTAGGTAGCCAATGGTACCGGTATAACCGTTACCATAGCACAATCGTGCAGAATCTCCATACTTTTCTAGGTATCGCTTCCTGATCACTGCATTGCAGGCAGCACCGACGCTAGTGAATTACTCGAGATATTAATGAAGATATTAATGCAGTATGTACCTAGTCGTAGAGGTGCCACAGCTCCCAACCAGACTAACTCGGTAAACCAGACTAAACTCCAAGGGTTTGTGCCAATTGCGAGGGCTTGTGCAACCAGACTACATTTAAACATGATTGTGAGCACTTATTAATTATCTAGTTAGGGCACTTTGCAGGCTTTGCTGCGGGCTCTGCTGCGGCTCTGCTGCGGGCTCTGCTGCGGGCTCTGCTGCGGGCTCTGCTACGGGCTCTGTTGCAGCCTACGCTTATAAGTTTTTCGATCTTTGAACGATGTCCTGCGAGAATTAGGCATGAGCAAATATGTTGGATCGTGCTACTGTGAGGTCTATTGCAAGAGCATTGGAAAGGCCTTGAGGTGGATATTGCAGCTGATTTGTATTTCGTCAGATATATACTGTACAGTATCATCAGAAAAAGGACCTGCACAAGTACTTAGTAGCAGGCGGGCCTGAAATATATTTGGTGTTTGTAGTTCCTTTTACACACCAGTAGTCTGGTTGCACTACCCCTCGGAAGCTGACGGTAGTGCTACCAAGGCTTTGTAATAGCTTCGTCAGCAGGGCGCGGCGGCTCTTCTACAAAATTTAGTGTTAGGTTAGTTCTACGCTTGTCAATCACGAGCATCTAGCTGCAAAAACAACTGTATCATCTCTCACGGAAGATAGTTTCTAGGAGAGCCATCAGGAACTGCGATTGCAAGTAACTAACCTATATCTCTTGCACGGGCAACTATCCCCAAGTCGGCTGACGTCAAATGGCCAGCGTAAGCCGCCGCACCGCTGAGGATCCTCTAGACCGCCCTAGCAAGAGCACAAGCAGGGTGCAGAAGAGTCAAAGGCGAGCCCACCACAGAGGACAGAGCGAACCCATACCTTGCACATATGTTTGACAACAGTGAGCCACTCCAGAACGGAAATGGCGGGAATCGTGGTTCTTCTATAATGAAGGGCTTCATACGGCACCAAACCACAGCGAAGATGGCTCATGTGCGGAGGATGGACCTCTAAATCCCTTCAACGAGAAGCCTCTGTCCCAAAAATACTTCGATATTCTAAAACTGAGGAGGAATCTTCCAGTTCATCTTCAGAGGTGAGTACGAGTGTCGTTCCCATGGTTGAAGTTGCCTAATGTGTCAGTGATGTGCTAGACAAGAATTTTTGGATATGTATCATTCGACTCAAATACTAGTATTTGTCGGAGAGACTGGTTCAGGAAAAACTACACAGATTCCTCAATTCGTCCTATTCGATGATCTTCCACCCCTAACGGGCTTACAAGTTGCTTGTACGCAGCCACGCCGAGTGGCTGCAATGTCTGTAGCCAAGCGTGTTGCGGATGAAATGGATGTCAAATTGGGGGAAGAAGTTGGCTACAATATCGTTTCGAGGATAACACAGGGCCCAAGACTATGCTGAAGTATATGACGGATGGTATGTTGCTCAGAGAGGCAATGAACGACCATAACCTCAGCCGGTACTCCTGTATCATTCTCGATGAAGCCCACGAAAGGACCTTGGCTACTGACATTCTCATGGGCTTGATGAAGGAGATTGCGGTCAGGAGGCCAGATCTGAAAATCATTATCATGTCTGCCACTCTGGATGCACAGAAATTCCAACGGTACTTCAATGATGCCCCACTTCTTGCTGTTCCTGGTAGGACACACCCTGTCGAGATTTACTATACACCGGAGCCGGAAAGAGATTATGTGGAAGCTGCATTGAGAACAGTTCTTCAAATACATGCCACTGAACCAGAAGGAGATATCTTATTATTTTTGACGGGAGAGGAGGAAATCGAAGATGCTTGCCGAAAGATAAAGCTTGAGGGCGATGAGCTATTAAGAGAGACTGATTGCGGGCCACTCAGTGTCTTTGCACTGTACGGAACACTGTCTCCTGCTCAGCAGCAGCGCATCTTCGACCCTGCGCCTCCTCCAAGGAAACCGGGCGGTACACCTGGGAGGAAAGTCATTGTATCTACTAACATTGCCGAGACATCCCTCACCATTGATGGTATTGTCTATGTTGTGGATCCCGGCTTTTCCAAGCAGAAAGTCTACAATCCTCGTATACGTGTCGAGTCTCTCCTCGTATCCCCAATCTCGAAAGCTTCTGCCCAGCAGAGAGCTGGTAGAGCTGGTCGTACAAAGCCTGGGAAGTGCTTCAGGCTATATACAGAGGGTGCATATAAGAAGGAGTTGATTGAGCAAACATACCCAGAAATTCTTCGGAGCAATCTAGCCAGCACAGTGCTTGAATTGAAAAAGCTCGGAATAGATGATTTAGTGCATTTCGACTTCATGGACCCCCCCCGCCCCCGAAACCATGATGAGGGCCTTAGAAGAGCTGAATTATCTAGCATGTTTAGATGACGAAGGGTAAGTTGTCAAATTACCCGCAGCTTAGTCACATGTACTAATAAACCGTGGACAGGAACCTCACAGCTCTCGGCCGTATGGCATCGGAATTTCCGCTCGACCCGGCCCTTGCGGTAATGTTGATAACTTCTCCTGAGTTCGAATGCTCAAACGAGATTTTGTCCCTCACCGCACTCCTCTCGGTTCCACAGATTTTCGTTCGCCCTGCCAATGCTCGAAAGTGGGCGGATGAAGCTAAAATGCGATTCGCTCATCCCGACGGAGATCACCTCACTATGCTCAATGCTTACCACGCGTTCAAGTCGGAAGCTGCCCAGCCGGATCCGATGGCATGGTGCCGTGAGAATTATTTAAGCTATAGGAGTTTGACAAGTTGCGATAATGTGAGGGCGCAGTTGGAGAGGATCATGGTGAAAAAACGATCTTCTACTGGTTAGCACACCGTTTGAAGATAAGAAGTATTATATCAATATACGCCGGGCATTGTGCGCCGGCTTCTTCATGCAGGTTGCAAAGAGAACAGGGAATGGAAAAACTTACGTAACAGTAAAGGATAATCAGGTGCGTAATTGTTTTATTATTTCTCAACCTCTCCACAATATGATACTAACGTGTATTGAACTTGATCAGACGGTTCTCCTACATCCATCTACTGTCTTAGCTCAGGAATCAGAGTGGTTAATCTATAATGAGTATGGCCCCCAATCCCTTACCTTCTTGCCTCATAGATTACCGCTAACAAGTAATAGGTTCGTTCTCACATCGAAGAATTACATTCGCACTGTGACTCAGATCAAGCCTGAGTGGCTATTCGAGATATCCTCGGTATACTACGACATAGAAACATTCCAGAAGGGTGAAGTTAAGTCTGCATTAATCCGGGTACTAGATAAGCAAAAGCGGCAAGAGGCTCTAAACGGAAGGTCGAAAGGAAAATCTTCAAAACAATAGACGACAGTACTATCGGGGTTTGAGGAGAGTTGGGCATCTCAGTTTAAGCAGATGTATTATAGACTTTGGCATCACAGCAAGCTACTCGACTTTTTTTGTACTAGCGAGCAGGGGAGGAATATCTTATGCCAACTTGGGGAAGGGCATTACTGATACATTGAGCAAGGCTTGTTTGGAATCATGGGAGAATATAAAATTTCACAAGTTGTGCTTGAAAGATTGCACGGTACAGGGAGAAAAAGGATAAGACTATATTTTCGTTTCCCACTATTACATATGTCAAACAATTAGAGAGTTGACATTCGATTTACTTGAATCTTTGCGATGTGGTCACGTTGAGGGTAACTGCTCTAGTGGAGGACGATTAACTTACTCCAGCTAGACCGATTTTCATAGGTTTATTTATAAATATGGATTGAATCTCGTGCCTGCTAACCTGCGGATCAACTTTGTTAGTCTTGGATTCATAAGAGCTCCTTGCATTTGACCTCCCCTCAGTAGAGGCTCAAGGCACATAGAGCTCCTCCAAACTGTATAGCAAGCTCACAATCACCAAACCAGATCTATACCAGACATAAAAGATATCAAATTACAGGTAGTCGAAGTTTGGCTCACGGCTGTGGTAAGCGTGGAACTGCATCCGGTAATATTAAATTTCCCCCAGCCGAAAAACCTACTCTACCCGTAGATCGCTCGCGTACCGATATAGTAATCTCGTGCCCTCCGTAGTAGTCTGGTTCGCCGTGGGTACGCAGACTCGTCCCAAATGGGAAGGTGAAAAGACCTTTGTTGTGTACCAACCAGACTCTATTTGTTGTGGTTCTCCTGGAAATACTTTTCGTCCGCATGTGCCACGAGGCCCTGTGCACCATTCCTTCTCCACACTAAACCCGAGTAGGCTTTGGTGGCGTAGGACTAGATTGGAAACTGCTCGCGTGCCCGGAGAAAATCGTTATAATTCAAGACCTGTGGTAGCTGGCTCGCACTAGCCCCTCGGAGGAGGCAGGTGTGGCACTCCTGGACATTTGCTCCTACATACAAAATATACTTCGAGATTCGAGATCATCCATACCTAGGTAGAGGTGATCAGGTGAAATGTGAGAATTATCCAATCAAAAGTCGCTACTCTTTCACGCCCTTGTTCAAACTAGCCTGGTTGGGTGGATTCAGATGAACCAAGAGCTCTAGTCTGGTTGGCTAAGAGCTCCATAGGTATCTTAGGCTACTGGCACCAGGAGTCTTATGGAGAGGCATAATTATAAGACCTCAATTTCTACGGTAGACCGGCGATGCAGGTGACTGCATGGACCCTGGGCGGTATATTGATCATCGACAGCGGCATCTGTAAACAGGTAAGGTGACTGGTACGTATATTAGCCAATAAAGAGGCGATCCTGAAGCACGGTAATCCAAGGACTGGAGTGAATGCGAAAATGTATAACCGGGAAGACGGGGAAGCTCATACTGGTCACGGATAGAGTGGTAGGCTTCCGTCTCGCAATCATTGGAGCTCCGCTTACACCTCTCAGTGGTATCGGTAGTTGGCCCACCTAAGCAAAGCTTTATCTGCCTCCCGAGAGTTCCAACAATCTCTCTCACATTCGTTGTTGTAGCATACTCTCCTACTCTGGAGTTGCAGCAATCGTCAAGCAATACTTATTATACGTCTGAGGGGTTTCACGTGCGGCTCTCGTTGTTCTGATTTCCTGTATTGGTACCAACAGGGATACCGGTATTCCAAACTACCACATTGGGCGACAACCGTGCAGCCGGAAGTTCTGCCTCGACCTGCAATCCTTTAAGCCTTTATCATCAAGGTTTTGCTAGCACAGCCACGATGAAGTTTGGACGCAGGTATGCATTTTCTTCTCGACGGCATCCAGGGGAGCAATCACAGCCGTTGCTCCAGCTAACAAGAAGTATCGCAAGCATAGTCTTCCACGCAATCAGGTGCCGGAATGGGCAGGTTCATATATAAACTATAAGGCATTGAAACGCCTCATAAAGAGTGAAGTCGAAGCAGTACGAAGTGGTAGTCGAGAGCCAGATATAGCCCGTGAGTGGTTATTCCCTTCGTCTCAGTGGCGGCAGAGTACACTGGATTAGGCGCTGACCGCATAATAATGTGCCAGCTTTCTTCTTCTCTCTCGATCGGAATTTGGAACTAGTCGACTCATTCTACAACAAACGCCTCGCAGAACGCACCCGACGACTCAACCTTCTCAAATCTCGTTACGGCCTCAATCCGAATGAACCGCCAAGGGTTCCGGAGGGACTTGATCGTGATGAATTGGAGGAATTAGTTGGTGCTTTGTTAGAGTTAAGGAGTGGATTGAGGAAGGTCACATGGTACGGGGAGGTCAATAGGAGGGGATTCATCAAGATACTAAAGAAAATCGACAAGAAGACCAATGTCTGCGCTCAGAAACAATATCTCGCGACCAAGGTTTTCCCAAAGGCTTTCGCAACAGCTACGGAGGCTGAAGCAGCCAAAACATTGGTGAACGCATGGTTGTCAAAAGTGGTGGAAGCTGAAGGTCTTATCACAAAAGACGATGATGATGCACGAAGTGACACCTCGAACAATACAACCCGGCAGTTGCTCATGAGAAAAGTGTCAGCGGGGGCAGTGAATGGGGCACCCGGTGGTGCAGTTGATAGTGTTGACCAGAGTCTGAAGGAGGATAATGCAGTTCTCTTGAAGAAAGTTTTGTCTGAAACCTCAGCCTGGACAACGACATTACCTGTCGATACGGATTCTGTGGACCCGGTCACTCAGAAGTTGCTTCTTAATCTCTTACAGCGTGCAATCAGCAGCAAGGCAGTCCGCTGCATTGATTTCCTCCTTGAGACGCTACCCAGCTTATACGAGGAGGATGACATCCATGAGAGGAATGTGATCCACAGGATGGTGATTTCCATTGGGAGGACCAAGTCACTGCTTGGGCTGGCATCTGTAAATGCTTCTGCTCTGACAGTGCCCCTCGGAGGTGGCTGCTCAAAAACAGATCTTCCCCGTGGAAACATAGGAAATGGGCTTGGTAGGTACTGTCATGACCCACCGTTCTATATCACACCTGCCGAATCGCCTGTATCAACTCCACCAGCAAGTATACATCAATTCGAATTTGATGGCACTGTGAAACTCTCGGCACATGATGAGTCTGTTAAATTATTGAGATATATCTTGGAGAAATTGCACCCGTCGCAGAGAACCGCTCTAATTGCAAAGGATACCCATGGACGAATGCCACTTCACTACGCAGCCCAGTACGGTTTCTTGGTCATTTGCCAAGTGGTGGTCAAGTTCATGAGAGAGTGGAATCAGTTTGATGTCAGTGAGGGGATTGATGCCCCGAAATGGCAAGATAATGACGGGCTTGCACCATTGCACCTTGCCGTCATGAATGGACACCCCAAGACAACTAGGTACTTGCTCCAGGCAGAAAGCTGGGATGGGACTTTTGGGGCGTTACCTACCTCCGACAAGATCCTATCGGCAAGGAAGTCCGACCTGGCATCATCTGCCATCTTGATTATGGCCACTAGGTCCAACGCAGCGACTATAGTGAGGTTGTTGGTGGATGCTGGGGTGGATGTTAACTATCAAGATGAGCATGGAGAGACTGCTCTTCATACTGCAGCTAGAATGGGTCATGTCGAATGTATGCGGAATCTAATTGCTGGAGGCGCTGATATAGAGGTGCCAGAAAACTCTTATGGGTGGACGCCCATATTCATAGCAGCAGTGGAAGGGCAGCTATCGGCTTTGGAGGCCCTCGTGGAAGAAGGAGCCGAAGTGGCAAAGCTTGACTCCTCTGGCTGGACTGCTATCGAGCACGCCGCCCTTCGGGGGCACATAGAGGTGGCAAGGCGACTCAAAGAGTTAACGAAGGCTATGGCGGCGTCTCCTCAGTCAGACAGCAGCACAGGGACTGTTCCAATCCCGATTGGTACTACGAAAAATTCTCTAGGGATTCTTTCCGAGAAAGGTTCTCCAGGTGGAAGTAGTGACGGATCTATTATTGCGAGTGGAAATTCTTACTTATCTGGGTCACCTCCTGTGATCCCCAAGATTTTAGCACCAAACTTGGACGCAATCAAGTCATTTGGTCACCGGTACCTGAAGCAAGGCACCACCATGATTCTTGTGACGCTGGGATCTGTCGATACCCGGAAGACTGGGCCCGCAGTTAAGCTTGGAAGAATACCTCTGTCCCACATACACTCCACGCAACTTGACACGGCCCTATCTCTGGTGGTTTCCGCAAAAAATGCTGAGGGCGAACCTACAATTATCGATCTTCCCGTTCAACATACTCTCGCTGATGACCCTATAGTCTTTGAGACTGCGGACATCAACAATGTGCATCTTCATTTCGACATTGTGCCTACTTACTCTGGAAGACACGATCATAAAGTCGGTAGAGCAGTTGCTTTATTGAGTACCATTAAGCAGTCATTGGGCAGGAGCAGAGTCAGCTTGCAGGGCGGAGTGCAAGTGCCGATCCTATCAGCCAATGCTGATGCAGAAGTGATTGGGACAATAGATTTTGAGTTCATGGTTATTACGCCGTTCATCCATGATGGTATTGGGGTTGCTGCCGATAGAACTTATTGGAAAAGTGTTGCAGGGCCAAAGGTAAGATCTTCCTTTGTCTCATAGAATATGCCTCATCATAGAATATGCCTCATCTGACTGTTCTTTTGCTACAGGTTATTGGGCATAGAGGTAGGGGCGGATTACCCGCCACCGAAGTAAAGCATAACCTAACTGGTTTTAGGCCTTGGAATGAATATGGCGGCAAGAAAGTCCTTACAGTTGGGGGAAAATACACTTCAGGTATGCGAGCTCATTCTCCTTAACGTGAGTTGATAGCAGGTATGCTAATAAATACCATGTGTTTCTAGTCATTTATTGCTGCAGCAAATCTAGGTATTTTCGTCAGTTTGCGAGGATGTAGATAATTCGAATGCTAATAAAGTCCGCTATGAATAGGCGCTTCATATGTTGAGGTAAGTGTCAGCCTATATTCACCTAATACTGACTAGTAGCTGATTGCATATGTGCCCATACAGTTTGATGTTCAACTCACAAAAGATCATGTGCCCGTTCTTTATCATGACTTTTTGGTTGGGGAGACGGGTATTGATGCTCCAGTGCATACATTGACTCTGGAACAAGTATGCATTATCATTGCCATTGTTCCAGTTGCACACTGACCCTCACTAAGTTTCTAGCAATTAGCGAGCATCAGACACCTCGTGGATCCCGACCAGGTTCTCCTAGTCACTTCGCTCCAACTGCCACAGGCTCGACCACTGAAAATGGCCCAGCGCCAATTCGTAGATCTAGGTCCATGTCGCTGGGCCCGGGTGCGAAGGACAATGAGGTTAATGAAAAGATGAAGTACACTCGCAACTATAAGTTGAAGGGCGGCTTCAAAGGCAATAGTCGAGGAACAAGTATTCAGGGCCCATTTACCACTCTCGAAGAGGTCTTTAAGAGACTTCCAAGAGACATTGGATTCAATGTTGAACTGAGTGAGTAATCTGCCTCTTGTGCAACTATTGACTTTTTACTTACCAAGACAATGTATAGAGTATCCGATGCTTCAAGAGAGTGAGAAGGAAGAAATGGATACATTCGGCATTGAGATGAATTCTTGGGTCGATACAGTCTTGAAAGTCGTTTACGACAAAGGGCAGGGCAGGGACATTATTTTCTCAAGCTTCAACCCTGATATATGTTTGATGTTATCTCTCAAGCAGGTGCGCGCCAATGTTACTCGTTACCGCTACAGATAACTGACATCTTTTCATAGCCTTCAATTCCCGTTCTCTTCCTGACAGAAGGAGGAACAACAGAGATGGCAGACATACGAGCTACAAGCTTACAAGAAGCTATCCGTTTTGCCAGTAGATGGAATCTTCTAGGGATTGTGTCTGCTGCAGAGCCACTGATTTTGTGTCCAAGGTTGATAAGGTTTGTGGCAAGCGTTTCCCGTCAAGTAGTCGACGCAATTACTAAGCGCTAGGCGACTCTATAGAATTATCAAAGAGTCTGGACTTGTCTGTGTTACATATGGAACACTCAACAATACACCAGATAACGTAAAGGTGAGAATTAGAATCATTTGTCTCCAAGATTACATATTCTAATTTAGCGAAAATCATGCAGGTCCAAGTTGAGCAAGGCGTTGATGCTGTCATTGTCGATAGCGTTTTGGCCATTCGAAAAGGACTTACAGCTGCTGTAACCGAGGATCATGTTGCTGGCTCAAAGATACACGATAAGCCTATCCATAGCCTTGTTTCCGCCTACTCTGGCGGGTGTTAAGAAGTAGCGGCAGCAAAGAAGGGAATTGCGGAGGTCGTAGCAGGCCAAGTTAGGTGTATAGAGCGGAGGGATAGACTGAGCTGTTGCGGATATCTATGTGTTTCAAGCCATGGAGTATCGGTTCTGTTTATACATATCACTTCTTTTTTCTGTTTTATGGGTGATAACGAACAGTTTGATTTGTGTGTTATATTTTTATAGTTGGTTGGCTGTCGGTTGAAAGTTGTTCCGGAATAAGACTTATGTAACCCGTTCTAAATTTTTATCTGTTATCGGGCAGAGCCCAGTAACAAGGACTTTGCCCTCATTGCTTTTGCAATTGCGACACTCGTTCGGCAGTACTTACACGGAGCCTGGGAATCCACCAATGGCGGAGGCTGAGGAGAGACTTAATTACAGTGAAGAATGCAACATCTCTTTCGTTCCAGGCCCCCAACCTCCGCTGTTGCTGCCTCCAAAAGCGTTTCTGCAGGTATCTCCTGTTCAGGGTATTTGCTGCCAGTGGTGGGGGAGAGAGGGAATGGACTACGACGAGCAGCGGAGCAGAAGAGCATCTCGACGGCCTTTACAGAAAAAAATGACACCGTTAGGGCACGGGAAACGGCGGGGGGTGGTGGGTGCTGGAAGCGAAGTTCAGGAACGAGACCAATGGACACACGGACAGATCATTCCGAGTCTAAACGGCGTCTGGGGGAGTTTTATGTGCGATTCTACACTCTCATGTCGGAGGCTGCTCAATCCCAAGACTATGATAAAAGCCTAGACAAAAACAAGGATAAAAACCGAAACCGATACGAGAAGCGGAACGCCCCAACGATAACCCATAATAAACCCATGGAACCCTCATTACAGAGGTATTCAACTAGAGCCACCCATCCACACAATGAGGTCACACCGGTCACAGTGGTTGGAGCGGGGCAATATAGTCATAACAGCGGATATGATGGAGACCTACCACGGGCAGACCAGCAATTCCAATCACACATCTCCTCCGACTCTTTAGATACCTCGGCACCCTCACTAGTATCTACGTATGACCCCACTGCTGCTGCACGCTCCCAGAAACGTCCAAACAAGAAGCGAGTTTATCGCCCCCAGAACAGAGTCACAGAAGCCAGATACATTGACTCTTCGAAAAGTGAAGAGGCGGCCGTCTCAATAACCACCAATTTGATTCGGCAGAATACCCTTGGTCTTGAGCTGCTCAAGGTCCACAATCAGAGACTGAGGGAGCTTGCACGGGAAAGCGAGGATTGGGCTTCAAAAGCGACACAGAGACAGGATATTGAGATGTTGCGTAACACATTGAAGTATATCAACAGCAACTCTGTCGCTGACACAGCTATAGCTACTGCCTCCATTACCGGGAAAGAAGTGAAGGCGGAACCGGGGGCTCAAGATACGGGTCTCGATCTTAGGGAATATTCGGCTCCCTTCCCGCGCTATACGTCCACAAAGCCTCCAATCGCATTGAACAACGCACTTCAAACCCTCTTGACACGTCGGCCAGTGCTACATAACGTGTTTCCCAAAGTTTGCTATAATCTTTTAACATCGTATTCCGCTCCAGATACTACAACCTACAATATTTTGCTCCGCAACTTGGTCCTCCTGAGAAAAAACGCTCTCGCTGAATTGGTCTTTCAGGAAATGATTGTAGCTGGTGAGGCACCGGATGAATACACCATTGTTGCACTCCTCGAATTGATGGTCAAATCAGGGGACTTCAAGGGTTGGCTGAGTGTTGTGCGAATCCAGCATAAAGAAGAGAAGGGTTGGCTGGAGTCGAAGGGTCGGGTGAGGTCGAAGTATCTTTTGGAATGCCTGATTATCCATGCGGCGAAATTCGGAAAAAGGAATTTAATTAGGCGTTATACCAGGGCGTTGAGGAATTATTGGCCACAGAGTCCAGAGCCGGGGGGTGCGGTGTTGACGGCACTCATACGTTTTTATTGTGAAAAGCAAGAATGGCAAAATGGAAGATATTGTTGGATTAAGTTGCTTGCCATGGACGAAAAAAGGACTCAAAATGCGATCGAAAGTGGCTCGAAGCCGTCGACCAAGGAAGTGCTTGACGAACATGCGTGGTATTGGTGGTTAAGGCATTGTAAGACCTGTGGTATGGAGAGCGAGTTGAAAAAATGGGCGGTAATGGCGAAAGAGAGAGGAGTAGATACTGATAGGCTACTTGCCAAAGGCCCAAACAAGCTGCGAGGATTACATGTACGGGCAAAGAACAAGTGTCCGGTGTTGATTCATTATGATCCCGCGGGCGATCTATGGGAGGAGCAGCGGGTGAAGAAGCAGAAAGACTTATCCGCTATATTGACACCACCACCCCCCCTCACGGAAACGGAGAAGCGGGAAATTTTGGGTAATGTCTTCTACGAAGGACTATATGGACCATTGTCGGAGGATCCTCCTAGCCAAGATCGCAATCCCAAGTTACTCATGGCCAACCAGGTGCAGACATCCAAGGAAATACTCGCACCCAATAAGAAGCAGAGTTTGCATGCGGGACCGGGGAAGGTGGAGAAGCAAGAAAACGCTGCTGACCTTACTGGGCGTGAAAAGTCACAGATCTGGGAGAATATTGTGGTCACGCGGATGGATAAGTTGCTACGCCGCCACAAGGCTCAGGAAATCAAAGAGTACAAGGGCGAAATTCGGATTACAGATGCAGAAAGGAGAAGGGGCGAGATTTTGGCGAAGTGGAAGGCGGGCATTGGAGATGGACGGGAGGCAACTATCTTGCCTGTCAGAGGAAGGAGGGTATATTATTAGCCTATATATGGACACATGCGAAGGAGGAAAGCCAACAAACAAGCAAAGATGGTCATTGGACAGCACCGGTGGTATGTAAAGTATGAGAATCCTTCAGCTTATATTTTGTAGATGCTTTGTCTTTGGACTAGGCATGAGAGGTTAATTTATTTGACAACGCCAATTTCCCTATCATCACGTGCAGATAGAGGAGCTCCAGCCAAGACGCGTGTCTGCGCACATAGAGAATCACTGGATTTGTCTGAGGAACCTCACCGCAGGCTCGGATTCATAAAGACCCACGCAGGTGAGTGGTAGAATGAACGCCGTCGATGCCTCGTCGCACTACACGCAGCCCACTGAAGGCAAGCATCCCCGGGGAGGCAGTCTAGATCATTTCCGCATAGCTAATTCTCACCCCTCCAACACACAACAGCCGAAGTACTCCCCTCCCTCCTCGTCGTTATCCTTGACACAAACCCCTTCACCTGGGATGCTCTCCAATCGACCCTTCCGATCTCGCAGGCCCTAGCAAATATCCTCCTCTTCATCAATGCCCACCTCGCATTCTCCCAAGCCAATAAAGTCGCTGTAATCGCCTCGCATACGAAATTAGCAACGCTACTCTATCCCCCTCCGCCGCCATCACGTTCTAGTAGCGGCCCTCAACCAGGTCTCTCAGGCAGGCCACTAAGCCTCGTCGACCGCCTCGGGCTCTCAAAAGACGGCGCGGACGGTTCCGGCAGCGGTGCTGCAAGCAATGGTGGCTCTACGGCAGCTAGTACCCCCGGGTCATCGGGTCCCTACGATCTCCTAAACCGGAACTCATCTCTCCCACCCCAAGCAGTCATCCCAGCGGACCCGGAGCGTGACGCTAATAAGTACCGGCAATTCCGGATAGTCGAGGACCAAGTCACTGCGTCAGTCCGTTCCCTGCTGGCCGAGACAACGGAGGACTCGCTAGCAGGAACGAATATGACAATGATGGCAGGAGCGCTATCTCTTGCATTGACGTATATCCATAAAATGACTATGCCGATTGAGGAGACGACTCTTTCTGGAACGCTACAGGCTGGAGGAGGCATTGCTCCTCCGGCGGAGGGAAGCAAGAAAGATGACTTGGAGATGACTATGAATGCGAGGATTGTAGTGATTAGTGTTAGTGGGGATCTTGCGGAGCAGTATATTCCAATTATGAATTGCATATTTGCTGCGCAGAGGAAGGTTTGTAGTGGTCAAATTTGATGCCCGGCCAGATGACTAATGAGGGTAATAGAAAATCCCAATTGATATCTGCAAGATCGCGGGAGATACTGTGTTCTTACAACAGGCGTCAGACGCTACGAATGGAGTTTATATGAATTTAAAAGAACCGCGGGGATTGCTGCAATACTTGATGGTGAGGACAACTCTCTGCATTTCTCTGAGCTTACTGGAGGAAGTTGACTGTTATCTGAATACAGATGGGTTTTCTCCCGGATCAAACGTCGCGAAAGCACCTGGTACTTCCCACCCAAGTTAATGTGGACTTCCGAGCTGCATGTTTTTGTCACAAACATGTTGTTGATATCGGTTTTGTTTGTTCAATTTGCCTATCCAGTATGTGCCCTCTGACTCCCTCCAACCAGTGCGTCGTTTGCCTAACCTACAATTACAGTCTTTTGTTCGCCTCCCGACGGAGCTCTCTGCACAACATGTGGCACCAAGCTCGACGTCACAACCCTGGGGTACGGTGGAAAGCCCGCGGTTTTAGTTACAAAGAAAAAGAAAAAGAAAAGGAAGGCCGACGCTGTTGCGGGGGGAAATGGGGAAGCATAGAGGTCGATTATTTCAACCTTTGTATCATTAAGCATGCCTGCCACAATTTCGCAGCCTGGATCTATTGCATATCTTCACACCCATAGACTTCATCCATGTACGCTCATTTCCGAGCGCGGAATGGAATCACTTTTCCTCCGAGTGCGACCTTGGGTGTTCGTTTGTTCCGTGACATGATCAAGTCTGGTTCATTCTGCCATGAAACCATGGATGCAAGTGCCTACCATCACAAGTACGTAAGTATGGGGCGGACTGTCATGAGAGGACTTCACTAACCATGCTATCCGTCGTATGTCCATAGAGGAAATGTGCCCGCTTGTATTTCGCCCCGGATCTCTCCAATTTCACCGCAAGGACTCCCAGTGCTCCTGCAGTCGTAGCTGTTTTGACAACAGGGGCTCCTAGCACTCCTGTCGTTAGCATTTACAAAAATCCAGTGTCGAGCCCAGTTTCATACCCAAGAAATCAAGTTCAATGCAGTCTTTCAATGCTTGTAAATCATCTTCGCTTCCCATTAGTCGATCAACGCATTTCGATGCAATCAGTGTGTTGTTCATATGCTCTCCAGTGCCTATCAACTTGACCCTCAGTTATATAAAATCTTATATGAGGGTGAAATCAAACCTGAGGTTGTTGCTCCAACCACCAAACCATCTTCACCCACCCGGACCCACGTTCCCACGCCTACCAAAGCCGCCGGACCCACTCTTCCTCGGTGTTTCATTCCAATCCCACCAGAGCTACTGCCTGCAGCAATTCTGCCCCATCGATCAATACATATAGCTCCTACTGTATCTGTTACAATATCTTCCTCCATAAGCTCGCCTGGCCCGTCCTGAATCTTGACGTCGGTAGGAGACATAACACTGCCAGAAGGCTGAGAATATCTAAGCTCAGTTCTCCATCGCTCCCACCTTTGCCTGGCCGCTGGGGAGATCAACTTTTCGTTTTCAACCAAGGGGAAGTTTTGTTCTTTGGCAAACATGGTGGCTCCTTCTCCAACCAAGAGGATCGGTGGGACCCTTTTGAGAGACATAGGCTGCCGCGCGTTTTCCAAAACAGCCCGTGCAAGGCATATCGGATTTTGGACATCTTTACTCTCGTAATATTAGTTGAGGAGTATATGCACTCGAAGATCTGGATATGGACTTACGACACAATGCTCCAACAGCACCGGATAGCCCACCTCCTTCCATGATAACTGCGTCACATTCCACAGTACCGTCGAGTGAGAGGTTACTCCCATAGCCAGAGTTTGTTATTTCGGCGTCTTCGAGGACCCGGACAGCCATCTCCACGGCATCAGCTGCAGATCCACCATTTTTCAGCAACACCATTGCGGCTTTGCATGCACTATCGATCATTTAGCTGCTTGAAAAAATGTAGTGACAGACTATTTCCTTACTCGCCACATGCTTTAAGATGAACTGGCTCATTGGGTTTCGAATGATAGCCAGCTCCAGCATGTACGAAAACTGCGCTGTAGTCTTCCTCGCAAGAGGGCATACCGATCACTAGAGATGCGGACTGAGATCGAAGGGCTATACTGCAAATATGATGAGCTTGTTAGATTTGTTGTGATTTGTCCTTGATATTCACTATCAAATTCCAAGGCTGCACCAGGCTTCACTTGGTGATGCAAAGGAGTGTGTGAGGAAGAAACGTCGAGACAACAGCGGGAACGAAGGTTGAGCAACGAATATGAGGAGCTTCAGTGACTTTGTGGGACAAAAATCCCACGAGAACGAGGGGAAGACTCGAGTGGGAGTGGTATTCCAGTGAGAGGAGAGACACGATACTTGTTCTATGGAAGATGTTTGACCGACAGTCTGCTGTGGCCCAATGCGGTAGTGGGCTGTTTACATTATACCACCTGAATATCACCCAAGTCTCGGCCGTGGACTGCTTATAGCTGGCGCTTGTGGTGGTAGCACTTGGGGGTTACGAGACAATATTAACAGTGTCAACAGTGAAGGGATATTAATATTGGGTGCTTTTTGATTTCGCGTCAGCTGTCATTTTTATAACTTGCATCGCTCTCACTTGAACGGAAGATGTGAAGTGCACTTGCACACATACATGTACTGTACTGTACTACTCTAGGGCGGTCGGCTCAGGGTAAGATCTTTCCCCTGGGCCTGCTTGAGCCACTGGGGCTTAGCCTGGGAACCCTCGACCTGAGTAAGCCACGCAAGCAACACTTGCCTGCGTCTGGGCTTCCGAGCTGTCGAAACGACCATCTCGAGTCCTCAGCACTCCTCCACTGCCCACAGCTTACCAATACTCCTAATCATGGCTTACCAAACCCCCGCCGTTGTCATGGACAAGTAAGTCGACAGCTCCACCGTTTAACTTACCCCGCAATCGACGTCCACTAATGAAGCTCCGTAGCGGTACCGGTTACTCCAAACTAGGTGCGTTCAGTACTCGGGAGCTTAGCATAGTTGGGCCGGATACTCTGACGAGCTGCTTTCACAGGTTTTGCCGGCAATGATTCACCGTCGTTTGTCTTTCCAACGGCAATTGCTACGAAAGGACCTGCCGGTGGTGCAGGGGGCTCTGGCTCCGGGCGTCCCGCCGTAGCCCAAAAGCCATCCTATCTCACCGGAGGAGCTGGGCCAGCTGGTCATTTGTCCGCAAAGAGGGGGACAGAGGACCTTGACTACTTTATTGGAGATGAAGCAATTGCCATGGGCTCTGGACCAGGTTTGACACCTTTCTTTTGACATTCACCCGAATTTGGAGCTTACAAAGGGGCTCTGTACATAGGGTACGGCATTCATTATCCTATACGGCATGGGCAAATTGACAACTGGGTATGATTGCACATCTGGCACCGAGAGAGCTGGGCTGGCTAACCAGGACTAGGACCATATGGAGCGATTCTGGCAAAATTCAATCTTCAAGTACCTACGAGTGGAGCCCGAAGACCATTACTTCCTTCTTACTGAGCCGGTAAAACTGCCAGCCCACGCATAGCCTCAAGAACCCTAACTAAACCAAATTATCAGCCATTGAACCCCCCGGAAGCTCGTGAGAACACTGCTGAGATTATGTTCGAGTCCTTCAACTGTGCCGGATTATACATTGCCGTCCAAGCTGTGCTAGCACTAGCCGCCTCATGGACCTCGTCAAAAGTCCAGGATAGGTCCCTCACAGGAACGGTCATTGATTCAGGTGATGGTGTAACCCACGTCATCCCTGTTGCAGAAGGATACGTAGTCGGCTCCTCCATTAAATCTATCCCGATCGCCGGCCGCGACATCACCTACTTTGTGCAATCCCTCCTCCGCGACCGCAATGAGCCCGACAGCTCCCTCAAGACCGCTGAATCCATCAAAGAGGAATTCTGCTACGTCTGCCCCGATATTGTGAAGGAATTCACACGCTTCGACAAGGACCCTGAAAGATTCCAGAAATATGTTGTTGATCAGGGTGCGGGAAAGAAGGTTACTGTTGATGTGGGGTACGAAAGGTTTCTGGCACCAGAAATATTTTTCAATCCCGAGATTTACTCGAGTGATTTCTTGACTCCTCTACCTGTCGTGGTCGATAATGTCATTCAAAGCGCGCCGATTGATGTCAGGAGAGGGCTTTACAAGGTTGCTACTTGGCCATATTGTTCTGGGGTTACGTGAAGTGAGCTAACCGCTTTAATTCGTTAGAATATTGTCCTTTCCGGAGGATCGACTCTCTACAAAGATTTCGGCCGCCGTCTGCAGCGTGATATCCGCCACCTAGTCGATGCTCGTATCAAGCGCTCGGAACAAAAATCTGGCGCAAAATCTGGTGGTTTGGAGGTTCATGTCATAACGCACAAGAGGCAGAGGCATGGGCCTTGGTTTGGGGGAAGCTTGTTGGGCCAGACACCAGAATTCAGAAGTTACTGCCATACGAAGGCGGAGTACGACGAGATAGGACCCTCAATTGTGAGAAGGTTTGCCTTGCTAGGAGGGCCGGCGTAGGGGCATGCGCACATATTGCGAGAGGATAGATGTTTGGGGAGTGTAGATGCTATTATTGAGGCGACTTTTTTGCTTGCTCTGACGATATGATATCTCATCAAAAAGCTATGGATGCATATGCTTATGCCTATGAATAATAGCAACAACTTGCTAGAATTTTAACCTTAGATGAGTCATAGCCTCGTGTGAGTGGTGACGTTGTGACCACGTGCAAAGGCGATAAGAACGATAAGAAATGCCCTTGCCACATAAGCTCAGGGCCAACCTAAAGTCGTCACTCCCTAACCCCTCAGTGATAGCAATGACCTCCACCTCCGCAGATGTAGAAACAAAAGCTGCGGCTCTTGCCTCATCTTCCCTCCAACTATACTCCGAAGGCAATCTCAATGTACACCTCCCTAACTGAATCATTGTTCTCCCTGGTAACTTACAAATTACTCTACAGGACGCCTTACGAAATCTGAAACACGCTCTCTCTCTTTCTCCACGCAATCCACAAGTTTCATTAGTATTTAACACCCTCCAATCGGACAGCAAAACCCCCGAAATCGTTCGACTATACCGGAGAGTACTTGTTAGCGAAGGCCCAGAGGCAAGGAAAGCCGGGGAAGATGCTGTGAGATACTTGAATTCTACAGCATGCTCGGAGGGCGCAACGGGGTGGGGGGAGTGCCTCATGATGCTTCTAAATGAGGAGGGTGATGATGGAGGCCTTGATTTTGAGGGGAGGATCATAGCTGGGTTATTGCGGCCTACAGCAGGAGGGGGAAATGGGGCAAGGGAACAGTTGGTCAATGTGATTAGGATTGCGTGCTTGGAAGGTGGTAAGGAGTTGGAGGAGCTATTACAGAGATTTTGGTCGTGGGGGACCCTAGCTACGGAGGGATTCGTTTCTGTCTTGGTTGATGGGGCCCTGTGGAGCGAGAATGGCAAAACGGAGGAGGGGCATGAAAAGGCACTGAAGGTATGCTTTCGGTGGTTTGTAGGCAAAATTGAGAACAAAGGAGAGGAGGTTCAGGCCGCAATAAGGGCCATTTCAAGGATCTTAGTGGCGAAAGCAGAATTCACACAGCATCTATTGGGCAAGGCTGCGTTCGAAGAAATACTATTTGCGATAACCCGTGGGAAAGGGGCAGAGGAGGAGCGGGATAAGGAACCGGTTACGAAATTGGCTACACAAGCGACGCTGGCGGCGGCAAAGTATATCACTGCTGCTGGCGAGCCGGGGGAGGCACTTTTGGCCGAATTTATGACACAAAGGCTTGTGGTGTCAGAGAATGAGGAAGATAATGTGATAGCGATGGAGATCGCAGCTGTGTTGTTCCCGCTCATACAACAAGTTGCCGCAAAGATCTTCACCGAGACGGAGGGATTAATGGAAAGGCTTGTAGAGGTGTTAGACGAAGGAGAGAGGCCTATTGGGGTAGAGGCTTTCAGGCAACGAGCGGAGGCATTGAAGGCAGTTGTGAGATTGTTAGGAGTGGCTTGTGGAGATAAGGCATGCCGGGAGGTGGTGAGGGATCGATGTGTGGATTATCTGGAGAGAATTGTAGCGCAGGGATATGGAGGGGAAAGCCAGAATGACACAAGAACTTTGGCAGCAGTGGCACTGGCAAAGATACATTGTGCTGGTCCGAGAAATAATGCCCATGGCACCCAACTGCCACTTGTGGTGGATAAGGGAAGCGTGGGTGAATTGGCGAGGATATTCAAAACGTCCTTGATACTTCAATCCAATACTACTACGGCAGCAGCTACTTCCCAGCAAGAGTCAATTGAGGGATTAGCATATACATCTCTCGACTCTAGCGTCAAACAGGCGCTTTCTACTGACCATACTTTCCTCACGGCTTTACTAAAAACGCTTTCCGCGACTACGGCTGCAAGTCGGGGTGTACTCTACAGTGGATTAACAGTTCTAGCAAACATCGCTGCCTATCCACCTGTTCTCACTGAGGAGCAAAAAAAGGTCCTCCAGCTGAAGAAGTACGCAGAAGCAAACCCTTCCGCAAGCACCGATGGCCCTGATATCGGTATCCTTGAAACCGACGAAGTCGTCACCGGGAGATGTAAGAAACTCCTTGACGCAGGTATCGTCCCTGTGTTAGTCGCCATATTCAAAAACCTCTCACAGACTTCTTCAGCCCCACCTGCTCAGGTAGCTATTGCAACAGCGGGATCTTCCCTTCCACTTATACCCACTATCCTCCTCTCCGTCTCGAAAACACAAAAATACCGCCCTCGAATTGTGCAGCAAGGGGGTGTTAAACTGCTTCTACAAATTTACTCCGCCGTCACTGCGAAGCCCACATCTGCCAACAACACCGCCCCCAGCAATGCCGCCGTAGCAGAAGTCAGGCACACTACCGCCCACGCTCTCGCACGCATCCTGGTTAGTGTAAACCCCACATTAGTCTTCTCGCAAATCCCCCCGGCAAGTGCGATTCGTCCTCTCCTTGCCCTATTGAATACTCGATATGATGATGGGGGAATTCCGGTGCAGATAGGCCCTGGCAAAGTCACGAGTCTATTGCCGACATTTGAGGCATTGCTTGCGTTGACGAATTTGGCAAGCATGTCGTCTGATGGTAATGGAGGGGGCATACAGGATTTGATTGTGAGAGTAGGGTGGGATCAGCTGGAGGATGTGTTATTGAGGTATGCTCCAAGGAGCTCTGCGGTGGCTGAATCTGGGGATGATGAGGGTGACGATGATCAGGAACAGGAGAAGACGAAGAAAAAGACAAGGGCACGTGACACTGCAGACGCACCAACTCGCATCCAACGCGCTGCTGTAGAATTAATTTGTAACCTTTGCGGCTCCTACTCGACCCTCGCCCTCGAGAAATTTGCAGCTTCGCCACAAACTGACCCTCGTGTCTCTGGCCGGCTACATCTCCTCCTTGCCCTCGCTGACGCAGAAGACTATCTCACGCGGCGTGCCGCTGCGGGCGCGTTAGCTGTCTTGACAGAGTTTGAAACCGTTGTAGAGGGGGTATTGGATAGAGAGCGTGGGGTGAAAGTCCTACTGGGGATGCTGGAGGATGAAGACGATCAGGGGGAGGAGATGGCTATGAGAGGGTTGGTTTGTGTGAGGAATTTATTGGGCGTAGGGGGAGATAAGGCGGTGGAACGGGTTAAAGTGGAAGGGGGGAGGGAAGGGTTAGTGCAGGCGGTGAAGAGGGCTAGAGGGAAGGAAGTTGTGGAGTTGGGGGTGGAGGCAGTGAGAATGTTGATTTGATGAGGCGAAGCGCGGTGAATGAGGGTGATAATTATGAAAATAAACTGGGCGTAACAGGCGTTACCCTAAGCTCATAAAAATTTGTACTCCAGAGGTAGTGACTCTGGATTTCCCCGGAAGTCGTGATAACATGCCAAGAAAAGGAACAAGACACTTGAATGTATGCCTGTCAGGTGACTCTGTCTCAGCCAACTTTTTGCAAGACCAGTTCAATATACGGGTTTCTCCATTTTCTAGAACTCCAGGAGGCAAAGCAGATTTTAAATTACAGCTAAGAATAGCCTACAAGAAAAAATCTCCGAATACCGGTAATATAAATGTCGTTCACATCACTCCCTGAACCTGACGCGTACAAGATTCTTCTACATACACGGGCTCAGGGATTCGCAGAACGTGGCAAAGTCCCGGGTTTCCCGATCTGCAGGTTAGAAGAAGACTTGGCGTTGGAGAAGTTCTTTTCCTCCTTGAAACTAGCAGAGCAACCAGCCCTGTTTGAATCATTCTCACCACACCAGGACTGCCGCAATCTCGAGTGCGCCAGAAAATAATAAGCAAATTCAAGTTGCCTGAGCTCAGGTCTTATAGGTACTCCGTACATACTACCGTACTACCTAGGTAGGTTACTCCTGCATGAAATAATCTGGAAATGCAGGAGGGGAAAAGAAGACTGTATCAGAACATCAGAAAAAACTTTATCCTTCCCCCCCTAGGTACCGTCAGGCAGGGATCACGCACGTCAAGCAGAGAAAACCAGGTCTCAGGTGTCTCGGTGTCTCAGGTTTCTCTCGGATGCAAATGAGTATTGAGGAGGACCTGGACCCACTGACAGGGAGCTTCCCTTCAATCATGTTTGCTACAATACAGCTAAAAATAGCTGCTCATGGACACCAGAATATTTGTTCGACAGTGCACATGCAGTTGGGCCTGTGGGGATCATCGAGTTGGCAGAGATCACCATATGAAAATGTCTGATCACCAAGCCGCAACTGGGTCTGAAACACCGAAAAGCATTGTGTAAGGGCTCCTAGGTGCTGGGATAGCTGTAGGTTCTCCGTACTTGGAGGAAGCACTGGTAAACAAAAGCCAACCCTTATTGTCGGCCTGAGGGAGCGGATCTTTTTGCTATTCCGATCCCGGTTCGCTGCTGATCCATGTAAATAATTTGACATAAAAGCAACCTCTGCTTCCTTGTTTCTATGCTCCCAACTTCTCCTCACTCGCTTGCCACTTTCCTTGTAACTTCAGTCATTACGAAATCAAACTTATTTGAAGCGTTAATAACTCTCGTTCAACCTCAATCTTAATTCCCTCTTTGGCTGCCAATCTTGACATATCACGAGCTACACACGAGCTACACACGAGCTAAACACGAGCTACAATAATCCAACATGAAATTCCAACTTCTTGCCAGCTTTGTTCTCCTTGCTTCCAGCTCTTTGGTGGCTGCAGCCCCCCTGGAGGAGCGTGCTGCTCCTCCAGTCCCTTACTTTTCCGGCTTCAACCTCGGCGCTAATATGGTATGTTCCTCCTGTTGTGTGTTATGTAGCGATTCCTAACAATCATCGATAGCCCGATGGTAGCTGCAAGACCCAGGCCAACTGGGAACAACAATTCAGGAAAATTCAGTCATGGTCCACAAACACCAAGGACAGGTTCAACTCCGTCAAGATATTCTCGACCAACGACTGCAACGCTCTTGCCAACGCCGCTCCTGCGGCTATTGCAACTGGTACAACGATCTGGGCAGGTATCTGGCCTTCAACTCCGGATAAATTCAATGCAGAGAAGGCTGCTCTCGAGGCTCAGCTTAAGAAGTACCAGAGCACTGGAAACAAGTATGTGGTCCTTGAAGCTCTTATCAGAAGAAAGAGACCCTGATTTATTGGCCACAGATGGTTGATGGGTATCAACGTTGGCTCTGAAGCTCTTTACCGCAAGGAAATTGACCCCAAGGTGTTGGCCCAGTACATCTATGATATCAAGGGAATGACCCAGGTTGCCTACAAGGCTACCCACGTCCCCGTCGGGTCTGCTGATACTTGGACCTCGTGGGTCGATGGACGCAATAAGCCAGTTATTGATGCCTGTGATGTTATCCTTATGAACGCATTTCCTGTATGTTTCTGATGCCGCATTTCCCACTTGCAGAGGCTAATTATATTCCCAACAGTATTGGCAAGGCGTAGAAGTTGAAGCTGGGCTCCAGACTTTCCAGGAGGCCATCAACCGCACCAAGAACGTCATCGGGCCTAACAAGCCATTCGTCGTTGGTGAAACTGGATGGCCAACAGCCGGGCCCAAATACCAGAAGGCGATTGCATGCAAGTCATGCCTCCAGAAGTACTACACCAACGTTGCGTGCTGGCTTCAGAAGCAAAGCTATGGCTGGTACTGGTTCTCGGGTTTCGATGAGCCAAAGAGGGAGACTGAGATTGAGAGGAACTTTGGTGTTGCTTGGTATGGACAGACCCCGAAGATCAACTTCACGTGCCCTAAGTAGGCATGGAATTCTATCTAGTGTGGTTAGTCCGTTGGGTGTGGTTTTCTCAAGCTTTGGATGAAAGAATTCGTTGGATTGTGGCGGTTTTGATTTGAATTGCAACTGCATTGGATTTGATTCCCAGGGAGCATTTTTGGGTACCAGAGCTTAGAACCTGGTAGGGGGCATGCATCATTGGCAAAGATTCGTCTCTGGAGGATTGCTGGCCTCCACCTGATTAATTTATAGTTTTTATTATGATTAGCACTAGATACACATTAATGCATTAGCTGGCGCATTCAACTTCTGGTAAATATGACTTCCATCGCACGCTGCCTGTGTACGTGAAAAGGTGCCCCAAGTATGGTGATCTGGATGGTATGCATAGCACAGTCGAAAAACGTTTTGTTGGGGAGAAGTAACCGTAGTGTATACCCGATACTGTCACTGAAAGAAGACCATCAACTCTCCGATATCAGAGCTATAAGCAGAGAGTATCAAACAACTCTTTGATATAATAACGTCAGCCCACTCAACTTCAGAGAAACCACCAAACCCCCATCGCCACCAACCCCATCACCATCCCTATCAACACCCCAAGCTCACCCACCCCAAACAACGGCTCCCCCATATCCTCCTCCAACATCTCCAACATCACCTCCTGTAAGCTCGCCGCCATTTTCTCCTTTGAAAACTCCCTCTCTACCCTCTCCTTTCCCTTTTCCCCCATGACCCTAATCTGCGAATCCGACATTTCAAATAGAACTTTCCTCATAATCGCACTCCATTCCTTCACGTCCTGGGGACGTAGCCACCCAGTTTCCCCCTCAACCACAGTCTCCAGTGGGCCACCGGAGTTTACGGCCAGCACGGGCGTGCAAGAGAGCATAGCCTCTAGCGGGACTATCCCGAAATGCTCGTTGCTGGGTGTGTAGAGCAATAATCTTGCTTTACTGAGTAACTCAGCCTTTAGGGTCGCGGGAATGGAGAGAAGGAATATCACGTCGACAGAGTCCGGGAGGGATAAGGCCGAGATGTAGTTTTTACAGGTAGCATGTTGGAGGCCAAGGCTGTCGCAGAGTTTGGTGAGGTCGAGATGGTACTGGGCATTCTCGGCGTTGCGGGGATCGTACCCGCCGGCGAGGATGAGGCGGGTGAAAGAGGCGTGGCGGAGGGTGCGGGGGAGGAGGGAGAATGAATGGATTGCTAGGGCGATGTTTTTTTTGCGCTCGAAGCGGTTAATTGAGAGGAGGAGGTTGGGGGAGGAGAGATGGTTATGGGCTGGGGGTTGGATGGGGAGGGTGGTGGGGGGGGAGGTGCTGACGCAAGGGTAGACTATGCGGGGGGTGGAGGCGATTCCGGTGAAGGATTGCGCGAAGATGGAGCGAGTGAAGAGGGAGTTGACAAGGAGACAGTGAGATTTGGAGGTGCTGTAACCTTCGAGAAAGTCGAAGGGGAGCCGGTACAGGTGGGCGAGAGGGTGGTTGCGCGTGGAAAGGAGCTTGTCGGGGAAGTGGCAGTAGAAGAGGATTTTCGTGGTGGGGTAGAGGAGGCGCAGGATGGGAATGGACGCGGAGAGCTGGTCGATGAAGATGACGTCGGGAAGGGGCAGGCGCGGGTATAAGGGGTCTGTGGGGGGAAGGCCGGTGGTTGCAGAGGGATCCGGGGGTGGGTCCGAGGAGAGAGTGAGGGTGAGGTGAATTTGACGGAGGATGGCGCAGAGGATGAAGAGCCGATGGAAGAGGTGAGGGGGAAAAAGCGTGTTTCCGCGGACGTGGACGGTCAGGGTGCCTGTTTTTTTTGGGGTTTGTTCCTGTCAGTTCTAAGGTCGGGCAGAACTGGGGGAGGAGGGGGTGTGTACCATCTTTGACTTCATCGAAGCAGTGGCTCTTGTCGCAGTGAGACGTGAAGATGTTGACTCTGTGCCCGAGCTGCTGCAGCCCGACAGCAGCGTCAACAACAAGCCTCTCTGCACCACCGATGCCCAGGTCGGGGTGGATGAACCAGATGTCGAGGTTCCTCTTCCTTCTGGGTGCCATTGCGTGTGTAGTGCGTGTTGTAGTGGTGGTGGTGGTAGTGGTGGTGGTGATGTTTGAGGCCGGAGGGGACAGATCTCGAACGCGGTCAGTTGGCGCTTACCGCTAGGTACAGGCCAAATCAACAGGCTCAGGGTAACTCCCGCACTGCGACGGTGAGAAGCACTTCAATCAAGCTGGCCGTGACGTCAATCTGCGTTGATATGGCCAGTCCTAGGAATTGGCGGCAAGCAAAGGAGAGGAGAGAGAGGAGGGGAGGAATACTATAGCAGTGTGTAGATAACCCTCGCAGTATTTTATATAGCGAGACAGGGTGTAAAGGGTGTATTCGCTGGTGACGCCAAAGCCCCGCCCAATTTGCCCCGCTATTGTAGCGGCGAGAATTCAATCATAAAGCAGCGCAATAATATATCGCAGTAACGAGATTCAACTTTTTCTTGATTTATATTTTTTATCTCATACACACACAACAAATATACACAGTTTCCACACAAGCAAATATGACAACAGAAAACACCGCTGCGAAATCACCGGATATGTTCCAGCCCATCGGGCAGGCCGTCGAGACAATCGATACCGTCCCGGAGGGCGCCGGCGCAGAGATTGAATCAGAGCCTCAGGTCGTGGATAACATCGACTCGCTATGCATGAACTGCGAGGAGCAGGGCGTTACTAGGCTATTCCTTACACGGATCCCGTTTTTTAAGGAGGTTGTGTTGATGAGCTTTGAGTGCCCCCACTGTGGGTATCGGAATTCGGAGATTCAGTCGGTGAGTGCACCCCTCCTCCTTCCCACCGGTCTTTGGGTGCTAACCGTCCATCTACCTTTCTACCAGGCGGGGCAAATCCAAGAACGTGGCTGCCAATACGTCTTTAAAGTCACAAACAAATCAGACCTCAACCGGCAACTCGTCAAATCCGAGACCTGCACATCCTCCTTCCCCGAACTCTCCCTCGAAATTCCAGCCCAGCGAGGGCACCTCACAACCATCGAAGGCCTACTCACAAACGTCCTCGAGGACCTCTCCTCAGACCAGCCAGTCCGGCAACATACCGATCCCGAAAACTACCAGAAACTCGAAGCATTCTGCGACCGCATCCGCAATACCCTCACCGGGGGCGAGGGGGTCTTCCCATTCCATCTCAAACTCGACGATCCAGCGGGGAATAGCTGGGTGGAGCCGCAGCCGGGGGATCCAAGGGGGAAGTGGGTCAGGACGGATTATGTTAGGACGAGGGAGCAGAATGAGGCGCTGGCGTTGACGGATACGGGTGATAATGGGGTGGAGAGAACCCCGGCAGAAGGGGGGGGGAGAGAGCAGGGGGAGAACGATTTTAGGCATACAGAGGTGCATACGTTCCCGGCTACGTGCCCCAGCTGTGTTAGGCCGTGTAATACGTATATGAAGTTTGTGGATATTCCGCATTTCAAGGAGGTGGTGATTATGAGTACTGTCTGCGATGATTGTGGATGTATATAACCCCCTCCCTCCTCTTCCCCTCCCCTGCCCTCCCTTCCCCTCCCTTCCCCTCCCTTCCCCTCACCTCAACTTCTCCAATATTGCCCACGACCCAGCCTAACAACCCCATTCATTAGACAAGAGCAACGAAGTCAAAACCGGCGGTGCCGTCCCTGAAAAAGGTATCCGCATCACCCTACAAGTGCAAGACGAAGAAGACCTCGCGCGCGATATCCTCAAGTCCGAAACCTGCGCCCTCACCTGTCCGGAACTCAACCTCGACCTCACCCCTGGTACTCTCGGCGGCCGCTTCACCACCCTCGAAGGCCTCCTCTCCCAAGTCCACGACGACCTCCACTCCCGCATATTCACCTCCCCAAGCACCACCTCCACGCACGAAATCGACCTTGCCTCAGACTCACTAGACGCGGAGAGCAGGAAGAGGTGGAAGAAGTTTTTTGAGGGCCTGAGCGAGGCGAAGGAGGGGAAGAGGAAGTTTACTCTCATTATGGAAGATCCAATGGGCGCGAGTTATTTACAGAATTTGTATGCGCCGGATCCGGACCCCGGGATGACCGTGGAGGAGTATGAGAGGACGGAGGAGCAAGAGGAGGAGCTGGGGTTGAGGGATATGAAGACGGAGGGGTATGAGGTGAAGAGGGATGAGGGGGATAAGTTACTGGAGGCGGTTAAAGAAGGGGAAAGGAAGGTGGGGCAGGAGGCGAAGGAAGTGACAACTGCGTAGGGACTTGCGGTGTTGGGTAGGATGTAGCTGGGGGTTCTCTAACTATGATGGTGGATAAGAGAGGACATGATACACACAAAAATGTATTGCAAGGGAGGTCGAGTCTATGGAATTATTATCAAAGCCAGGTGTTTACGGGGGATGGGCATTATTCAAAACCTTAGAACTTATTTGTAGATTATTTTTTTCTTTTCTTTTCTTTTCCTTTTAAATCTTGGGGTGGGCTGGTTTAGGTGTTTTTCTGCATTAAAAAAAAGCAACTGACTTCTATTTTATTAGCGGCTTGAGGGAGCGCTTAGTGAAATGCATGTATCTCTCTATAACTCCACTAAAACAGAAATATTTCACTTGTAGCAAATTACCCTGAAATGATTCTTCACAGGGCATTCATAACAAACCCCTTCCTCACTCCCTCCAAATCTCACTCTCACTTTTTACCCCCTTTTCGCTTCTTCTTCCCCTTTACAGATCCATATAACATTGCAACCACATCACTGTCTGCATCGAAATCCTCATCGGCGGCTATTATCTCTGCACTTGCTACTGCTGGTGGTGGTGGTTGTAGTTGTGATTCTGGTAATGGTGCTGTTAATGATGCTGGTAGTGATGACGACAGTGTTGCTTGTGTTTTCCGTCGCGGGAGGGAGGAATACATGGATATCGGGGTTTGTGGGCGGGAGGATGCCGGCGAGGAGATAACAGTCCGCGGCCTAGGAGTAACACTAATAGAACGGCGCCCAGGAGGTGGAGATGGCTCTGACTGTGCCTGTCGCTCCTCCTCCTGCTCGCCAAAAAAACTCTCCAGATCCGCCCCCTCTCCTTCAGTGAGAGTAACATGTTCCAGATTTAATGTCTGCATGGTATAGCTCCCCGAGACAGACCCCAACTCCATGCCTAACGGCGAAGCAGCTATCCCGCTCCTAGCCCCTACCCTCCTAGTATTACTATCCCTACTACTACTACTTACCAAACCCCCCTCTCCCTCAAGCCTGCCCCCACCACCTACCTCCCTCACCAGCCCCAACCTCTCCTTCCTAAACGCATCCAACTGACTCGCATACCCTTCTTTCTTCCGCTCCAGCGCCACGCGGCGATCAACCGCGTATGTTGAGAACTTTAGGTCCTCGGCGAGCTGTAGGGATTTGAGGTGAGAGCACTCGAGGGCGGATTCCTCAGAAGATATGAGTGCAGAAAGAGTGGTTAATTGTGTATGGATTGATTCTGATATGGTGCTGTTAGTTTTCGGAGATATGTAGGGAGGGATTTTTTGGGGGGGATTCGTTACGGGCGAGATCGTTGGCTTGGGAGAGGGCGATGGGGAGAGTGGAGAGTTGACTGAGAAAGGTAGTTAGGGAGGCGGCGGTGGTGGTGTGTGATTCGACCTGGAGGAGGAGGTTGGTAAGTTAGTGTATGACTATGACTACGATGATGGTGGAACGGAGGAGGAGCCGGAAGAGGAGGAGGCGGTGAGCTTACCAGCTCATCAACCCTCTGCAATAGCTTAAGAGCCTCGGCCGCCTTTTCTTCATTTTCCTTCGCCGTCTGCTCAACTTGCCTCCGGGGTAATCTGGGGAAATGCAGCCTGACGTCAGCCCACATCCATCACCCTTCCCATAAGTCGGCTTTAAGGAAATCGAAAGGAAAGGAACGCATCAACCCACTGATCAAGAAACCGCTTCGTCAGAGGCAATTCCTCAAGTCTATTACATAAAACAATATAATAACAATGGCGTGATATATATTAGCTCTTTCTCGATCTACTGCATCGGCGTATGTGGTGAGATATATTATGCTCGGTTACATGTACATATGCAGTGCGGGATGCGCAGTGCGTATGAGGTAAATTTTGTTTGGAGGGAACGTGGAGAGAGGGAACGTGGAGAGGGAGCGTGGGGATATGGGTTGATGGGGTAGGGTAGGTAAAGGGTAGGGTATACTGACAGATCTCTGTGTTGGTACCAATTAGTGAGGACCTTTGACGTGTATGGATATGATGGGGAGAAGGGGGGAGAGAGAGAGAGGGAGAGAGGGGGGGGGGAAGTTGGATGAGGGTAAGGGAGGCATATAGATATATAATATATATATATACTTACTTCCTCCGAATGTTACTGCAGTCTTCAGGCCCATTATTGACATTGCCACCTCCATTACCAATCCCACCACTATTACCACCGAATCGCTGAACAAAGCCCGTCAACTCACGGAGTTTATCCATTGCTGCGGCGGCTTTATTGACTCTGAGGTTTGCACCAGTATCAAAACAAACCCTCGGCCTCGAGCTTGGGCTTTCCGCCTTGTCTCCTCACTCTTCACCAATTTCTTCCAGGCTTCCTTCCTTCCAGGCTTCCTTCCTTCCTTCCAGGCTTCCTTCCTTCCTTCCTTCCTTCCTTCTTTTCTTACTTTGTTCCTTTTCAAATAGAATGTCCGCCCTAGACCCTTCCCATACACAGACCCTCGCCCTCCTTACCCCCCGCCGTCTTGTCAAGGCCGTCAAAACCCTCCTCGAAAGCCGGGGGCTATGGGGGAAGCAGATCGAGGCAATGACGAAGCCAGTGGACGTTGGCGGGTCCGGGCTGGGCGTGGGCGAGGAGATGTATCTAGTGTATAGCAGCCTATCCCGGGATGGTGACGAGGGAGAGGAGTATTGTGCCGAGGAGAATGGAAATGAGGCGGGGGGTAGTAGTGAGGGCGGGGAGGCGAAGGTGGTTGCGGATGAGAGACTTGGTTCTGACCTTGCGGTGCTTGTTAAAGAGGGTCACGTGCAGGCTGAATGGGTGCGGAATGAGATTGCCACTGCAACACCGACGACTGCAACGGCGTCAACGGCGACGATACGCCTGAGGCAGGAGGTGAGGAGGTTTCTAGTAGACCATCCACCCCCGCCTCCATCTCCATCCCCAGTGGGTGTGGATGTGGATGTGGATGTGAGCGGGGCTACTGATACTGACGTTGACAGCGCGAGGGAATTCCTGATCTCTACTTTGCCGAAACGATGGTCCTACTACCCCCCCTTGGTCCTTCTCCTTCCTACAGCATTCACCTCACCGCAGTGGGAGGCATATCTTGCGTCGCTTTCAGATGACCAGCGGACGGAATTCTACACTACGTTTACGACTGCCATCCATCCTAAAGCTACGCACCTCGCAATCAACGCTCCCATACCCCCCACTACCACCGCCGCCCTCAATGCCCTCACCTCCTCCTTCAACACCACCACCATAACCCCCACCCCTCCCAACACCCCACCAACCCGGGGCAGCAATAGCAACACCCTCCGCTCCCCTACGAACCTCACCCCACTCCTAGGCCTCTTCGGGCCCCTGCCCCCTGCCCTCCCCACCCCCACCACCCTCCCCTTTACCCTCTTCACCACCACATCCCAACTCTCCATCCACCAAACCTGGGCCCCTCTCCACACCATGTTCTCCCGGGGCAATATCAGCGAGAAATCCCGGATCCTGACCCCAACCTTCCCTGGAGCCCGCGCAATCTTAAACTCACTCACCCTCGACCTCTATGCTGGGATTGGGTATTTCACGTTCTGCTACCTCCGTGCGGGGGCAGGAGTAGTGCTGTGCTGGGAACTGAATCCGTGGAGTGTGGAAGGCTTGGTGAGGGGGATGCAGAGAAACGGGTTCGGTGGGGTAATGGTCGTGGGGGAACAGGAGGAGACGCCCACAGTAGAGCTGGGTGAGGAGGGGGGCCCGAGGGTGCTGGTGTTCAATGAGGATAACAAACATGCGGGTCGAAGGTTATTGGAGCTCCGGGGGAAGGGGAAGGGGAAAGGCCTCCCTGTGAAGCATGTAAATCTTGGCCTACTACCAACGAGTGAAGGTGGGTATAGGGTTGCCGTAGAGGCGATCCTAATTGGGGATGGGAACGCATTGGAGGGGAAGACAGTGGGGTGGGCGCATGTACATGAGAATGTGGCTGTAGGAGAGGAGGAGGAGAAGGGCCAGGAAGTGAAGAGGGAGTTTGGAAGGTTGGTGAGGGAGGTTGGCGGGGAAAGGTGGGGGGTGGAGTTGGACGGAGAAAATGGGGGATTTAGAGTCAAGACTTATGCGCCGGGGGTGGTGCATGTGGTCTATGATGTTAAAATATGGAGATAAGATGTGGTGAGAGGGGGATTATGGGTCTGATTGACTGAAGTGAGTTAACTATACATATATAAATCTCAACTATATGCTATTTCCTTTCTTTCCTCTTTTCTCGCCCTTCTCTTCTATCTATGGATCTGGTGCATGGGGATCGTATCGACAGCAACAAAAGATACAATAATGACAAGAAATAAAGTAACATCACTGCATCATTCATTAATAAGGCATATATCATGTTGCAAAAAAAAAAAAAAAAAAAAAAAAATTGTACAATAAACCAACAATTACAACTAAACCTTTCTAAACTTGAGCGGGATATTCTCCATCACAATGCTTCTCTTCTCCAACTCTGCCAGCCTCTCCTGCGCCGCCTCAAGCTCCTCATGATGTTTAAACTAACCACACCCAATTACAATCAGCATTCGCATTCGACATAAGCCCAACTCCCCATGGTTAATACTCACATGTGCAATATCCTCCGGATGATTCAACATCTCCTCCGTATCACTCTCGCTATGATATTTTTCAAAATGGTGAATCTCATACTCATACTCGTCATCCCCATGGACGCCCACCCCGAGCCCGAAATCCGGCAACTTATTCCCGGCCTCATGGAAAGCGAGGAACTCATCTAGGGTTATCCCGCCGTCTGAGTCGAGGTCTATGGCGTCCATGATGGTTTTGACGACGTGCGCGCGGGTGCTCTCGGGGATGGGCTCGCCGTCGCGGTCACGGTCGATGCCGTACGTGCGCAGGATCTCGGCCGAGGTCCAGGTTGTGGAGGCGTCGAAGTCGTGCAGGTGGAAGAAGGACGAGGGGTCGAAGTTGCCAATGTGGTGTTCCTCTGTTTTTGTGAAAGGGGGAGTGGTTAGATTTGTAGACAAGAGGGGAAGGAGGAGGGAGGAAGGGAGCGCAGGGAACGAGAGAGGCAGTACCGAGCATGTGGATCTCAGCCCAGGACAAGCCGGTGCGGTCCCGGTCGGCGTCAGAGTGAATCCCGTGGGCGGAAGCAAGGGGCGCGGATAACAGGAGAGCGGCCGCGGCGGTAGATATGCTGAGGAGCTTGGATAGCATTGTTGTCTACCTACTGGAACGAGAGTGACTGATGACTGAGTGACTGACCGACTGAGTGACTGACCGACTGACTGACTGACTGACTGACGTGCAATTGTGTACAGGTTACAAGGGATCTTTTGTCTTGTCGAGAATTTGCCACAGCGGGCGGTGGGAGGTCCGCTTCCACGGTGCCACATCGAGCAAAAGACACGCGCGTCAGGGGCCACCGATATATATGATATTCTATATTCTCTATATTCTAATAGATCATTCTCTACCTATATTCTATATTCTATATTCTATATTCTATATTCCCATATAACTACAGGATATATAGTTGTACGGTTATACACCATGTCTCTCGCAATAAGTAAGACATCTCCATTACCTCCGAAGAAGCATCGACCACTTGAATCACTTTTATCCCCATATCTCAATAAACCATACCACAATGGTGGAGTATTCCATTTGGCCCCTCTCATTCAGTACTTGCACAGTCTCTGTATTCGTGTATCGCATCTCACACCTACACATACACACTTGTAACGTGAGTAGGGTACTGTCGATGGCATCCATTGTGCTGCCGCAGGAAGCAAACAAGATGAAAAAGAGAGCAAACCAAGATGAAAAGATATGTTTGCATAAATATTCGCAGTGATGCCTGCCCTTACTTGTATGTAAAATACACAACTTGTCCGATAGTTGAGGGTAATCCCCTCACTGTCTGCGCCAAGACTTCACCGTTCTCCCTACATAGAAGTTCCCCCACCCCTGTCAACTCACTCACTCATAACAGTACAGCACAGCCATCATGTCCCGCCCACCCCATCACACACGCCTCACGCACCTCCTCTCCTCCGCCTACCTCCTCAGCACCACCTCCCCCGCTGCCGCTGCACACTTCCTTTCAACACACTACTCCCAGGCCCACTCGCGAGACATCACAACCGCCCTGCCTCGCGGCAGCGGCGGCCAGGTCCTCGGCGGGAACGGCGCGGGAGGGGGGTGTAAAAGGTGCGGACTTGTCTGGGTCCTGGGGTGGAATTGTATGGTGGGAGGTATCGGGGGAGGGAAGGTCGTTAAGCGGGGGAGGAACAGCAGGAGTAGGAAAATGAGAATAGAGAAGCGCAAGAGCAAGAGGAAGAGCAAGGGCATAAGCAAGTGGAAGGAGTCAGGGGTTAATTTGGAACTGGAGCCGCAGGTACGGGATAGGGATAAGGATAAGGAAAAGGCTACCGAGGGGGTTGAGGCTGGATTGAGGCAGAAATGGGTAGAGTGGACGTGTGGCGGATGTGGCTACGTAGCGAAAGGGGAGCTTGGGCCAGCGTCTAGAAAGATGAAGGACAGGAAAAAGAAGGCTGTACCTTTGCCTCAAATTACTCCGACGTCATTACCAGTACAAGCACCCACTCCGGCGATTATCCCACAGAAATCAATCGCGGCACCAACTGGGATGCCCGGCTCTCCCTACAGGCCACAGACAGCGCCTCCGGCGGTTACTAAGGCTACCACTCCACAAGTGCCAGCACAGGCAGTGGCACCACAAGTACCAACACCCCTACATTCCGCAAACCAGCGTGCAAGAGAGCGAAAAAAGAAAAAGAATAACTCCCTCCAGGAGATGCTTGCTGCGAAGAGGGAGCGGGAGGCCGCAGGTGGTGGAAGTAGTGGTGGAGGGAAGGGATTAGGCGGGATAGATCTTATGGATCTCATGAAGCTGGGGTGATAACGGATGGGCTGTCGTTCACACTTGACATTATCCGGAGTTATGTTTTTTTTTTTTAAAAAAAACAATTCTATGGGTTGGGGCGTGTTGGTTTATTCAATTGTACAGTACAATTAAAAGGAGGGAATGACAAAGGAAAGAGGAATCAACAAACGCCATTGTAAGAATATGGAACAAGAGACGTGCACAGAGAAACAGGCCGGAGGTTCAGGCAATTTGGGCATCAAGAAGCTGCGGCAATTATGGCTCTCAGGGATCAACAGTGGTAATGAAGGATCTAATCGAGGCGGGTAAGGAGGTAGTCGATTTCGACCTTTTTGGTCAACGGAATGATCTATAATCCAATCCAACCAATCAGTTTCTACAAAGCAGTTCACATTGGAGGTCAACCTCCCACTCACCCAGTCCTTGTACAAATTTACCACCGCATCCACATTCACCTTCAGTGGCCCCTGCTCCTGCTGATCCTCCAGCAGGCCCGGGTCCCTCCCATAGCTCGTAGCCTTCTTCCGTAACCTCTCCAGCACCTGCAACTCCACCTTCTCATCCGTAATCTCTCCCTCAATACCCTCCACGTCCCTCTCCCTTATCAACATCGTAAATTTCTCCGTCTCCTTTAAAAACTTCGCCTCAGCTACAAACTTCCCAAAATGCACTCTCCGCGATAGAGCCTGCAGACACGCAACATCTACGACTGCACACGACCCATAATTCTCATGCGCCTCGGGCCGCTCCTGCCCGGCGCTACAGGCTTTGGGGAGGAAGTACTTTGTGTAGGCCTCGAGGATTGACGGGTTGATGTTGACGGTGTTTGGGTGGAGGAGTTGTGGGTACTTGAGTGGGGGGAGGATTGGTTCAGGGAGGCCCTCTGGGAAGAAGGGGTATTCGTCGGGAGCTTGATAGCGGCGCACACGGGCGTGGATGTGCTCTGTTTCGCGAAGAATGTAGGTGAGGAAGGAGGAGTCGTCGTAGGGGGAGGGGAGCTTGAGGAGGCCGCCTTCGCTGGGGTTCAGGTACATGCGGGAATTGTAGGGGAACTGGACTCGCTCGATGATGTTGAAGATGATGGTGTCTTCGAGGCGGCTGTAGTATGGATGAAGAGGAGGTTTCAATTAGGAGTGCATACATATGGGGTAGCAATGGGAACCGGGAGAAGGAGAGGAGAGGAGGGTGGAAATGGAATTGGGCTGGGCTGTATGAGGTTGCGGTTTGTACGTTACATCAATTGGAAGCGGATCTTGCTGAGATCGAGGGCGGCGCTGGGGTGGGTCATGTCAATTGCGCTATCCATTGCTGAAGGAGGACGGTTTGATATGATGCTGCGAGAGGGAGGGGGGAGATTTGGAGGGAGATTTGGAGGGGGGGTATGGACGGAGGAGAAGGTTCAGCCAGGTTGCTGCAGTGAGCTGGTAATGTTGACGTTCGCTTGTGGGGGGCCCTCGCAGGCGTGTTGGAGAGTGAACAGCTTGCTGATGGGATAATGCGGGATTGGAGCAGAAGAAGAGAGGAGCTTCTCAGAAGAACGAAGGTTGGGGGGGGAGGGGATGCCCCGCTATATACAGTATATTGTACAATATATATAACACAGTATATATCATAAATACAATATATATAATACAGATATATTTTATAACAGAGTATATTAATATAATAATATATAATTACAGTTGATTATACCAGTATATATCTATTCCATCCCTTCAGCCAACATCACCATCATATCCAGCTGCGACTCGACTGAGTCTAGTCGCCTATTCCGAGTTTTTTCTCTCTTTTTGCAAGTACTGTCCCTGCTGTCCTTACTCTACCTGCTGTCCCTACTCCTACCTGCTGTCCCTAGCTTACAGGACTGTACTGTAATTAACTCCCCTTTACCTACAGTACTGTCCCCCGGCCAACAGTTCTTCTTCTCCATATATGCCCCCTTCCCGGCTGCTGCAAGCGGTATGTATGAGCTCCGTACTTTGCCCATCAGAATGCTGATTCGCTTTGCAGCTTGGGATCAGGGCGAGGCTCCTCGCTGGTGCATATCCTCCCCCTTTGAAGTCTCGTGTCAGCTGTGCAACTGGGCTCTTGCATTGCTGCAGCAGCCAGCGTCCCCTGATACAACCACCTCGGCAGCTACCCCACACGAGGAGAGTAATGTCGAGTCCTGCTGCTGCCCAGATGTCGCCCCCCCCCACCGGGCAAAGGCAATTCTACGAGCAAGGCCTCCGGGTCGCCGTCGAAGGCTGCGTATGGCCGCCAAAGCTCCCAAAGGCCCCCACGAATCCTTTATGGAAGATCTGCTAACACCCCCCCCAGGGCCATGGCACCCTCAACGCAATATATGCCTCTATCGAGAAAACCTGCGCCCGCCACAACTACAACGTTGACCTGCTCATTATCTGCGGCGACTTCCAAGCCGTGCGCAACGCCCAGGACTTGCACACCATGTCCGTCCCCGACAAATACCGGCAGCTGGGCGACTTCCACGAATACTACTCCGGCGCGCGCAAAGCCCCCATTCTCACAATCTTCATCGGCGGGAACCACGAAGCCTCCGCTTACGGAACTGAGCTATTCTACGGTGGTTGGGTATGCCCGAATATATACTACTTGGGCGCCGCAAATGTGCTTAATATTGGTGGCCTCAGGATTGCGGGGCTGAGTGGGATATATGAGGCTCGGGACTATATTAGACCGCATTATGAGCGGCTTCCCTATATGGGCAATGAGGTGCGCACGATCTATCATGTCAGGGATTATGATAAGTACAAGTTATTCCAGGTATCCGGGAGAGTGGATGTAGGGCTTAGCCATGACTGGCCGCAGGGCATAGAGCATAATGGGGATGTAAGGTGGCTTTTGAGAGAAAAACCGTGGTTTGGGAGTGATATTAAGAAGAGAGAATTGGGAAGTCCGCCGGCGAGGAGCCTGCTGTATAAGTTGAAACCAAGGTATTGGTTCTCGGGCCATTTGCATGTCAAGTTTGCGGCGGTGGTGCATCATGGGAAGGAGAATGCGACGGCGGCTGGGCTGGATTTATCACCACCAAAGGTGGAGAATCCAGATGCGATAGACCTTGATGGTTTGTCAGATACAGAACCTACCACCACAACAGCATCAACAATCACACCTCCCTCCAAAAACTCTGACGAAATTGATCTCGACATGGACGACGAGGACACGGCGGCGACGGTGGATACATTCAAACCCCCAATTAAACGCCTACGCTCTGCTTCACCCCAACCCTCACCTCAACCCTCACCCTCCCAAACAACAACCACAGCAACCCCCAGCCCGAGCACCACCACCACAATCCCTCCAACCTACTTCCTCGCTCTCGACAAATGCCTCCCCCACCGCTCCTTCCTCCAAATCCTCGAAATTCCCACCCCCACCCCCCCGCCCACACTCCAATCCCGAAAAACTCTCTCCTACGACCCCGAGTGGCTTGCAATTACCCGAGCGTTCAATCCCTACCTGCAAATCAGCCCTACCACAAACCAATTCATCCCCGAGCTCCCCCAGGATCCTGTGGTAGTTCAGTCGTTGATCGACAAAGAGCGGAAATGGGTATCCGAGAATATCAAATACCTAACAATCTACCCTGAGGCGTTTACACGCACGGCTCCGGCGATTGGGAAAGAGAAAGGCCCGAGTGAGTGGAGGGCCGTGGGACAGCGTGAGTTTTGAGTTTTGAGTTTTCTTTTACTTTCTCCTCCGCTGGAGGTAGCTTGATGGGGTGGCTGATATGTTGGTGTAGCGCCGGAATATAATAACCCCCAAACAGCAGCGTTCTGCCAGATGCTGCAGATCCCGAATAAGATCTTCTCGACAGACGAGGAGAAGGCGGAGAGGATGTCGAAGTTCAGGCCGGGGGCGGAGAGGAGTGGGTGGATGGGTACTACTCGCGGGAAGGTAAGAGGCGGGGGAGGGCCGCAGGGGAGAGAGAAGTGGGGGGGGAGGAGGGGGAGGGTTGGTTAGGTAGTTAGGTTAGCCTTTTTGGGGGATGGGTCCAGAGTACTCTATAGAGGCCTAGGTGTGTAGAAAATAAGAAGCATAATCAGATAGATATCATTAACTGGTTTACTATAATATCAAAGAAGAAGCTGGCGGGGTATTGGCAAATACAGTAAGACTGGTTACCCTGAAATTTATGTACACGGAGATTTTTTTTCTTTCTTTCTTCTAATCCCTCCGATTGAATGTAAATATACAGTTAGGTGGCAATGACTTTGGTACCCCCCTTGCATTAGAGTCCTGCATTAGCATACATTTAGCACACATACTATAGGTTTAAAGCATGCTGCATACTCGCCCTCTGTTATGGGTACCTCCCTTATATCAGAGTCCTCATCTTTAGTATATATATTATAGGTTTAAAGCATGCTGCCTGTTATGCGGGGTACCAAATTCATTGCTGTATATGAGTAGCAAGAGAACTGACAATTTGGGGTCTAATGTCTAAATTTTTTTTTTTTTTTCTAAAAAATAAAATAAAAAAGAAATGGCAGGGAAGTTGTGAACAAACAAATCGCACACATATCCTTTCTCCTCTTCTTAACTCTCCGACCAGTTGATTTTTGGGGGTTCTTTCCCTTTATTGACACAATCATAGCTGTATACTACAAGATACCATCAAAACTCGACACAACCGACAAGTATTTCCATAGATGAGGAAGCTTGGACCTGTTACCCTCAGAGTTCCATTCACCTCTTCAGATTTGTTTTCATGCCCAGATGCGCAATTTTATCCATGTCCGACTCAAACTAGTAGACAATCCCATTAATTCGCAATATATAGATAGGTCCGACCATTAGCCAATTTCGATTTTCATTCTCAATTTATTTGTCATTGAGATTTCCCCACGTTTTACCCCATCTCTGATATTTCCCACTTCATCATTCTATTCAAGCAAAACAGACCCAGCGACGAACCAAACCACAAACAAAATACAAAGCACTAGCCCCGCGCGAGATAAAGGCCATCCATCATAATGCTAACGAAGAAGTCTGCTGCTTCTTGAAGAATGAAAAGAGAAAAAAAGCGAGCAACAATGCGAATAAGAAAAAAGTATTCCGGAATTGTAGTAACACATAAAAAAAAGCAGCAGAAAATAATTATGGGTAAACCGAAAAGACCCGCAATTCCCAGATCACCAACTAAAGAAAGACTCGTAAGGCAGTGCTAAGGCACTATAGACAAGGACCATTTACTACTCACAACACATTTCAGTTAGTTTCAGGTCCATACATACTAGAAAGGCCCAGGTAGTGTTCCGCACTCGACAAAATTGTGCACGAGTACCCCAATCTAGATTTTAAGTGTGGAGCATGCTGACAAGATAGAGATTTTCAACCAGACAAGCAAAGCGTAAGGGGTTAGTTAGGGTGTACCAACCATGATTCCGTCTTCATCCATGGCATCAGCTTGGACAGTTGTACTGGCATACTGTGAAGTAGTGGCACCTCCCACGGTAGGTGCTGGCGCACTGCCATCCCAATACTCAGCCATCTCTGCATCCAACTCTTCGGCAGTCTTGGGCTTGGCTCGCCCTGGGCGGCCGCCGCGACCCGCAGGTCCTCCGCGCCTACCGGCTCGTGCTCCTTGCCCGCGGGTCGCTCCTTTTAGTGCCGCATTCGTAGCTGGCTTTGGCTTTGCTGCAGGCTTCGAGGTTGGGGCGACGGGGTTGGGCGCGCTATTATGTTGTCAGATATTTGTGATATATCTATTGCCCCGGCGTACGAGACTTACCCAACACGGGCTTCCAACCCAGGACGCTTAGGTTCGACGACCAACTCCACCTGATCGTGGCTTAGCAATAGTCTTCACCTTCAACATAGTTCGTACAAACCTTCATGGGCCTCTTGTCGACCAAAACGCCATTGTAGGTAGCAGCGGCCTTTTCAGCGTCGCCATTTCTGCTGAAGACGATAGTTGCGATACCGCGAGAAATTCCGTTGGGTCCATAACTGAGAGAGCATGATTTAACGTGTCCGATTGCCTTCGAAAAGTACTCCTTTGAATCGCATTGCTGATGTCAGAATCGTTCGCCACCCGAAAGAATTGTTGATTGTGCAGCACATAGCAGTGAGAAAGAAAAAGGAGGCAGAACAAGGACGGGAGTGGAGCGAGATCATGAGCTGAGGTGGTAGTCGACCACTCCATAGTTTCGAAGACCGACGAACGCGAGGAGCCCCAGAAAGAAAAACAATGAAAATCTCCATTTGCCATGGAACCCCTTGTCAGAAATCCTCTCCCGATTCGAGTTCCAACCGAAGACAGCCGAGTGACTTGTTTCCGATTTTCGTTCGCCTCGATCCTCAAGAATGCTGTTGACGAACTGGTAAGGTGCCCATACTAGTGTAGAGAAATTCGCTTCAGAACTGATCATTTCGCTAGTCGGTTCAACATAAGATGCAGCAACAGGTTTCGCGAGTTCTGACAGCTCGTTACGTGACAGATAAAACAGTAACTCGTGAATGATGCGGATACATCCCATACACAGCCGAACATTATATGAAATGAACATGCCCCAATGTTCGCGGTTCGTCGGCCTTTCACACATGTTGACAGGACATGGTTCATTGACAGCACCATCAAAGCATCATAGAGTGAAGCCATGAGTTCTGGCAGCGCATACAAGATTGATTTCGCATCGTGGCAACTTGCAGGGAAAATGCAAATTGGATTTTTCGGCGAGCTCACTCGATCTCGCTCCAGGAGGCGTTTGGGAATTGCCAACTCCAATGTTCGATGTACAGACCGTGCACGACTTTAATCGTACAGGCAACATACCTTGATCATTACTTCTTTCACATCCAAAGGCTGTTGTAGAAAGTTAGCGCTGGTGTCTCTTCAGTGGGGTGAATATTGAAGGAGTCAAACGTACCAAGTTCGAGACGATGATCTTGCTAGCGTCTCCTTTGGAAGAAGGGCCAGTTGGAATTGCCTTAGCAGCAGCCTTAGACTGTGTTTGGGTAACAGCAGCAGTTGCCTTCGCAGCAGCTGCGCGCTGAGGACGCTTCTTTACCCCGCCAACTGATCCAGCAGCTCCGCGTCGCCCACCCCGACCTCCCTTGCGTCCGGCAAGGATTTCGTCCAAGCTCTTGTCCAGATTGGTGGACATAATATTGGTAATAAGACGGGAAAAAAAGTATTTGGTATGAAGATTAGGGGGACTTTTGAAACACCGCTGCTCTGTCAACAAGACTTATTCGACGTGTTATTTGAGTGATGAAAGCGAATGGAGGTGGTAGATAGAAGAAGAATGAGGATGGCGTAAGTATTTGACTTGAGATCTCGGCTTTGTGCTCTTTAAGATGGAGAACTGACGTGAAGAGGATGTGAAGGAAGGGAAGAAGAGAGTGGGAAGAAGAGCGAAGCGAAGAGGAAGAATTAAAAGGACAGGCGGGCCACTGCTGGTTGCGCCAAGCCCTTTGCCACAGAGGTAACTTTAGCCTGGCGTGCACCACAGCCTCAGTTGGATAACAAAACTCAGCCCAAAACCAAGCTTAACGGCGACCTTCTGACGCTGTAAAGTACATTCAAATTCGAAACACCAGGGCCGATATATCGTTGATCAATAATGTTTGGACAGTAGGTATAGTGTAAGTACTGTACATATGCAACCTTGCGTATGTGGTGCTATTTTTGGCTGGCATAATTGTAGAGTACCTACATAACTATGTATGTATGAATGTACTCTAGACTATATACAGTGTAGTGGTAGTGGTGGTACTTCACAGAACCAGACTAATGAAACAGGTACCACCGGCGTTCCGGCTAATGTACGAAAAATGCCGTTGAACCCAACGTAGCCTTGTACTCCGTACTCTGTAGAATAAAAATAATATATGAGATTTTAAGACATTGTGGAAATCTTCTGCTTACCTTCAGTATCACAATCATTGATAGGGAGCCAGAACTTTTGTTGCATTCAAATCCTTATATGTTGGACAGATGTGAATATTATATTTTCCTCCACTTCCAGCTTGCACCACCAAATGATTATTAATAACCATTCCAGCAACAATACTATATAAACTCATCCCGATTGTTATTCCATGTATTTTCCGTGACACGAGACCCTCTGTGACATACAGAAAATATAATTCTTGAAATTGTCAAATCTTGGTGAACGGGAATAGAGAAGTAGGTGTTTGTTCGTCGCAGAATTATCCTTGGTATTTACGCACATAAAATCGCTAGCTGGAGTGCCCACTATCGATAAAGCTAGGCGGAGCCTCACCCAATTAACCCCCCCAGCATAAACCGCACCGTTCTCCGCATCTCCATCCGACAATCAGGAAATTCTAGGGCAAGTGAAGAAACCTTTCCATTCCAATCTCTGTTCGGTCTGGACAATATCGAATCATTCCGTCAGTGCGCTTCCCGAGAAGTGGTATTTATTTGACCCTAGTGGAAATGCCAGTTGAGCTGTCTAGTCACCAATGAGCTCGTTGCCAGAGGGGAGCTCTGACATCCGTGGAAGGGGGGGCAATGGTGAAGATGAAAGTGGGATGGTTATTGGTGTACGAAAAGGGCTCGAGAGAACTGCCACGGTGGATGTGGTATTGAACAATGAGACCGCACAAACGGACGCAAGTGGAAAAGTCACAGTAGGAGATGTAGAAACCGGTATGGACGATGATATTGAGGGCAACGAAATGGATGGAGGGTTGGGCAGACCAAACCTTGGGGATGTGGAGGATAGTGGTGCGTCGCAAAAGGTAATGGAGTATCTTCACGATGCCAGGGAAGATACTGAGGCAGGATCAACCGAGGCCATGTTTCGAGGTTACCAGAAGATCTACCATGAAGAGAAGAAGGCAGATGAGATGGACACCTCAGTATCCAGTCCTACTCTGTCTACTTCAATAGCAAATGATTCCCAATCAGTTCATGTTAGTCCTACTTTGTCTACTTCAATAGCAGATGATTCCCAATCAGTTCATGTTGGTTACCAAGCGCTCCGTTTTCATTGTTACTCAGATGTTGATAATTAAACTGCTAGGACTCAGTCGCATCGTCTCCTGGGGGTAGTGCATATGATAGCCGTTTATCCTCATCTTTTCACAGCCCTTCACCATCGCTGCATCCATTCGATCACCGGTTTCAATCTCGATTACAGCCCCAAACACCGTCTCCCCTTCCCTCTGCCTTCTTCTCTACAAGCTCCAGAAGTTCATCAGGACTTGGCCAGCAGGATGTACTCAACGGAAGAATTGATGCGAACAGCGCTCCATGGGACGTTATCAGGTGGACGAAGCTGAAGAAAATCACAACACAGGTCTTCTCTGAAGCCGGGAGGCGCAGCTTTGGAACACCAACATGTATCTCTATCGCCTCAACAATCGTGATAGGAACATCAAAAGGAATTATACTGGTTTTCGATTATGTTCAAAACCTCAAGAACATCATTGGTCCTGGCACGAAGGGTAGGCTATCATGTAAATCATAATGGTAACATCCTGCTGACACTGCTAGCTGTCGAATGCGGGTCGATCACTGCTCTAGCTGTCTCCGCAGACCATACTACCATTGCTGGTGGGCACTCACAAGGTCATATATTTACCTGGGAGCTGGCTAAGCCAGCACGTCCTTTTTTATCAATACCCCCGATCTCTTCTTCAGTTCTCGAACAACGTAGAGTTGATGGCCATATTGAGGGTGTATCTATATTGCATCTTGGTTTTTTGGGAACAAGACACACAGCTCTAGTTTCAGCTGATGGTTATGGGATGGCATTTTCTCACCTCACAACACGAGGACTTGGTGCCTTGGTGAGAATTGTGAAGACAGCTCGAATTTTGGGGAGATATCCTTTTGATATTCCAGCATCAGGTCGACCACGCAAGCCTAGTTCAGTATTGGCATTTGCCCCTCTTCCATTGGGAAACTCAGTCCAGGCAACAGATTCTATGGGTCTGGTGGCGATCCTCACTCCATATCTTCTAGTTGTCATATCAACCACACCAGTGGCTCAAACGCAGCATAAAGCTAGTAGGCCAAAAGAGGTGGCTCATGACAAGGCACTCAGTGGATGTGTTGCCTGGTTTCCATCAGTCAAGCTCAAAGAGAGTTCGGTAAATTCAGATATACCGCCAAAGTCTTCCAAAGCTAAATTAGCATACTCTTGGTCGAACGTCCTTACTATACTAGAGCTGTCTATTGCCGAACCAAAACCTTCAGAAGATCCAAACAGGCCCCCAGTCCTGAAGTTCCAGGCAAAGAGTAGATGGGAGTATGATGAGGCAATTGTGGCTGTACAATGGATCAGTCGACAGGTTGTTGCCCCTTGTTGCCCTGATTGAGCTGTGAAGCTTATAATCGACAGATATTGTGTGTTCTCACGACCACTCAGCGTTTGGTCATCTTAGAAGAACCTGGTCTCCATATGACTGAAACATTCGATTTGATGCCAAAGCAAATAATTCATCATCGTCATTTCCGCCATCACTTGATGCCTTTGATAGATACCCTGGATGAAGAGGCATCCTTCCACCCCACCATTGCTGACGCTTTCTATAATAGCTTCAAGACTTTCAAGGGCCGGGTTTTCTTGCTGGTATTCTTCCCTTAATCTCATAGAAGGAGACGTAACTGACTTGTGGCAGTGTCAATATGAAATATCGGTCGGATCTCTATCAAACTGGGCAGACAGACTACTTGCTATGATGGAACTTGGTGACTTTATTGGCGCTATACAGCTTGCTACAGAATACTACGTCGGAGAAGCCAATAAGATCACTGTTGGACTTCCAGAAGAACCACATCTACGACACCCACTAGTACAGGAGAAGCTCCTTGAAATGATGGCCGCGTCTTTAAGATACGCCTTTGGCAGAACTTCCTCGCCTCTGCATTCAGAAATACTGGGGAAGCACCAATTGCAAGAACTGGCCACTGTATGCTTCGTTTCATGTCTCTGCATGGGCACTATAGATTTCTTATACGACGAAGTCTTTGAGTATTACGTGGGCCGGGGATGTGAGGGGATCTTTCTAGAGACATTGGAGCTCTATATTCTCGAAGGGCGAATAACCTCTATTCCACCAATTATTATCAAGGCCCTCATTTTATATTTCACGTCACTCGAACAGGAAAGCAGGCTGGAAGCCATGATATGCCACATGGACACAACTACAATGGATATTGACCAAGTTACAGCCTTGTGCAAGCAGCATAGCCTCTATGATGCCCTCATATACGTATGGAATCGTGCTTTGGGAGACTACATTACGCCCATGATTGACCTTCTATCACTCTTGAAGCCAATTGTATATGGACGGGAGCTGCAGAACGATTACTCCATATATGTCGTCAATGCTCTAAAGATCTTTCCTTACTTGTCATACACTCTTACCGGACGCATATATCCCACCGGTGAGCTTCTCTTAGATGCTGAGGCTATTACTGCAAAGGCTGAAATATATTATTTTCTCTTCCTTGGGAGGGTCATAACGTGGCCACGACAAGGAGGGATGCCTTTTCTCACCAGAATAGACGGTACTCCAGAACAATCTTTTCCATATCTCCGTCTTATCCTTAAATTTGATGCGCCCAGATTCTTGAGCGCCCTAAATGAGGCCTTTGAGGATCCATTTCTCAATGGCCCAGCAGATCAGGCTTCCTCTGACATGAAATGCAAAGGGACCGAGGAGCAAATGTTTGCTCGCTCCGTCAATCGACAGTATATTATTACCATCCTTCAGGAAGTTATGAACAGCAAAGAGTTTCCTCCACAAGACACCATATATCTGAATATGTTCATTGCTCGCAACCTGCCAAAATTCCAGCAGTTCATCCTTCTTACTGGAAGTGCTCTCAATAGTGTCCTAGTGGAACTATGCAATTACCCAGCAGCAGATATTGCAGATGACTGTCAGCTGAGCGTGGAATATCTCCTCTCTGTTTACCATCCCCCAGACCTAGAGCATTTGATTGATTTTTTCGAAAGAGCAAAGTTCTACAGAGTCTTGAAGTCAATCTTTAGGGCCGAGAAGCAATATGGAAAGCTTTTCCAGGCATACTTGAAAGATGAAGATTCCCCGGAGGCAATTTTTGGTTGTATCGAGGAGTGTCTACACCCACCAAACCAAATTTCAGCAAAGCAGCGCAATGGCGTCCGTGGAGTCATTGTGGAGAACGCGAGAAAGTTGATTGATATCGATAGCTCCATGGCAGCAAGGTATATTAACGCCTATGCAGCAGACCTTCATGGCCCTTTACTAGATGCGGTGCAGGATCGGCCACAGGATCAGTTCTCATACCTCCGTGCCATCCTTGAACCACCCACTGAGAAGGAAGGTACGGGTTGGACTAGACCTGAGATTTTGGCCTCTACTCCGTCTATAGCAGAGCTTTATGTAAAGCTGATGTGCAAGTACGATGCAAGAAATGTCCAAGACTTCGTCAGCAACCTACAGTCCGGAGATCTACGACTGGAAGAAGTCCTACCGTCTATGGAGGAAAGTGGTGTTGTTGATGCTATGGTACCGCTTATGGCAAGGGAAGGCCAGGTTAGGAATGCTATGCATCGATTAATCGAACACCTGCACAGTCTCGAGGCTGTTTTGCTGGGGCTACTCCAGGCATATGTGGACTCTAGTGTGGAAAACTGCAGTATTGATGTAAAAGACCGTGCAGAGGATCTTCTTGCCTCTCTCAAGAAATATACTCAGGTCGGAATATGGCTCTGTCAAGACCACATGCTATCCACCAGCCAGACAGTTAGTTTGCACAGGAAATATACAAGACCCGATAACAAGGACTTATTATCTCAAGAAGAACTTCTCTGGTTAGACTTCATCGATACTGTCGTACAAATCGCAAAGAACTGTACATCGGCAGCTACTCCGTCAACAACCGCGGATAAAATTGAAGTCAACGGGCCAGCCTCAACTTTTGCCCCTGCTAGGACTCATAATATAGCTAACACTGCTATATTGAGTTTGCGGAAACTTGTCCAAACTGTATTCACTGCTTTGCTTACTTCTACTACTACCCCCTCATCTTCTTCCTCCTCTTCCACCAACCGTCGCATTGAGCATATATCGTCATCATCTCCTCCTCCTCCTTCTTCTTCTTCTTCATCAACAAATACCTCCTTCCTCCGTATCCTTCGCGCATTCCTCTCCCGCGCTTCTCTATCCTCCCCATCACTCTCCGAGCTCCGCTCCGTCCTAGCAGGGATCTTTGATGCATATATGTACGAAAACCAGCTTCTGTCTTTGGCAAATAAGTTACTGGACAAGGACCGGTTTCAGCAAGTCGATTATTCTGTTCAACGGCGGACTGCGGGGTGGAGGCCTCTTGGGCAGGCATGTGAGGCATGTGGGAGGAGAGCGTGGGGGCTGGGAGCGGCAGGGGGGATTTTTGCAGCGTGGGAGAAAAGGAAGATAGAGAAGTATAAGAGGGAGAAGGAGGAGAGGGAACGGAAGGTGAAACCGGATGTTGTGGCGGTAGAGACTCAGCAAAGGGGAGGGGGTGGTAGTGCCTCGTGGGGGCCGCAGGTCGGCACTGGGAAGGGGAAGGAGAAAATGAAGATTAATACTGTCGTAGCTGCGGGGGCAATTACTCCAACCACTGCTACTGCGACTACTGCTGCTAGTTCTACTGATGCTAATACTACTACCACCTCAGCGAGTGAGTTGGTGGTTTTCACTTGTAGGCATGTCTATCATAAAATTTGTCTGGAGGAACTTCAGGGTAATGGAGATGGTAATGGAAGGAATATGCTGCAACACAGGAGGGGAGGAGGAGGAGGGGTGGGTTCAGCGGCGGGTGGGGGATTTAAATGTTTAGCTTGTGAACCCAGAGGAGTTGTAGGGCCTATTTGATTCACTGTGCTTTTTGTTTGTAAACTATGTTTCTTTTCCTATTTTACATTGGGGCTATTTTGGTCTTATTTCTAATTCAATAGCCACTCTGCTTTAGTGCTCCTATAAATATTTCCTGCCACCATGGCTATCTCTCTTTGGAGGAGAGAAGACGATTAAATCTTGTGAGTCTGGATAGTTTGTAATTAAATTAGCCATTTTATAGGTTCAAAGTAAACGACAGAAATTATCCAACCACTTAATGACGCTAAAGAGTCATGTTCATCGATTAGGCTGCAGGCTTCAGCACGCAGATCATTGATTTTGGCGGTCGATGACCATATATCCATCCTCTGCCAGACTTTGCAATGTTCTGAACGGGGTTTCCTGGAGAGATGTATGCAAAAAAGACAGCTACATACAGTACCCTGGCGAAAGTATATATTTTTGCAAGGGGGAGTCGCAAATACTTTCGCCGGGGTATTGTAGGTAAGTTTAACTTGATTTTTTTTTTTTTTTTTTTTTTCATTTTCCAGTTTAGTTAATGCAAAAAGAAAAGAAAAAAAAAGCCAAACGTTTATAATAAATTAGTCTGGTATGCTACCCCATTACATATTTAACATCAGGCATATACAGTTACTTAGTTACTAGAGGGATTTAGCAAGCTTTTTCTTGTTAATGTTATTGCTATCGTTACTAAGCAGAAATAGCCTAAAAGTTAAAAGAGGTTTAGCAAGCTCTGATTGTTAAATGTTAAGTGCCGCCAACAACGTACAGCGGCAGCAGCTTGGGATAGCGCTCAAAATAGTCGGTAATTTGTGTTTGATTTACGCTATGAGATAACACGCACTCTGGAGTTTGAAGAGGAGCTTGATCCTGAGGATCTATAGTGAGACTTTGGATGTGTTCTGAGAAATATTCAAAGGTAGAGAGCGAGCGCAAAAGGGGTAGGTATTGATGGTACATAACCATAAGTGTGCGGCTATTTTTATTTACTAACAAATGGTTGCTATGGTAACATCGGAAGTTGTCGGGTTGCCATGGTAACTTAACAAGAATATTGACAAGAATCTAAGTTGCTAAATCCCTCATAGCTTAGAAAGGTAACCAAGGTATAAACCACCCCCACCCCCCAAAAAAAAAGAAAAAATTTTTCTTTGATTGCATTCTTACTAGAACTGACCTGTTCTCGTGGTATCAAGAGAACCTTTACATCAGATCAGTTTAACAATGCCCAGAGTACAGATTGATGTATCGTTTGATGTACTCCATATTACTACTTCAGCCCCCAAAACGAACTCAGTTATCCGGAATACAACAGGGCTCATGCTTCTCGGTACAGACCCGGATTTTTGCAATGAAAAAAAAAAAAAAAAAAAAAAAAAAAACTGTGCAACTGTGCGGCTCCTGATCCAGGACACGAGGTTGTATGTATATTGCTTTTGTTATGGCGCCGGTAAGCACACGTAGGATTGAGGCACATGTTAAGAGATATTGGAAAAACATGATTGCCTTACCCCAAAATCAGAGATGATACCTTGGGATTCTTTGCTAAGCACTGCAACGAGGTTTCATGCACGATAGGTTGCTAAAGCCTGATGGGAGAGCGATAATATAACGTTTCATGAACCCGCTGGTTCTATTTTGATAGGGTGACTGCTGTTGTTGCCTGTCCTCTGCCTCAACAGGGTTCTCCACCAACATTGATAGAAAGCTCTCGATGCACTGGCCACAACCAACCTGAATACAATTATCTTAAGGCCACACTGCGGATCGTACAACCAAACTTAGACGAAAGCAGACCGTAAATTTCTCATGGATGATTATCGAGCGCTTAGCGAGGTAGTTATTTTATGCAGCTGAGAACTTCTAAGCTCTCAAATTTATTGATTCCTTCTCCTCGTTGAGGGTCTAATCAGAGACTAGCCTGTTCAAGTACCAGATTCCTTTAAGGCAGGTACTACAAATCTCCCAATCTAAATCTCCCTCTCCACATAACTCTGAATCAAGCCTTCACATGTTGCATCATACTGCTTCAACTCCACCCCTCCATCCTCCTTCAAGAACGTATTTGCTTCCACAAACTGTTTCCTAGGCTGTTTCTTCCTCAAAACAATATCTCTATATGCCGCCATTTCCTCCCCCACCGCAGTCATCTCAGCGTACAACTTTGTTCCTGCGTCGACATCTGCAATGGACTTGTAGATGCTCAGCTTCTGTAGGTATAGTCCAACTGCAGGTTTCCCATAAGACTCAATCTTGTTCCGGTCAAGATCAATGGCGAGATCATCATGGTCGGGTTTGGTGGATGTCAGCTTGACAAACCCGTCACCAACTTCTAGGAAGCATTTCAAGATCGAGAAACGAGCTTGCATATGTGCTTGACCCCATTTCTGTGGTTTAGGAGGTTAGGCTGGTTGGTATGGTTGGAAAGTAGATCGATGAACATGCCTTTGATTTAGGATCCCATTGTTCAAGCGCAAGGAGACCCGCTCTCGCCATAGACAGGTATTCGATATATAAGACTGGGGTAACGTCAGAGCTGTCTCACAAGAGAATATAAAGCATACGCACCATCTTCCCCTTTGATATGACTGTGTTCCCCGAACCCAAAGATCTCAAGAATATCTGCGTCTCCTCCAAGGTACATTGCGACACATTCCGCTCTGCCTAGAGCAAAATTAGTAACCTTAAATTAAATACGAGGACAGATGCCTACACTCTTCATAGCTTGCGGCCACGCCACCAAACACACTACCCCAAGTCTGACCTGGCTTGTACCATGTGGTGACCTTCTCCTTTGTCAATGGATTTATTGGTGGGTTGCTGATATCGAAATTGTAATTCCCAGGGGTGAGCTCGCTTAAAAGTTTTCCAGTACCATGTCCGAGAAGCTCATGTAGTCCTACTTGAACCTCAAAGGCTGGGCCTCGAAGTTTTTCATAAAGTGCGAGATCCTTTTCTTGAATGAACGTAATCTTCTCGTTTGGAGCTTTAGCTGAGAGAACATTTCCGAGGGAAACGTTCTTGAATCCAATCGTTTGCCGTATGTCATCGTACTAGAACCAGCCAATAAGTATCAAAAAAAAAAATTCTAAATATTTTGCTGGAACTTACGTTAGGAATATTTATACCCGCGGGAATCCCACTGCCAGCAAAAGTCAAAACTATGGTATTTTTAGCACTCAATAACTCAAAGCAGGTTATTTCATTTACCTTCAAGACTTGTAAAATCAGGCTTCAGGAATTTATCTTTCTCGAAATCGTTGCCCCATGGAAGCCTTGGGATAAACACTTCTGCCTTCTTGACCAACTCCCCAAATGCCTTTGTTCTCTCTTCATTCACCATTGCCACAAAACCTTCCCATTCACCTCTTACCCCAGCAGGATCTCTGTAAGTCTCGATAAAACCCAAGTTAACCTCAACCTTTGGGCCAATATCTTTGACCCAGTATTTTTGGCTTTCTTTATGGGCTTCCAAACTGCCCACACAGAAGGAGCGCCTGTATTCCTCAAGCATGTTACGTTGGGTATCATTTGCTGCGTATTCCACTGCCCTGTCTAGATTATCGGATATAGCTCTCATTTCCTTGCTATAATCACCATATACAATCTTCAGTTTTCTTCCTTCAAGGGTCTTGCCCTCGGGCAAAGTATATTCCGTAATTTCGTCCGCAGACTGTGGACATGTTGAGGCAGAAGCCTTCAAAAGTTGGTACTCGATAGTCACATTATTGTCAATCTTCTTCAGACGGGTATTTTCTGGAAGCAGGTTCTTCTCTATCATAAAGGCCTGTATAGCCTCAATTTCTGGTTTGGTAATACTGGGAGAATCTGGATAGTAGGTGCTCATGTGACCTGCATCCGGAAAGCCGAGTAAGTTTTGTTCATCTGGGACTATAGAGTACAGTGGCTCTTCAATAGCATTATAAAGAGCCTTTGTCTCTTCTGTGTATGACGCAAGCGTTTCCAAATCTTCCTTCGAGATTCTAGGTATAAATTTCAAATCCCCAAAGCTCTGTTCGTCTCAGAGTAAGCCTTAACCCTTACTACCCTATCCTACATTTACAGCCTCATGGGCAAATATCACTTACCTTATAGTTTCCCGAATTTCCCAAGAGACAAGCGGCATACTCCAGCCATAGCTGCACTGCTTCTTCACTAACTCCCGTCTCCGCACCAAGCTTCTTCCAGTCTCCACCTACTGCCTTGTATTGACTCATAATAAGATCAAATATAGTCTCACTCTCTGGAGAGATTTGTCTCATTGTTACTCGGGTGCCAAAGAATGCGGCTTTGGAAATGTAATGAGCGTATAGCTTCTCTTTGGGCTTCAGATTGGAGAAATGAGGCTCGATCTCAAGGCGGCATATAGCAGGCGATGAGTCCGCAAGGTACTATAATACGCCACGTTAGTATACATAACTCTTATCCGGAAAAACATATGGAGAAAAGTGAAAAGAACTTGCATGCGCAGCTGCCTGGAGAGACATAGTGGATACCAAAGTTTTCTTTTGGAGTCCTACTTCTCTCAGTTATGTCAAAATGTCAAGGATTTATTTTTAGCTGGAAGAGGTTTGGCAGGCATTGCCTTAGTAAGCTTTGGGAAGCTGCCCTCTATGTAATTTGTAGTACACCAAGCCGCTGAATAAGCAGGTTCCAAATGCAACACGAGCAATCCACCGACCAGACTACCGGTACCACCATGTGGTTCGGTCTGGGCACGAAAACAGTTAGAGCACCAACAAGAAACCGAGAAAAAAAGCCACCAGATGAATTGAAGTAAACGTAGCTCAGTCGAAAGGAGTACTTGTATTCTGGATCTGCAGACTAAAATCTGTTGATCTAGAAAGCGATTGTACAACACAACAATTCAGATATAACCTCAACAAACCAGGCTACCTCAACACTTACAAATCATAATAGAAACTGGAACAATTGAGATTGTGAAAGATACATTGCTATATTTCCCATTACCCCTCTGAAACTGCGCTAGCTACCAAATTATGCCCATCAGAAGTGCTAACCACCCAAAGTTCGAGCCTGGACGAGTGTCATATAGGAGGTATGAAGCATCAATGCCGAAACTCGAGGTAATAGTGTTACGTGACTGACACGGTGTTGAGGGAGAGGCTTGTCGTATTATTTGGATAGCTGCAAAAAAAGCCAGATAACAACAGTGCTGGTTAAAGAAGATGTGGATCGAGAGTTGAGATCTTAGGAACTGTAGCCACCGATTTGCTCCTGGTGAACCTCAAGAGTATCACCATCCTGCATCTCCAACTATAAAGGTTGGTATCATTAGTATATGTTGTGGCACAAGACAGGAAGAGAGTTTGCATGCAAGAGGTGCCAAACACAGATGAAAAGCTTACATTTACAGGGCTGTCTGTACCCATCACTCTTGACCCATCATACAGAAATCGTACACTTGATTGCGTCTTGCCACTTCTTTCACAAAATGCATCCATCAACTTCTTGAGTTGCGTAGTTCGCTTGATCTTGAAAAAGACCTCATTATTACCGTCTGTGACCTTAATGTTGAGATGTTCGGGCTGGTCTTCAGGTTTGGGTGGTTGTGAGCTAGATTCATTATCCGACATGTTGAGATTCGAAGGAGAGATCGAGCACAAAGTTGAGGTGGGTGTTGATACTATTGTAAGGAGGTGGGGAAGTTTGTACGTCTGGGTTGAGGTGAAGGAGAGGGAACGAAGGTGAAGTTTGCCTGGAGGCTAGCTTAACGTGACACCCAAACTTCACGCGAGGACCTCAAAGCTTGGCGTTTAGTCAACAGCTTAAGATGATCCGGTCCTTATGTAATAGCCATCGAAAGCGCGAGATTAACAAGATTATTCGAAAATGCAGCAAGTGACCTCAATCTGAATTCGAAGCCTATCGACCGCTCTAAAATAGACAGTATCACAACATTCCAGGTGCAGCTCGAACTGTAAGTTAGCGTACGATTTACTGATTTTTCAAAGCGAAGAAGTCCACAAAGGTTTTCCCAGTTCTCTCGAGCTCTAACCGCATACTTCCTTCTTTACATTAGCAAACGATTCAAAACTAGCAACTCGAAAAGACCAGCAGATATATACATCAAAATCCTATCATTCATAATGGTATGGCATTCCCAATCATATTCATGAAAGCATTGCAGTCACTTCCAATTACCCTGAACCAAAACCCTCGAATTTGTTTTCACTAAACTAAGTACTGGCCATATATGCATAGAGCCTAGAGGAAGCATTAAAGGCGGATCCTCCTTGTCTTCCTAGAGCAGTGAGTATGATCTGCCTGCTGTGTGAAACCTAAATGAATGCTGACGGGAATTATCATGAAAGTGCGCAATTCAGGGCAAGTAAATGCTTTCTGATTCGCTTAAGTTAATGCGGTGTGCTGATATCGACAGCGTAGACTGTCTCTCAAAAAATCAATATAATGAAAGCAAATGCTCTCACCTTATAAACGCTCTATATGAATGCTGCGCGGAATTCTATAAGCGGAGAGGGAAAGATGCAAAGAGCGTTTGTTGCCCGTCCGAGTCACTCTTGCAACTGAAGATCTCTCAACGACGCAAAGAGGAGGGTGGGGCGATGCTGAAAGAAACAAAACAAAGATGAGTTCGGCACGAATGATTAGCCTAGTAAATTCGGCGTCTTATGGGGCTGGCCATATTGGTGGTGTGATATGAGTGTCAGAGGTTTCAACTAGTGCCCTACACCTCTATCTTCAACAGATATCCCTATGAAATTGAATATGTACGAAGAGGGTAGTCTGGTTAGCACAAGCCCCTCGGACGAAGAGGGTGAACGGATTGCTAATAAAATCGCTTTGGCATCAAAATTTCACACTTCCTTTCTACCTGTGCCCGCATTACAGAAACCAAAACATTGGCTTGCAAGAGCAAGTTTCATGGGAAGTGTTTTCTCCTCTAAGGACACCGTGAGCACGCTGGAGCAGTCCGTAGACTTCTGAACAAACACTGAAGGAAATCGTTTGATCCGAGACTCTAATGGGTGCCTAGTTAAGACATGAAGAGGAAAGGAAAAAGAGCCGCAAAGCGGTGGACGAACTCTTTTGTAGCAAGAATCTTGGTCGGGCTTGGCAATCAGATGACTAAGCCAACTCTTAGCTATCTCACAAGTAATTATTCGCCACAACGCCTCTTCCTAACTTACCAGAGGAATATTTCCAGCGCCAAATACCGGAAATCTCAACAATATATCCTGTTCTCTCTACCATCTCCAATGGCTCGGTTTCTCGTTCCCCATCACCCCGTGATCGGGATGACGGCTATGTGAAGCGGCGAAGAGATGATCGATACGAAGGGCGGACTGGGAGAAGGGGTAGCCGTAGTAGGAGCAGAGATGTAGGCCCTTACTATCAGAATTTACCAACAGAGTATTACAATGTAGATTGCGACTAACCCAAGCTTATATATTAGAGGAGAGACGACCGCTACTACAGACGCCGTGACCGCAGCCCAGCAGATCGGAGGCGAGACGACTACTACGATTCATGGGATAGGGAGCGGGATAGAAGCAGACCAAGAGAGAGACCTAGATCTCGAGATAGAGGAGACAGAGACCGCGGTATTGACCGGGACCGGGACCGGAGGAACCGCTCTAGAGATCGCTCTCGAGAAAGGGAGAAGGATGGGCGCAGAGATAGGGATAGGGAGCGCGAGAGTACGAGGGACAAGGGCCGTGATAGTCGAAAACCTGAGGACAAAGATCGCAGAGATAGTAAACAGGAGGTACGAACAAGTCTTTCAACCAGCTGTTGCATCAATACTAAGAGTCAGTCACCGGCACCTGCCCCAATGACGGAAGAGGAGAAAATACGGCAGCGGAAAGAGCGCCTAGAAGCATGGAAGAGGAAGAGAGCAGAAGAAGAGGAAGCGAAGAAAAGGCTGCAACCCCAGCAGCTTTGTTTTCTGCGTTGGACAGGCCAGTAGCAGTAGAGATTGCCCCCAAGGTGACTGTTGCTAGCATTCAGTCTAAGTCCCCAATGGATACCCCACCTAAATCTACAACGTCAGCACTTATCTCTTCCGCTGCCCGTCCTAAAGCTGACAAAATAGTCGCAGCCACTATCAGCCCTGCTTTAGGTGAGTAATAAGATTAGTAAATGTACACGGCTTTCGGGTCACTGACTGTCTCGCAGCGCAACTACAGGATCGCTTTGCCTACCGCCCGCCCAGTCTCAACTTTTGGGTTCGGAGCTAAAAAAGCGGCTCCGGAGAAAGGAAACAAACGTACATTAAATTTCGACGATGAACAGGCTACTCGCAAGAAACTTGAGCGTTTGCCTTCACCAGCCCCTGAAGATGCCACAATGGATGGAACAGACGCAGAGTTGGATGATGATGATGACACTGTGATGCAGGAAGGAACCGAAGAGGAATCCGCGGCTGCTGCCCGAGCCGCAGCTGCACAACGTGCAGAGCGCCAGCAAAATTGGGAGGATCCAACTACACGGGTTGAGGAAACGAAGTCAGTCCCGAAAGTAGTCCTCGAACGGCAGAAGCGGAAGACGAGGAACCAGACCCGCTAGACGCCTTTATGATGGGTATCGGGGATGCTATGGAAGTAGAAACGACAGCTGATCAGATGGATGAGGTGCCTTCCAAAGAAGAAGCCCTGTTTGGGAATGAAGAAATAGAATTGATTTCCACTGAAGCTGACCCTGATGACATTCTGGCAATGGCAGCTAAATTGAAGAAGAAAAAAGAACTTCCCACCGTCAATCACTCTAAAATCAAATACGATTCATTTCGGAAGAATTTTTACGTAGAGCCTGCAGAATTAGCTGATATGACAGAGGAGGAGGTAGATGATCTACGGCTAGAGCTAGATGGAATCAAATCAGGGTAAGCAACACCTCACTTCATTTTAGGTCTGCCTCTAATAACATTACAGGGACAAGACTGCCCTAAACCAGTCCAAAAATGGAGCCAATGTGGTATTCCAGCTCAAACACTGGATGTTATCCAGAGCCTTGGATACGAAAAGCCAACATCTATTCAGGCACAGGCGATTCCCGCAGTCATGTCTGGAAGGAATGTAATCGGTGTTGCCAAGACAGGTTCTGGAAAGACAATCGCCTTTTTATTGCCCATGTTTCGGCATATTAAGGATCAACGGCCCCTTGAGCCACTCGAAGGTCCAATAAGTCTAATCATGACGCCAACAAGAGAACTTGCTGTGCAAATTCATAAGGAATGCAAGCCATTTCTGAAGGCACTAAATCTTAGAGTATGTCTTCTATATCCCGTTCATGTTATAATTCTAACAGAAATGAATAGGCTGTATGTGCCTACGGTGGTTCACCTATTAAAGACCAGATAGCCGACCTTAAACGAGGAGCAGAGATTATCGTGTGTACACCTGGCCGCATGATCGACTTACTGGCGGCAAACTCGGGCCGCGTTACGAATTTGAAAAGAGTAACATACGTTGTGCTTGACGAAGCAGATCGAATGTTCGACATGGGTTTCGAGCCGCAGGTGATGAAAATTATAGGAAATGTACGACCGGATCGCCAAACCGTGTTATTCTCAGCGACGTTCCCCGTCAGGTGCGTAGCCTCATCCCCACAATTGCTATGATGAACGGTTTATTCATGTGAATAGATGGAAGCACTTGCACGGAAAATTTTACAGCGTCCAGTAGAGATAGTGGTAGGGGCACGTAGTGTGGTAGCACAGAGGTGAATCAAATTGTCGAGATTCGCAATGATGATGATAAATTCCGCCGGCTTTTAGAACTCCTTGGTGACTTATACGACAAAGACGAGGATGCTCGGACGCTTATATTTGTCGACCGCCAGAATCAGCCGATAGCTTACTCAGGGACCTCATGCGGAGAGGGTACCCATGCATGTCAATCCATGGTGGAAAGGATCAAATTGACAGAGATTCCACTATCTCTGACTTTAAGGCTGGTGTTGTCCCTGTCCTTGTTGCAACTTCGGTTGCTGCTCGTGGCTTGGACGTCAAACAACTGAAGTTGGTAGTGAATTATGATTCCCCGAACCATATGGAGGATTACGTTCACAGGGTTGGTCGAACAGGGCGTGCTGGTAACACTGGTACAGCTGTCACATTTGTTACTCAAGAACAGGGTCGTTATGCTGTGGATATTTCTAAGGCATTAAAACTTAGTGGGCAGAAGATTCCCGATGATATACAGAAGCTGGTGGATGGTAAAGTACCCTCCTGCACTATAATTTCCTCAGAAGTACAAATTAACTTTATTTTCAGAATTCAACGAGAAGGTCAAATCTGGGAAGGAGAAGGCACATGCTTCAGGCTTTGGTGGAAAGGGTCTTGAACGCTTGGATCAAGAACGTGATTTGGCCCGCCGCAGAGAGCGCAAACAGTATGGCGAAGAAGGCGGCGAAGCTGAGCCTGAGGAGGAGGCCACTACGAACGAGACTGTGGCTACTGAACTTCCTGCTGGATTGCCACCAAGACCACTAGTGAAGATTCCTACGGGTCCAGCAGCAGATGCGCCTATCGTGGTACACAAGCGCGGCACAGCACCTGTGAACCAAGATGTTTTGGATCGGGTGAGGAAGGCTACTATGACAATTAATAACCGTTTGAACAAGAGTGGTGAACTACGCTCTGGAGTCCCGATAGATAATAAAGGGACCTGATGCCGGGGCCTTCCATGCAACACTAGAAATTAATGACTATCCCCGTGAGTATACCCATTCCCCCCAATAATTGACGGCTTACTAACCTTGCATGGCCTTGATTAGAGAAAGCAAGATGGGCTGTTACAAACCGTACAAACATTGCCAAAGTATTGGAAGCTACAGGTACATCTATCACAACCAAGGGTACCTTCTACCCTCCAGGAAAAGTACCTACAGCTGGACAGGATCCCAAATTATACATATTGGTCGAAGGCGATACAGAATTGGTTGTTACTAATGCTATGCGGGAACTGAGGCGTCTATTGGCTGAAGGTACCGCTGCTGCTGTGGATAGTGAGAATAGGGCCCCAGCAAGCTCGAGGTACAGCGTTATTTAGATGTGGAGGACGGAACGTTTCGCTAGGAGAACGTTGGATTATACTATAGATATCAAGAAGAATTGTCCTTAAAGATCTCTCAACTATATCTTATATGGCACTGTAAAAATGCTTGGATGATGAAAACCTCATAGTTCTCTAGAGTACCTTCGTAAATATACATGTGGGACTGTAGTCCATAGGAGAAAATCACCAAAACGGCTCCAATGAAAGCAGCATCAGAATTCCAAAAGCTTTGCTCATTATACAAAAAGCATTTCACTTCCAACAGCTACCTTCTATTAATTCCAAGCTATTGCTTCATTATTGTCTATTTTCTTCTGTTGGGAGAGTTCTTGAATCTGCTGGTTCCTCGTCTGGCGCTTTTGTACGTCCAGCTTCGAGCTCAGAGCGCCCTTGCCAGCTGCTTTAGCAGCTTGCTCACGAGCCTAAGTGAAATTACAATCCAGTTAGAAACTTGGAACAAGTTACCCAGATCACAGAAGTAGCCAGACTCTACAGAAATGTAACCTACCTCTGCTGCTCTTGCTGCAGCTTCCCGTGCATCTCTCACACTATCTTCTCCACCACTAGATACCGATTCCCCTACAGTTCTCCCGGGGCCTGTCACCTTCGGCTTCGAGCTCGACTTCTTGTGTGCTGTTGGAATGGGAGCGGTGGGATTTTGGTTTAGTGCGCCGCCATATGTACTAGAGGCACCCGTGGTCGTGGGGCCAGAGCCGAGCCGTCGGCCTGCAGAAGGTGTGTCGGGATCAGAAGCTTTACCACAGATGTTTCCCATGGCGAGGACAGGATACTGGGGAAGGCTGTCTCTCTAGCCGAGCGTTATGTAAGGGATGCTTTGCACATATATATAGGGACCCGTGCCAAGAGTACCTTGTCCCTGGTTGTCATGAGGATCCTCGACGACGATGCACGCTGCCCGTTGACGTCCGGTGAGAAACAAATACAAAAGCTGTGATACTGCCACTGCGTTGAGGTTACAAACTCGTGGTACCTCTATCTACAATATATTATTGTATTGCCATGCAATAACCAATCCATTCGCTTGCTCCTTACTCACCCGGTGGCACTACTGCTGCCCAAGTACCGTAACTACGCAACTAACCCCCCGGGTGTCAGTCAACCTAGCAAACTACAGCACATCCCACACAGGCCACACAGGCACAGATACTTGCAAATTTGCATCCCACAAAGCCCTTTAGAGCCCTCACTATATTGCAGCCCATCCCCCATACTATTGAGTATATATCAATCTGCGTATAGTTCCCTCGCTTACAAGCATCATACTGTAAGTAAGCCATCCCTTGTAAGTGCCAAAATCCTCCCTCGCTGGGCACTTCATACTCCCCTCAACCCCCACCCCCCCCCGGGTCCCCTTCCTCTACCAGCCTTACGGGGGGGGGAAACTATCTAAACAACCCACATTGTATAGAAAATCACTGCACAATCGGTCGGAAATCACACTCCGAAGTTCTAGTCTTTGATGTATTGTTTGTTAAGGTAGTTACACCCAGGTCAGAGATTCGGAAGCAAGGCTTAAGTCGTCTGTTTGATTGTTGCCGCCGTATGGTCACAGATACATGCGCTGCTCCAGGACCATTTCACTCCACGCGACACTCTGCTGCAGTCAGGCACCTTCATTTCTTTTCCTTATACCCAAGATCTCTTGTATTCCTTTACTACACTCTGGAGGTGCCGCCACCTTACGCTGTGAATTCCCGTCGACAAAAGATTTACGTTAGTTAATTGGCCCTGTCATTCGTTCACCCTCGGGTTTCTTCAGCAAAGCTAGCAGTGAATCACCAAGAACCAAACGTTACCAGCGTGGGGAAAGGCTTTTAAGTTCAGTACCCTCTTGCAAGCTTGAGCAAGCATGAACCCTTCCGTCAACACCGATATGCACCGACGTTCACTCCATCAACCAAGGCAATATGAACAATATCAAGCGAAGGGTGAGTGTAACCTACTACTGGCCTTGGACGATATCTGGTCGCTCCCGTCTCAAAATCATGCGGATCAGCACATATCTTTTGAACGATCACCCCCTCCTATGACGTTCCTATACCCCGGAGTGGCCGACCCAAAGGCCTCCTTATCGCAGTTATCACTCCATGGATATCGGGAGAAGTCCGAAACTGCGTCAGTGCACAGCATGTATTGCGATGCAGAGGATTGCGATGAAAAGTGTGCAGATGGATGTGAAGAGGGATGCAATGATGCATGCAGTGTCGTCAAATGCAATGGGGATTGCATTGTGAATGATCTGGATGATGATTGTGAGGATTGCTTACGATATAAGGAGGTTACGTGTAAGGAGACGGACTGCGTAATCAAGGACTGTGCTGGCTGCAAACCATGCAATGAAGTATGCACCGGGGTTGAGAAAGTGGACTGTACATATTCACATGGCCCTGTTTGCTACAGTCCGAACTGCGATCTACCCCCTTTCTCATCATGTTTCCCCACGCAAGGGCACCCTCTAAACTTTTTGGCCGGAACCACACAAGACATAATATCCATTGATCATGACTTGCCAATGGGTTATGATCCCCTACCTCATTTCCATTTTCCTCTGCCAACATTAGAGGATCAATATTCACTTCGAGATCGTCCCCGAAAGCGGCGCAGGGAAGAAACACCACTCACTATCCAGAGAGATCGTCCCCGAAAGCGGCGCAGGGAAGAAACGCTACTCGCTATCCAGACTTCAACCCAAACAACTCCTTCCACAAGGTCATCAACCGTATTCGATCAAGACCACCTTTCACATTCTCATCTCGCTTCTCCAATAATGGAGAATCAGTTTGACTACCTATGCCACTGGGACCCTCTTGTCAAATGGGGTTTATTGATACTTATTCCCTTGATGATCACGTACTCCAAGCACACATAGCACATATTCCACCACAAGATGGGTTTACATGCCAATGGGAGGCGTGTGGTGAAGCAGAAGAGGATATCGATCAATTAGTTGATCACGTCAAAACATATCACACATCGCACTCAATTCAGGGTAACGGTCATGTATGCTTGTGGCAAGGCTGCAATGCCACTTTAAGCAACTCTGAGGACTTGTCCCATCACCTGACTACTGTGCATGCTGCACAACCATCCATTGGTGGCCTACTATGTCAATGGGAGGCATGTGGAGTGACAGCCGACGGTCCTGATGGGCTCACTACACATTTACAGACAGCCCATTTTGTGCCAGCACTATCAGAACAACCTGCATTTTCACCTTCATCTAAATCACCTTCTGTACCGCCTCTAGAGCAAGACCTGGTATGCCAATGGTGTGAATTTGAAGGGGTGAAGTATGTGGTAGACAATTCACAACGACAGATAGTTTGCAACAGCATGCAAAAGACGACCACATTGCAGTCTTGAAGAAGAAAACGGGGTATTTCTGCCTATGGGCTGGATGTACGCGGAGAGACAAACAGTTTAGTCAGAAAGGGAAGGTACATCTTCAACTTCGAATTCTCCTACGTAGATTCTACTCCTTTAGGTAATAGATACTGATTCATAACCTGTTATATTGTACAGGTTGAAAGACATATGCAAACCCATACAGGCTGTTAGTATTCAAGAGTGCTAGATGTGATGACTAACGCTCAACCGGCCACTATAGTCAAGAGCTGCCGCTGCCCGCACTGTGAGAAGGAATTTTCAGCGCCTCAGGCTCTACAGCAACACATACGAACGCATACGGGTGAAAAACCATATAAATGTGATGTAAGAAACTCAAAGCTGCTGATTATTGGAGAATTCTAAATCGGGTTTTGCGTTAAGATATGTGGCAAAGAGTTCGCACAAGGCTCGGCCATGACGATGCATAGAAGAGTTCACACTGGGGAGAGGCCACTCAAGTGCGATTTTCCGGGATGCGATAAGAGATTCTCAGAGTAAGTTACTATCTCTTCCCCTTTACATCCTTGCCTTTGCGTATGTTGATGTACATGATGATGTGTCTGTGACCCTTTGGAAATGTTACCCCCGTTTGTCTTCTCCTATTCATCCTAACCGGCTTTCATGGGTTCCACTCTAAGACAATCCGCAATTTAGGTCGTCGAACTTGTCAAAACATAAAAAAACACATAACCCAGTTGGGCAACACCGCTGTGGATATCCTGGCTGTGACAAATCTTTTCACAGAATTGGTAAGAGTCCCTACCCTTTGTATAGAGCTAGACATCTTCCCTAAGTCTAATATGGAGCCGCATGACGTGGTCCTTGTATTGTCCTTGTATGGTTGCTTCTTAACATACTTATAAGTGACATCTAGACCAGATGAAACGTCACCAAAGAACTCATAGGCCTAGGGGAATGCTGTCGCCGTCACCAACAGCTCCCAGTGATTTTCCCATATCCGATGAGCTGTCACTCCTGGAGCCCGTCCGAATATCCCCATGAGGACCCGCGATGGATATCATCAGGCCTTGTTGTTTTACCTGTGAACTCAAGCCTTACAAGGATATGGTGGTCATGGATAGGAAGTAAAGGAGTGAGTGGATACGAGGAGGAGGAGTGGACAACTGCCTAACAGGTAGACAGAAGAAGGAAAGGAAAGCAATGACAGAAGAGAGAGATGGCATTAAACATTGCTCCAGGATTGATGAGGCATTTTAACGAGAATGCCTCAAAACAACATGACTGAAATCTAACGTTATAACCGTGCAGTTCAACCGATCGTACCACAAGATCGATGCACCTGTGAGTCTTACGCAATAAACACTTAACCATCTCTGGGGTACACAGGGGCCAAGGTGGATTCGGGGCCCAGAGGTGCTCTTGGACAACGGGGAGTGGGTCAATTTCGCCAATAAATACGTATCCGCTTTCGAGGGGTTCTTGGGGATTTTGCTGGTATTGCCTCTGTGGTTGTCGATAGTGCTTTCATTTACCATGGCATGGCGTTCACTGATTTTGCATATATCCTAGTGGCGTTTCGGGGAACCGGGAGGCAAGGCCTAATGCCTGCGTCAGATCACTTGGGGAGTCTATTGACTGTCATCTTTTTACCAGTCTTGCCGAGGTGGGATCTTCTTTAAACTTTTTCAATTTTGTAGCCTAGCTCAAACCAATCTGAGCTCCAACTGTAGCAGTATACTTTTTTTTTTTTCATTTATTATTATACCCCTTGGCTGGGAAAAAATAAAGTACTTAATGCTCATGCAATGCCGCGGCCGGGACACCTTTTTGACCACATGACATACACGTATACAGAGTACATATCTACACTCTATCTACCTACAAGGAATCGGAATAAGACTGCTTGCCTGCTTGCCTGCTTGATTGCTCTCTGGCACCAGCTACTTTGTAATAACGGCGACGGAATGCTCTGATTGATCGATTGAACATCACAGGCTAACTCTTCGTGAGATGAATGTGACGTGCCACGCGTGATCTCGGCTATAAGGATGCTCCCGGGCCCTCGCCCCTACGGACAAGTTAATTTCTATTCGTCCCCGCATTTCGATAGTACCGGATCTACGGGGACTTGCATACATTTAGCGATTTGTGCATATAAGTACCTATCTTTATCCAATACGTGCATTGATTTTGAGCAGGGACTACGTAGATTTCCTTTTCCATGGAAGAAAAAGAAAAGTCGAAGGAATCTGATGTGATCATGACAACCGCAAGATGGATATAACACTTTTCCGTTTTACATCAATACCGCATTTAGTCATTCATTCACATGGCCGGTCATGGGATCAGCCGGATCGATAGGAGGGGTGGTACAGGTGATTAAACTTCCTCTTTAGTTTTGACAGTTTGACCCCCATCCATTATCAACAAATGTAATCTGCGCTTTACCTTGTTCTCCGCTCCCGCGGAGACCCGGGGGATTTGGTGGGCATTGGTATGGTTATTGCCGGTCAGATCGCTAGTTGAGGATAATTTACCTACAAGGTTATGGCTGCAGTTGTGTTGTGTTGCTTTTTTGTAGGGTTCACGGTTTCAGGAAATTCAAGATTCGGGCTTTCCATCGCGGACGACTGACGACTGCTCAATAGTGCCAACCAGACTAGCTCAATAGAAAACGAGAGGCGAAGAACGGAGACCCCAATTTCCATCTTGTAGTTCTCGGCGCCACTCATAATTTACCGCAAAGGTTTATCATTAATGAAGGAATTACATAAGTTTTCACTCCTCTTTTATATATATATATTTTATTCTCTGGAGATGTGATATTGACCCCCGTTCAAACTGCGATTACACATCCATACATCGTCTGTACCGATACAAAGCTATAAAATTTTATTCTATAATGTTTGAGCCTCTTTACCTGCTTGAGTCACGTCACGTACTTTTCCATACTGTACCTACACGAAGGGTCGACAAGAACAAAGAGTCCTTTTTACTTTTTTTCACTTCCTATTCTGTATATATGTTTTCTTCTTTCGCAATAAGTGCGTGGGGGGAGGGATCGGGGATTAAGGGATTATCTGCCAACCGCATACATATTCATGACCTGGCTACGTTGCACATAGGTGAAGTACAGTACATATAGAAGTTCAAATTTGGAAAGGGGGGAGGGCACTGTGAAGTGACGCCCTTGGCCAGTGATTGTGTCGCCGGATTGATGAATAACTGGATAGAGAGGCCACGATAGCGTGATCAAAGGTCATGGGTTGCAAATCACCTGCTTTTAACAACAAAAGCAAATACAAATACGTAGCACTACAGACAAAGAAGGCAGATTAGGCGACAAAACGACGGGACTAAATAAGGCAATGGAGCTGCGATACAGAGGTAAAATAGACAAGACATGTAAAAGAGATATGAAACAGATAGTTCGACAAAATCTGCAATGTGTGATAGGTATTTTGTCCCAAAGACTACTGCAGTGTGTTATCCATTCGTTCGTTCAGTATCATGTCTGGTACTATTAATATCAACTTGATGGTGATCCGCAACAGATGTATCAAAGAGGTAATGAGCGGTACTCACGCTAATCTATACGCACCACAGAAGAGTTGGCAAGATAGATTGTGCATGAAGAGGCGAGAATGGAATGCTTATTGTGAACGCAGATGGGTGCCAGGCAGGCTAGTGACTGCCATTATGTTTCAGTCACATTACATGGGCGGGTACTGTATAGTTGCTTAGCTGGCTCCTCCTCGGCCCTTCTCCCCCCTTCCATTATACATGTACAGACTACTTTAGACCATATGGTAGGTAAATGTGCATAGTGTGTAAGTTGCAGCAAGGAGGCAATAAAGCAGTACCTAAACGACAACGCAGAATGAAGAACAACGCATATGGTATCTGGGAAGTTTTTCCTATTTGTTTGGTGGTTTAACAGATGTAAACCCCAAATGCAAATCCGCAGTCTCATTAAACACTATAAACGACAAAGGCGGCGATACCCTTAGACAATCTGCCTCCTTTCCACTTCAACCGGTGTTGCGGGTCCCAACAACATCTTCAAATTTGGGGGCTGCAATTGACCGACCGCATCCAGGCCGTCAACCTATGGGGCCTGGCGGTACAGCACAATTTCAGACTGTTTGAAGTATCGCCTGGCATCTGTAGTGTGTAACAGTAACCTTGTCAGCTTCCCTTTTTCACTGTACTGGCAAAGTACGATTTTCTCACGACTGCCGTTTTCAAGAACTCAACAGATTTTAACGGCTGAGAGATACCAGGGGTAAAGGCGACGTCAAGCACCGAGGATATCCTTGGAATCGGAACATTCCCCCCACACACACACAAATTTCGATGATGTGGAGTGTGGGGTTCGCAACCCTTGCATGCCATCTGGCAAAAGCAGGGGAGCTCTCGAACAATTCAAGGAAAAAAAGACGGGGTAAAAAGAAATGCGCATTAGAACAAGATGAACATACCTTCATCGATCAATACCAGGCTCAAGTAATATCGAGTTGAGTACTTTTTATTAACCTCACGAAACGTGGGGGTAAGATCAAAACCGCCCAGAAACAACCGAATTGGAATTGTTTCGCCTGTGTGACACACAATATTAGAAACATAATACGATTGAGCAAAATATGTATAGATCGCCATAGATAAAGTTGGTGCTGGGATAAGGAGCTCTCAGATACATACCTCGTGATGGCGAGCCGTCCATGATCTGCGAGATGGGTGCATGCATTGTTAGTAATTATAAACCTGATAGCTAGCGACAGGACATCCAATATGAGGACTTGGAGCATCAATTTGACAAACCTCGAACCGTACTAGGGTCTCGCTCTCGTTGTATTGATTTGGTGCTGTGCCGGTGGTCTCTCGTCGGATAATTGACAGCTCCATGTGTTTAATTTTGAGTCGGACCAGGAGGAAGTAGATACGCCCAACGATGACGTCTTTGAGGTGGTATTTCGATTTTGAGTATTCAAACTCAATATGCAAACAATCTTCGATACCAACATCCATCTTGATAGAGCTATTTGTCTCTGGTGGAATGCGGTAAGAGTATACCCAGATGTCCTTTTCCCGCACAACATCAGCCATGCGGCGGGAGACTGTGACACGCACAAAGTACCGTAGCTTGACGTTGATACCATTATAGGACTCATACTGCTTTTCCACATTCTTAAACTCAAAGTCGAAGGTCTGGGGGTGCTGCAGGTCTCCAGGGGCGGCTAGCTCCTGGCCAAGTGAAAGAAACTCATAGTGATTTCCCCGGTCGAAAAACATCTCTGTAGGATAGCATTTGGCAGAGAGTCAGCATCTTTGAAGCGAGATCATAGCAGGGGCTGTGA
>WHUX01000520.1:0-21202 GCA_015179025.1 Terfezia claveryi
CTTTCACTTCACTATAGTCTCCAAGTGAGTTACTAATACTGAGAAGTATGGCAGCTGGATAGATAAAATAGGATAGCTACTTTCAATTAAATATTCAATAGCTTTAATAAAGATATCAAGAATATCTTTGTAATGATAGCTCTAGGGATAAAGCAACCAAGAGGTACGCCAGAGCAAGGGCAAGGCTAGGGTAACATACATATAGGAATGCTATATGTGTAACTTAGGGGAAAAGGCTAGGATGGCAGCAAGGGCGAGGGCGAGAGAGGTACACAGGAGTAGTAGGAGGCAGCAGGGCTGCAAAGACAAGGCAAGGCAAGACAAGGCAAGGATAGGAGGTTCGCGGGGTGGGCAGTAGGGCTGCAGAGTTGAGGCGAGACAAGGAGGTGCACAAGGGAGATGCACCAACATGGAGAGAAGCAAGGCCCTGTATTGGATATATAAGACATTGGATGGGGAACCAATAACAGTATGAGAGACAGGGGCTATATATACATGATTCCAGGCCAAAGCAATGAAAGGAATAAGCTTCTCGAGATCCCTATCTTGGGAGCCAAGCAGAATAGTAATAACCTATCACCTGCGTCGCAGATGGTAACCCATTACCTATGGCGCAGGTGATGACAAAGACAACTAAGTTTGCTGTTGTGACACTATCCCCCCTTTAGTGTGGAGCTCCAGTGATAAGGCTTTGGGCACGTCAACTAGCCAAATCAATATAGGGAATAACAACACGAGAACCCCAACTCCAAACAATAACAAAGACCTATCACCTGTATTGTAAGTAATAACAGAGACAACAACAACAAGGACAAGGACAGGAATCCTAACTTAGACATAGGAAGATCACTCAACTAGATAAGGCTTCCTCGAGTATCACTGATGGAACAGGGAGATAAGATCCTGAGCATTTTCCAGGTCCCCAGCAGGTTGTCATGTTGCCTCCTCATCCCCTACCTATTTAACTTTATATTGCAGATACCTATACCTCTTTCATAAGTCCAGCACTTCCTCCACCTCCTATTCCTCTTCACTTTCGATAACCACGGGAAGAGGTGGGGGGTGTTTCTGTCCTAGGAGAAGGTCATCCACAGCAGGCTCGATCTCGGAGACATGAATGACAGGATTGCACTTAATATCCTTAGGGAACTTCAGCCGGTAAGCATGAGTGCATATGCTCCCTAATACCTCGTATGGAACTAAAAACTTGTGATCCAGTTTGCATGATGGTTGTTCCATGCAGAAATGGCGACTAGAAAGCCACACCTTATCTCCTGGCTAATATCTTAGGGCTGGCAACCTAGATCTATTTGCATATTCACCCTATCTAGCTTGGACATATTCCAGCTCGGCTTTCAAGGTTGAGTAAAGTTCAGCAATCTCAGTGGCGAACTCCTTGGCTAGGGCATTGTCCTTTGCTTTCTGCAGTGGGGCCAGTAAGCCTACAAACCAAGGGTGCCATCCGTAGTTAGCCAGGAATAGGGAGGTTATCGAGGACTCTGAGAATTGGTTGTTGGCAGCCAATTTGTAGGTTGCTAGCAATGAAACCCAGTTGTTCTGCTAGTAATTAACAAAGGTCCACAGATACTGTTCCATTATAGCATTCATCCTTTCCAATTGGCTATCTGTCTGAAGGTGGTAAGCTGTTGACAGGCGTACTTTGATTCCCAGGAGCTCGTAGAATGCTTCCCAGAACTCTGAGGTGAACTGGGGGCCGCGATCGGACACAATTGATTCGGGTAAGCTATAATGCTGGAACACATTGTTGAGGTAGAGGTTGCCTAGCTCTGGGGCAGAGCAGGTGTCCTGGTAAGGTATGATATACCTCATTTTTGTCAGTCGATCTACTACTATTAGGATAACATCAAATCCTAAGTCTTCCAGCAACCCAGTTACGAAGTCTATGGTCAGGTGTTGCCAGGGCCAATCCGGGATTTCCAGGGGCTTCAAGGTTCCATAGGGGGCATGGCGAGTAGTCTTCGACCATCTACAAGTATGGCAGTTCTGCACATACCTTTCTACATCTTTCCGCTGATTGATTCAGGTGTATTGCCTGGCTAGCAGCTCTAGAGTTTTAGCTACTCCAGGGTGGCCAACAGCTAAGGTATTATGGTGCTCCTTAATTATCCTCAAGCGGAGCTCATCGTCTGCAGGAATATAGAGGTAGTCTAGGTAGTAGAGGAGGCCATTTTAGATTAAGCATTCTGCAAGGGAAATCTTCATGTGGCGACACTGTCCAGATTCTACAGCAGCGATTAAATCTCTAACCAGAGGGTCTTCCACATAAGCCTGCTGTACCTGCTGAAGAAGGTCTACTCCAGAGTCTGGTCCAGCTTCCACATGAGTATTAGCAGCAAGGCTATTGGCTACCAGGTCGAGATTTTTGAGATTTTTAGGTTTTAGTACCACCTGATTTTGGTACTTTAGCCTTTCATCTCCCCCTTTAGGGATATCTCTTGATCTCCTGGTCAGTACGTCTGGCTTACCACCAGCTTTTCCAGGCTGATACTTGATCTTGAAGTTGAATCGAGATAAGAACTCTAACCACCTAGCCTGCCATTGGTTCAGCAGCTTAGTGGTGGTGAAGTACACAAGATTCTTATAATCAGATAGCACCTTGATGATCCCCTTGGCTGACTCCAGGTGAAGCCTCCATTCCTCAAAAGCTCGGACAATGGCCATTAATTCTTTATCATAGATCTCGTAATTACACTCTGTCAGAGAGTGCTTTTTGGAGAAATAGGCTACCGAGTGAAGGACTCCATTGACATACTGGGACAGGATTCCGGCGGAGACATAGTCAGAAGCATCCGTTTCTATGATACACTCACTATCGGGATCAAAGTGAGCCAGTATGTGTGCTAAGTAGAAGGCTTCCTTGAGGTTCTAGAAGGTAGATTGGGCTTCTGGACTCTAGTGGAATCGCCAGTCTTTTTTAGTTAGGGCTGTAAGGGGGGCCACAATCTTGGAATATCCTAGAATAAACTGTTGGTAAAAGTTAGCGAATCCCAGGAAGGCCTGAACATCCTTAAGATTTGCTGGGATTTCCCATTCCTAAATGGCGGTGACCTTGGCGAGGTCTATTATAATACCTTTCATGGTAATGATCAACTCTAGATACTTAACCTCTTGCACATAAAACTCGCATTTCTCGGGCTTGAGGTACAACCCAGCTTACTCCAGCTTCTCTAATACCTGCCAGACATGAATCTTGTGCCCTGCTAGGGTATCTGAATAAATCAAGATATCATTGAGGTAAGCTGTGTAGAACACATCCAGAAAGTCCCGTAAGGTGTCATGTATCAGATTGAGGAAGATTGTATAGTCAGTATATAATAGCACGAGGCATGACTTTGGCCATAATGTGTTCGGAAGGCTATTTTCCACTCCTCTCCTTTGGCGATCCATACCAGGTTGAACGCCCCTCACAAGTCCAATTTGGTAAACCATTTTGTCTTTGAAAGCCTGGCTAATGTCTCCTGGATCAGAGGTAGAGGGTATCTGTTTTTGACTATTATTTCATTCAGGCTATGATAATCAACATATAACCGAAAGGAGCCGTCCGATTTCTTTACGAACAGTACAGGACCACCTGCTGGTGAGGAGCTATGGCGAATGAAGCTCTTGTTGAGGTTTTCTTCTAAGTATTTCTTCAAGGCTTCCAGCTCCACATGGGACATTCTATAGAGGGGCCCATAGGGGGGGGTTTTACCTTCTATTAGTAGAATTGTATGGTTATATGGTTGATGGGGGGCCAGCTTCTCCACTGCTCTTTCCGAGAATAGGTTAATGAACTTGCGGTATTTATCTAGAACTAGGGATTTCCACTCATCTTTAGACCTTGTCTTATTAATCTCCAAATTGATCTCATAAATTAAGAGGGTATGAGTCTTGAGCTTATACCTTCCAGTAAGATGAGCAAAAGCCCCTGCTCCAATAAAGTTAATATCCAGGGGTTCGGTGGGGGACATCGGAGGAACAATGGTAACAGAGGGAACGGAGGGGACAGTGGTGTTAAGATGTTTCATTGAATTCACCACCTAGGATGGATAGATAATAGGGGGTGGTAACGCATATAATCCAGTGGTAGTGGCTTTCGGATTTCCGCAGTGGTTTTTGCAGTAAGGGCTATTGAACTGTAGAGTATAATAGCCAAAGCTGACTAATACATCATGCATTCTAAGCTATGGGATTCCAAGCACAATTGAGTACTTAAGCTTTGTAACAAACATAGAGAGGCTTTCTGAGTAGTCTCCAATCTGGGTGGAAGTACATGCGATATCGATGATGGCTCCAGAAGAGATAGGTCGACCATCAATAATATCGAGGAGGCAAGGGGTTTTGAGCTTAGAGGTGGGTATGGCATGCCTACTGATAAAAGTCTGGTTGATGAAGGCAATTCCTGAGGCTCTACAGTCTACGAGAGCTGATAGACAAGTGTATTACTATTGAAGGATATCGTAATAGGTACAACAAAATGCTCACCAAATACTAGCAGGTGAGACTCATCAACAGACTTAGAAGGAATAGAAAAAGACGACAAAGACAGGTGACCTAATGCAGGTCCCTTGCTAGTGTCAGTGACTATGCAAGGGACAGGGCTTTTTCCGACTCATCAACCTCTTCGATCCTAGATTCGGAGATGATGTGGGCGGCCATTGAACGGTTTTTCCGGAGGGGACATACTATGATAAAATGGTCCCCCTTTCCGCATGCAATACACAAACCCTAAGTGTAGTGGAGGTCCCTTTCCTCCTAGGTAAGACTGCTGACAGGTCTATAGGGGCAGCCCCACCCACTACCAGGGAGGGGTGTGCAGGCTTGTTGACCGGTGTGGGTTGTTGTTGCATGCGTACTATCGGGAAGGGGGTATGGGGAGTCCAGGTCAGGAGTGTCTTTTGGGGGGTTCTTAGTGCTGCTGTCTGCTGTTCCACCTAGCTAGCTTGCCCAATAAGTTCCTCCAGGGTCTTGGCCAGTAGGCAGTAGACCAGAGCCTTTTTCAGCTTGAAGGTAAGCCCATCTTTGAACTGGTCGAGCTTGGCTTCATCATTCCAATTGAGCTCTACTGCCAGCCTGGAGAACTCGGCAACATAGGTTGACAGTTCATTGTGTTTTTGCTTGAGGTCTCACAGGAACCTGCTGGTGGTTCCTTTAGGATCCGAGTCCCCGAAGGCTTGGTCCAAGATTGCCATTAGTGCCGGGATATCTACTAGATCAATCCCCATTGTCTTGATGAAGGGCTATACCTAGTCCATGGCCTTACCCTCCAGGAGGCCATAGACTTATGAGAGCTGGTAGTGGACAGTGGGGAACTTCACTGAGTCCCCAGAAAGTTTTATTTGCACAGAGTTCTTTCATGCTCGTAACTGGCCCCGGTCCCCATTAAACTTGGGCGGGGTTGGTAGGTCTTGTGTTTTCTGGTTCTTTGGACTATCGGCCAGGTCCAAGGCATAAGTCAGTCTCTGGATCGTTATTCTGTCCTCTGCTGCATCTTCTCGAAGAAAGATTATTTTGTCTTCAGCTTCTCGGATTTGCTTTTCGGCTTTTTGAAGGTCCGCTCCTTGTTGCTCGCCAATGGCATAAGTCTCTGTGAATATTTTGATCACAGTTCTTCAGTATACTGATAGTTCTGTTAGGTCTGATGGAATCGGAGTGGCCCTCCCGGCTACGAACATAATACCAGTTGGTCTGAAAGATCCAACATAGTGTGACGATGGCTCTAGGGATAAGGCAACTAAGGGGTACGCCGGGGTAAGGGCAAGGCTAGGGTAATACACACCTAGGAACGCTACATGTGTGACTTAGAGGAAAAGGCTAGGACGGGGGCAAGAGCGAGGTTGAGAGAGACATACAGAAGTAGTAGGAGGCAGCAGAGCTACAGAGACAAGGCAAGACAAGGCAAGGCAAGGACAGGAGGTTCGCAGGGTGGGCAGCAGGGCTGCAGAGTTGAGGCGAGACAAGGAGGTGCACAAGGGAGATGCACCAATGTGGAGAGAAGCAAAGCCCTATATTAGATATACAAGATGTTGGATGAGGATCTAATGACAGTACGAGAAACAGGGGCTATATATACATAATTCTGGGCCAAGGCAATGACAGGAATAAGCTTTCCGAGATCTCTATCTCAGGAGCCAAGCAGAATAGCAATAACCTATCACCTACATTGCAGGTGATGATAAAGACAACTAAGCACGCCATTGTAACAATCTTTAAGTTTTTAAAGAAAGGACTATTTATTGGTATAAATTTGTTAACTCTACAAGCATTCTTCTAATCTAAAGTAGTCAGTATTCTTTTTAATAATCTCAAATTAGAATTATACATACTTATATATAGTATTAATTGTAGGATACAATTCCAAAATGCATTCAAGCATAGTATATATAGAATTCTAGTGCATAGGCATATCTTAGATAGAGTATTTAGATAGTATATATGCTGCTTAAGCTTGACCTTTTAGAGATTCCAAGAGGTAATGTTATAATTAGATTTTTGCAATGATTTTATGTTCTTTATAGGATGTGTATACTACATCAAGAAGAAATTTGTGGCGTCCTGACGCCCTGCAGGGGCATCAGGACGCTCCTTCTTTTCCTCTGCGCTCTTGGCCTCCAGTATGCCCTGTGGGTACAGGTCTGATTCCTTGCCTCCTAGGGCACCCTGTGCATACGTTTCTGACCTCTTGCCTTCCAGTGGACCCTATGAATACCTCTTTGAAATCTTGTCCCTAGTATCTTGCATGATCTTTCCCATCTCTTTAGTTGTTTTCTGCCATCTCGCGTCCTCTCTTGACCAAAGCTCTACAATACTATATAACTTCCATACGTGAAATGGCTTTAACGGGACCCTTGCAGTCTGTACTTCTAATAATTGCATTATAATCCCTCCATACTTGTAATCTAAATACAGGTATCATCTCATTCACAGTATAGCTCATTCCACGTATTGAAATCAATCCTATTGTTCACCAGCCACGTATTCCCTTCCTTTAACCTAATCAGATGCGCCATTCCTTCAATGTTCACAATGCGCAATATATTGATTCCTTTCCCATCCTCTCGCGCTTCCATCTGAACCATTCCTTCATCCCTACCTGGCCTTCTTGAACCTCGTACTCGAAGTAATGATACAAGAGCCACTTCATGGACCCTGTCAATATCATCCCGCACACTGAAGAGCCCTTCCAGTTTTCCCACAATTTTTCCATCCAGGTCCCCACTTGAATACTCTGACCGTCCTCTTCACCGTACCCACACCTAATCTGCCCTAGGCTTACCCTGTTTGCGAAATGCTTTTTCCCCCATCCACTGCACATTATGCGTCTGTCTACCTTCCCCTGGAATTCTGGCACACCCACCAACAGCTCCGCATAATAGTGCGTTGGAAAATGTGCGACCCCTTCCAGATTAACGGAGCCTGGTGTGTTCAACCTCAGGTATTCGGTAAAGCGCTCTGAAAGCTTCACAATACCCAACCTTGCCGCAAGTGTCTGCATAGGAGTTCCTTCCGGACCATCAGAAGCCTGTTTACCTCATAAGATTGGACCCTGACGTGTCCCTGCCTGTATCGTCGTCTTCTGAAGGTCCTCCGCATGCGGTCTCCAGATGACATCAAGAATTTCCCTACTGAACTGATACTCTTGACTCCATTCCTCCATGTTCAGTTCCCTCATTCGCAATGCATGTTCAACCGTGATGGTATCCAGTATTTGCTCGGCTGCATTTACACAGTTAGATCTTCGATAAGCATCTTTCAGAGGCTTGTGAAGCGCTTCTGTAACCTCAGTGGAGTACTGAGGGAGACTCCTGAAATCTTTGATTTGTATGGTATAGTGGAATACTAGATGCAGCTTAGGAAAATTGAAATCGGCCTTACACAGGACGTCCTGAATCACCTGTTGTCTCTTCTGTCGTTCTTACGTTACCATTTTCTTTCTCTTTGTTGCGCTGAAATCGAAATATTCATCCAGTTTTGCTTGACGTGCCTCCAGTTGATCAACTGCTAGCTCTCTTGAAGCCTCCTTTACGTTCTCATGATCCTTTTTTGGAGCCCGAAACTCACTGAAGACATGTAAGTTATCATGGAATTTCTGGCGGTATAGATCCATATAACCTATTGTCTGGGGTGTGTGACTCCGGTACTGCGCCATAAGGCAGAAATCTGTGATGTATCGCACACATCGGATCGCTCGCTTGCTATCTGCTTTGGCGCCTGCTGAGAGACTTGGGGTGTCTGTTATTGGATCATCCAGCGCTGCTGTGAAGCAAGCCAAGATCACATGATTAATTCCCCGCATTTCCGTACCACTCCATATCGTAATTTGCCGATATCTCTTCTGGGGCAGTCGATACCCTGGATATGGTGGGATCTGTTTCCAGATCCTATCGAATACCTCCAAGCGCTGGTGTTTGTTGAGAAACTGCTCTATCCAGCCCATGAGATGCTTGAGTATCCCAAGAAGAACATTATGAAGTATATCGCCACAGACCATATGTGGTGGTTGGATACCCAGGACTCGCAGCTGAACCTACAGCGCGTTTTCAAAGGGCTTTATTCCTGCATCATCCAACCTAGCTATATGTTAGCCATGCTCTACTCTAATCATATCCATTATCCATAGCTACATACCTCTCTAGATCCCCTGCTCGATACAGCCTCTCATATTCCGCGTGATTGTGCATAGGCAGTGATTTCTTTCGTAGAATTCCAAGTTCCCGTGGACTTATAATACACACAGGGCAACGATTGGTTTTAATACCATGGATATTGACATTTTCCATATGGTCGGCAAGCCAGGCGGAGAGAATTGGTATGCACCTCCTAACCTTGCCATCTCCACACAGAATGTTCGACCCACCTTCCTATGAAAGTTGTTAATACAGACCCTCATGGCTCCATCCAGGATCATGTATGTACTTTGAAAACTTTTGTGAGGGGCGACAGGATACGTGAAACAATCTGGTGTTGTACCCTCAGCGTATCACCTTCCTGGTCTTTGGTCGAGAAACCTGGAATCTTATTGTTCCGCTTGGGGCCGACTGGGAAAAGGCCCATCAGGATCCACGCTTGTCTTGATGGCTAATTACGAATTTCTGAGTGAATGTTGCCAATACTCATAAACAACGGCCATAATTTCTTGTCCCCAGAGAAATTCGTGAGGCATGTTTGATCGGACGTCAAAAGTACTGGCACCAGTGATGACCCAATTGGGAGGGTCTTCTATGATCTTGTCAGTATCTGCACTGGTATTCACTAGATAGGTTCTATACTTGTGTCCTCCACCACCAATCACCGGTATTCATTTCGGTATATACCCAGTTACCTTCCTCATCGAATTCGTGAATCGGCTCGAAAACCAGGTGTTTGCCATAGGCACGTTGCTGAAGTAGATATCGCACGGTATCCTCAAGGTCCCTATAATAGAATGCACAGCCCTTTTGGAGGTGAAAGTCGACTGTTCCTTTCTGCCACCCGGGTTGATCAATCATCTCACGCATTTTATTTCTCCATGTATATCCTGACTGAAAATGGACTCCATTATCCCCGGAAAGACCGAGTGGTAGCAGATTTTTCTTGAAGAAATGATCAATATTTGTTAATGAGGTCTTGCTCTCATGGAAGAATCTCACAAGCTTGTATTCGTACGCATTCTGGAAAGGCGATATTGGATTGAATTGAAGCCGCCGCAGATTGTTCAAAGGTATTGTCGCAATAATCTTTCCAGCTTCATACTTTGCTGGCAGACATTGTGTAGCTAGCATAGACTTCTCTCGGACTACTTGAATGGTATCATAGGGATCTAATACAGATTTCAAAAGTTAGAGAGGCCTGTTGTTCTGGAGATGTTTATAGACTCATACCGTCTCCTACATGCACACTAGAAGTCCTAACTTCCAAATCCCCCGAAGACTTATCCAAGTATGTACTAAACGCCCCGGTTTCCCTATGTCCCTTTGCGGGTTTGGTCCGAACCTGTGGGGATTCCTGGGAAACAGAGCGTGTTCGTTTTTGCCTGCCTGGCATTCTCACGGATACTGAAGAGTTTGTAGAGGGATGTCACTGTTCTTGCTGGTCGTTGCGAAGATTGTGACAATCAGCCGCTGAGGCCTCCGAATGTTTGGCTCGCAAATGTTTCCTATACTGTCCAGCTTTTTGAAATTCTAAGTCACAAAACCTACAACGCATTTTGGATGTCAGTTTCCCTACTCCCTCAACGTTTTAGGCCACTTACTGTTGGGTAAGTACGTATATCCATTATTTAGGCCCAGGGGAATTCATCATGTCTATGTTGAGATGCCGATTCTACAGAGTCATGGCATCAGTGTCAGACTATCCCATCTCAAGTTAGGTGGACCTATCTTCGAGGGGCTTGTGCCAACCTGTCTATAGCTGTTGCCAACCAGACTAGCCAGTTGCCGGAACGCACTGCCGTAATTAGCAATTAGCCCCTGGAATCCTTGCCCAAACCCGATATAGTCGGATTGATACAAGCCTTTCGAGAGGCTTGTGCCAACCAGACTAAGACTAGTGCCAACAATGACGTGTACCCGGACCCTGCGAGGGGTAGTGCAACCAGACTATCCCGGACCCCCAGAGCTAGTCTGGTTGGCACAACACGGGTCTGATCGAGACTACCAGAGCCTCACTTTGTACCAACCCAGTCTGGCAAGTAGAGCCAGGATAGGGTTAGACTAGTTGGCACGTGTAGGAGGCACTCGTGCCTAGACCCTCACAAGTAGTCTCGAAGAGGGCCACCAGTACGTGCCAACCAGACTACCCCAGTACGAACAAAGATATTACCCGATAGAGATACCTATTTACACAAAGAAATAATTGACGTGCCAATCGTAGATCGCACAATACAGCCTTCTCTTTGTAGATGATACCTAGTTTTTCCACCAAAACATGTTCTTTGATCGAGACTAGGCAGCACCATCCCAATGCAATTGCCTGTCTGTACCTAGATCATATATGTCCGCAACCGAATAATAGCAAACAAAAAATCTGTGATAGTGATAGGTTGTTACACCCTCCATCATATTGTTATTTCATCACAAACAAAGAACCTAAAGTATTATAGGAGTACAGAATAGCCCCCTACTCCTCCCCTTCTCTAAACCACCTCACAGCATCGAGTTGGTACTTCATAACACACGATTGAGAGCTCTCGCCGAAGGTAAGACCACATACAAAATTGCTCGGAGAGGATCTCCGGAGGACTAATTAATATGATAGATAGGAACAACAGCATAAATCGAGCAGTATTAACGGTGATTATACTCGTTTAGGTATGGAACACTCGGAGTACGGTACTGGCTACTCTATAAGATATTAATTAGGATCCTCAGGAACTACAACATGCTACTGAAGAAACGGAAGTTGGGTAATGCGGGTACCACTAGTGACGGGGGTGGAGTGGATTCTGACGATGATGACTACGGGACTCGACAATTTGCGGATAAACTAGGTTTTAATGACCCAGGTGTTCCCAAGACCCTCTACCAGGTATGGCGCTCATTGATACAGTATGCGATGTCCGATTTTGGTATATTTGGGCCTGGTGAGTCCGGAAGAATGAGATTTGCAGAGTTATGCAAATGGGGTGCTGCCCATCCGGCAATGGCTCCTAAGGGCCAAATAAATTACCATCAGCAGAACTATCGGAGTGCATTAAACCAGTTAATGCAAGATGTTGCCAAGAAGGCAAGGAAATTAAGGCAAGTGATGTGGGAGTCTATTGCAGATGCGCGAGCTGCATATGACCAGGCTAATCCGGTGGTTGCCATTGAACCTCTTGGGAGATTACCAAATATGGGGCGACCTACTGCAGAGCCGCCTTACATGCCAATGAACCAAGGCTCACAGAAGGCGAAAACGGAGTCCGTCGCAGAGCGACTGAGGGCTGCCACACGAGCATGCAGACCGCCACCTAGCCCAATACCAGCTAGCCCTCTCCCGCCACCAGCCCCACAAAGACCCCCTGTCCCCGCACCAGCCCCACAAATACAGTGCTTAGCCCCCCCTGTGAGAGCTGCAAGACCCATGCCGGCCAGTAACACACCAGCGGCTCCTCTTAGGGTTCTGCTTACAGGGGCACCACCAGGGGTTGCTGGTGGGCCCTTGGTACCATCTATGTACTATCGACGACATCTGGCAGGCTGGGCACCATCCGTAGGAGGGCCTCCAAATACAGTGCGGGTACACATTATTACACTGGAAACGCATGGTCCAGACCCATCATATGGGGGCTGGATATTCAGTTCCTCAACTATCTCTTGTACGGTCGTTTTGGGTTTACATAGCATGGCGGCAATACTGGCAGCTGTTGCTCCATTCATACCCCCAGGACGGGTTATCCGACATATCTATGCTATGGACGTCGCTGGACGATTTGTCTATATTACCATAGATTATTTAGTCGGGAGCATGATAATGGCTCATTTAGGGCCCAATCTCATGGATTTTCAGGTTGAGTTGGACCCCATTGGCCAGGTAAATACCCCCAGCACTTACTCTGGTACCCCGGTTGTACATATGGCAGCCTCCACGAGTGCACCGGCCTCCAAACGTACCACTAAGCATGTTAAGCCTAAATTAACTAAGCGTGCAACAACGGCTACGGATGGTAATGGTCTACAGGCAACAAAAGGGAAATCAATACTAATTGGTAGGGCTATAGGGGTAACTAAGCCGACCCAGGGTTCGAAGGATACCAAGGGGACAACGACTACCAAGGGGACAACGACTGCCAAGGGGACAAAGACTGATAAAGGTAAGCAAGCGGCTAAGGGTATCCCAACTGCCAAAGTTACCTCAGCCGGTAAGAGTCAACCTCTACCTCCCAAGGTTGTAATACCAAAACTCAGACGACGAGCACCTACAAACAGTCCGAGTGACCATGATGCACCTGGTAAGTTGCTTGCAAACTGAATTGGGACCAATGCTAACAAATGTTGATAGGCTCACAGATTGCACCGGATGCAGGAGCTCCACGCGGTAGAATGAGGGACCCGGCGGACCGTGCAATGATTCGGCCTATCGTGCCGGAATCTTGGCGAGTGGCGGGTTCTGGTGTTCCGCGCTCAGGACAGTCCACAAGGGGACCTTTTCTGACTGGGAGAAGACGCGTGAGGGCTGGTAAGTCCAGATTGAACCTACTTGAGGAATCACACTAACAGAGCAACTAGGCACTCGACGTGTGGAGGTGGAGGAGGTTGGTGAGCATGCGGGTGAAGAAAATCTGGGTGGCAAGGTTGCAGGTGCTGAAGATGAGGGTGATAATATCGAGGATAGCAGGGATGAGGATAACGTGGATGAGAATGATGATAAGTGGGAGGGGGGTGTTGAGGATCCGAGTGATGATGATAATCGGGAAGAGCCTGTGGACGATCAGGTTGATGGTAATGAGGGTGATGATGACGATGATGATTTTGCGAGCGATGAGGATATGGTTGTTGAGGATGAGGGTGATGATGACGGTGATGATTTTGCGGGCGATCAGGATGTGGTTGTTGAGGATGAGCGTGATGAGGAAGAGGGTGGTGACGACGTGGATAATCCTGATGAGATTGCGGGGATCCCTTATTTCCATTTTGAGAGCGAGAGCGAAAGTTCTGATGGATCGTGAAAAGGTGGCTAAGGCTGTGATGGAATTTGTGAGTTGCGGTTAGATCTCTTATTTCATTTGTCATTAAGGTTGGAGTTATGATGGTTTATATTAGCACGGTTTTGATATATGTTGCATGTGGGTGCAGAAGGAATGTAAGACATCAGCCTCTGTGAGTACGGATAGATTGGCTAGATGTGGTAATCAGATTGGAGTTGCTGTACCCACATGATACTACAGTGCGGAACATTGGTGACATAAAAGGTCTCTTTCTCGTCCCTACACGAAATCTAACAAGTCCTCCTGTCCTACCCTAAGTACAACTCTCCGTTAGTGGTACAAAATTTCCCTCTGGTGTACACCAGGAAGACATATTCGTGCTACCAAATCTCTCTTCTGGTGTACGACAAGAAGAAATTAATGCCTCGTGGAAAGAAGAGTAAGGGAAAAGAGAAGGCTGTGCCTAATCTCAAACGTCCTGCTTCAACACATGACCTGCGACAGGAGACAACCACAGCGGATGGAGATAGTACGGGTCCGGTTGCGTCCTCACAGTTCAGTGCAGTGATTAAGTTTTCTTCGGAGCAGCAGCAGTCAATTCCTGTTCGGGGAAATCCCCAACACAACAGGGTCTGTTAGAGAAACCGAGCCACTAGCAGAGGGACCAGCAATGACACCAGTGACCCTGCGGAAACGAGCAGCAAACTCACTAATGAGGATATGTATAGAACCTTTGAATCTAGTGACCCTATGAAAAACAATCTCTGACGTCTGCAATAGGATCCCAAAAATGTCGCACCACACCAGGAACACCTCAAATACTTCGCACACCAACTGTATTTACTTATCCCTTCAGAGTAATTGGAAACATTGCTGATTGGTATTAGGGCGCTCACAGGGCTGATCTGAGACACACAGATGGATCCCCCTCAGGAGTTTGTTTTCAAATTGGAATGGTTTTTCATCACCGACGGGACCCCTGAATCCCAATGTCTATGAGCCTCCGATGGGGCAGGTGATGGTACCCCTTCTAGGATCAGCACGGTGAGGTTGCGAAAACCCAAAAGCGAACCCAGTCAATCAACAGTTCCCAGGAGTTCTACGAGACATGACAGAATCAGCAGGCAACAGGATAGAGTACATTACACTGTTTGAGGAGCATTCCCAGATCCTCAGCGTACGGAAGACATCCTCGCCAGGTGTGGTGAGAAGCGGAAAGACACCATCAGCACGATCATAGTTGTGACAACAAGATTGATGCATATGTAAGCAACAATATCGTATTTACCGATGATTGTACTGACAGTATGCACAAAGCTCAGGAGTGTTCAATGCAGACACGATCACACCTGGTATCAGAGCAAGAAGAACATTGCATTCTTGTATCAATTTGACTGGAATACGTCTAAGGAATACATCCAGAACCATGTCGGGCGGTTGTTAAAACGAGATCGGTTTACGTGTGCAGAGAGTCTTTGGAAAGTATATATTGTGATCTGCTAGGGCACATTAAAAGGCTGATATAGTGTAATCATCTAGAGTTGTGGGTATCGGTTTCGCGCCCAGGAAGGGGTTGACCTAATCTATCTTCAGTATTTCAATGGAAAAAAGAAACTCGGCAATATCGACTTAACATTCATTAAGCGCATTAGTGGTGCTTTCATCTGCTTTATCTTCACCGCCTTGTACCATGCACTCAGTGGCTGGGAGAGTGGGGAGTATCAACTCGTGGTTGAGTTTAGCTATCTCAATTGCAGTGGTACGTGATGGTGTAGTGGATATTAGACTGATTGAGATTGCTGATAGGTAGCAGATGTCTATAAGAGGCTGCTTGAACAATGGCGGCTATACCCGACAAGCGTGCAAGACATGATTGTGAAGGTCACACAGTCTGAGATAGTGAGGAAGGGAGTACATAGCGGGAAGAAGGTGAGGTGGCAGCAGGATAAGCCGTATGAGGTGGACGCAGAGGAGGTTGCAGAGTTCTCGAGAAAACTCACAGCGGATCTGAGGAAGGCGAGTATTGACTTGTTCCAGGGAGGAAGAAAAGAGGATGACACTGGAAGTACGACCGAGGAGGACATTTGGGAGGGCAACGACCCAACAAGTATTGAGGAGGAAGAGGAAGACAGTATTGAAGGGAACAGTAATGCCAGGAATTATTACAGGGCAGAGGAGGAGGAGGATGCAGAGGATGCGGAGGAAGGGGAAGGTATGCCAAGTGGGCAGAAGGAATATAGGGGTACGGGAGGAAGACGGGCCTGGGAAGAAGAAGATTAGGGGTGAATGTATACATAGTAGTGGGTGACAGTGAGTAATAGGGGGACGAGTAGGACAGGGAACAGGGTCATAGACATTTATTTTATTTTGCTTTTTTGTTGTTGGCTTGGGGAGGGTTATATAGGGATTATAAGGGACTGCAGGGGTGGGAATATTTGTCAGCGGAGAGGTTTCAGGAGGAAATTTTCAGGGCAGGGTAGGATTTATTTTTTTCAGGGTGTGTGTTCTTTGGGTATTGTATATTAGAATAGTATGATTTATATATGGGGCGGCATGAGGTTTATGGTGGATTATGGAGGTACGGAAATGGATATATTCTTTGCAGAAAAGGGGAACGGAATATAGATTACGAAGTGAGTATGGCATGGGACGTAAAAAGGTGCAGTGCGCGAGGATAGAATGCAAGGCAGAAATAAGAGTAGAAGAAAGGAGGGACCGCCGGAGGGCAATAGAGGGACATTCGAATGCCTTAGGCCTTGGGGCAGAGAAGGTAGATACTTGGCGTCCAGCAGAGGGAAAATGAAAGTCCTGCAACCGGGGACAGAGAGGGTGGACATAGAACGCCTAGGAAGGGCAGATTAGACACATGGCATCCGGAGAGAAGGGTGGCAGACACCAGGCATTCGGACGGGCAGATATTAGACACCTGGCATCCTGAGGCAGGGAAGCAGAACACCTGGCATCCAGTGCAGAGAAGGCGTCAAGATAAAAGGACTCAGGGAGTACGGCGTCAGGAGAATAGAGGTCACGAGGGCAGGCTACCAGATTGTTAGTTTCCCTATTGGGCGCCTATAGCGCCTGAGACATGTAAAGCAAACTAAATTTGTTCCTGATGACTAGTTGAGTTTCTTCTAGTTAATTTTTAAAGTCTTTATTATCTTTATTATTAGCCAGATTTACTTCATCCTATACTAGAGTTGTATGAATAGTTTTCAATAGTATCTATATTGCCAAATTAATAATATGACCTATATATTAAATATATGCATTATCTTGTTTAAATCCTAACAAATGACCTTCTCTTTCTAACCTTTAAAACATAATAGTATTAACAGATCCAGAGTTAGCTATAACAGTATGAATAGCTCCTGCTACATAAAAGTTTTGCAAACAAGTAATAAAAACCTGACCTAAAGCTTGTGCAGAATGACTTCCCTCCAAATATTCAAAACCTAATAATAATAACTAAAACTTCAAATAACAGGTTCAATAAAATGTATAGTAATCTCTAAAAATAATATTTGAGTAGATAAACTCTATGTATCCAAAATAATACTAAGCCTACTTGCATAAATAACTATAAACTCTTATAGCATATTCTGAATGCAAAGTAATAGTTTAAAATATAAACTCATAATATTACAAGATATAGTACATCTAGATATTATAATTGCAATAGGATTGCAATATTGAAGTAACTCTTGAAAACTAGAATTTTGAACAACAGATAAAGAAGCATTAGTATTAATTAGAAAAGAAGATATATACTCGCATAACACCTTATTATCAAATTGGTTCACTTGTTTTCTTGTACTTGCTGTTTTCTCTTGTGCTAAAATATTGAATAGAGTCTACTCAGTTGTTATAGTACTTTAAGATTTTGCTAGCTATTCCAGTTATTGTATTTCTTCTTCTTGACTGGTTGAGAGCAAAAGATGTCACTATCAAAAATGTTGTAGCACTAAACTAGAAGTAGTAAATTTTGCTTCTATAGTCTACTCCCCTCTTATGTAATATATACAGTAGATAATATACTTACTTTCAATATATTCCTATATCTTTCGAATTAATATCTTTTGGGTATATACATAACTACTAAGATTCTATGATCAAATAGTTTTGCTAATAGTATATGAGTCTTACAGTATAGTATAGCACCCTACCAAAGCTATAATATATTTATCTAGTATATGAGCAGCCGATATAGAGATTTGGTTTATTATTGGTAATGAAGTTGACAATTTTAGCTGTAGAAGAGAAATATATAGAAAATAAGTAGAGAAGGTGGAGAATAAGAATAAGAAGGAAAAGGAATAGATATTTTTATTAAACTATATTTAGTACCAAATAATATTAAGATATGAGAGCATTGTGCTAACCAGCTAACTTATATATTGAGATACTGATTACAACTAATTATATATCATAATACTGGTTACAATACAAGTCGCAACCAATAAAAAAATATGTTTATAGCTACTGAAAAATTTTTGCCACTACTAACAAAAAGTCTTGAGACTGTCTCCAAACTTTTATTAAAGTATTACGAAACATTTCAAAATATTTATCAAAATGTCTCAAGATATCTCATCTTGTGCCTAGGCTTACACAAAAAAAAAAAGAGCAAAGATATAGACAAGGGCTCTTATTTACTAGTTTTCCTAGTATTATAAGAACAATAATGATACCTACTATACTGTAGGAGAGAAATATATGTACATATTGTCACAACAACTATAGTAGGCTTAGAGAAGTAGTATTAGGTTTCATACTATTATAAATTAGTTAGAAAAACTTGCATCCCTTTTCATGATCTAGCTAGTACTACCATGAAGTACTAGGCAGTACCAACTAAACTAGCTAGTAAAGTACTAAACTTACTAGTCCTAATAATACTATGGATATATCCACAACTAGCCTATATTATTGATTTCTATATTGTTACTGAAAGGAGTCTATATAAGCAGCCCAACAATAATAGCTACTATAAGTGTCACAATAGTGTGTACAGTTGTCCATGCTATTACCTGTGATGTAGGTGATAGATTATTACTATTATTGTCTTTATCATCACCTTCAATCACAGGTGATGGGTTATCATTATTGTTGCCTTCGGCATCACCTGCGATATAGGTAATGGGTTATTGTTATCATTACCTTGCTTGACTTATGAGATAGGAATCTTGGGAAGCTTATTTCCCCCATTACTCTAACAGAATTATGTATATATAGACCCTGTCCCTCGTACTGTCATTGGATCCCTATACAATGTCTTAAATACCTAATACAGGACCTTGCTTCTCCCAGTGCTTGTGCACCTTCTTTGTATACCTCCTTATCTCATGAACAGCTCTAGAGCATAGCTGCCTCCCTCTAACACATACGGCAACTACTTCCGTATATCAATTGTCCTTGCCTCTTGCCTCCTGCCCTTGCCTCATCTTAGCCTTCCGCTGGTCATATATATAGGGTTCCTACATATGTCTTGCCCTAACTTCTACCTTCTAAATATCGAGTCCTTAAAAACATCATCTATAACATTGGTGACAAGGGTTCGTGACAAGCTTACTTTCCCTATTTACATACGTAGTACTCCTATGTAAGTTTCACCTCATCCTTGTCCTCACCCTGGTGTACCCCTTAGTCACTTTATCCCCATAGCTGTTGTTATACTATGTTGGATTTTCTAGACTAACTGGGATATAATTATGTTAGGAGTAGCTCTTTCCTAACCTGCTATCAAGTTCCAGACCTGGAGGAACTCCCCTTTACCCTTAGGTTCGAATGAGTTGAACTCCTATTGTCGAGAAATTATTGACATTTTCAAGGCTATGGATACTATTGGGGCTGAACTAGGTAACAGCTTGGCTATGCCTGAATGAAAGCTGAGATCCACCAACAAAGAGATCATAGTCCTCCAGACCAATCTTGTCTATATAAACCTCACTCTAGCCAATGAACAGACTACAGTCCAAAACCTTAGCTATGTTCTAGAGAACCTAGCAATACTAATAGCAGCTAGTAGCAATAAGACTGAAAGCATCGAACTCTCTCCAAGTTCAATAGGGACTGTGTTTGCCTATGGGCCTAGAAAAATACTATTAACCTCAAGCTGAATGGGGATTCTGCTAGGTTCCCATTAGAACAACATTGACTAGCATATGTTTTTGCCTTGCAAAAGGGGAAAGCTTATGACTAGATCTAGCTATATATCCTTGAAACTAGGATCAAGCTTAATGACATCTCAGCCCTTTTCATAATCCTAGATATAGTGTTCGGGATCCCTATGCCATTGGAACTGCTAGTAGGGCCTCCTAAGCCCTCAGGCAGAAAAACACCGATTTGTCCACTTATGTAGTAGAATTTTTGAGACTGGTGGTAGAGGTCTGATGGACTAACTAGTCTAAACTGTAATAATTCCAGAAAAGACTAAATAACAAAATTCAGCAGGCTATAGTTAGTCTCCTAGAAGCTAAAACCCTTGATGAACTGATTGATCTAGCTTTCTAGTTGCAACAGCAGATGTCCTAGCTCTGTAACTGTTCACGTTCAGGCCAGTACCCCATCTTCTACAACCCCAACCTCAGCAATACTATACCACTAAGACAGCTCAAGTGTCTACCCCCGCCAATAAACTAGCACATGTATCATTAGTGGCAGGAGGGCCCACTCCCATGAACCTATTATCAGGAAGGCCTTGACTAACCCAGGAGGAAAGGACTGCTGCCACACTAATAGATTGTTAATTGCATGTGGAAAGAGGACTACTTTATTAAAGCATAACCCCTTCGAAAAAACTACTTCCTAAATGCTCATGCCATCTTAAAAGTCAGGATCGAAGAAGTTAGGAAAGAGTCAGGAAAAGGGGAGTCCCTTATCTAGTTACTTACACTAGCGAGGGACCTGCCCTAGGTTATTTGTCTTTATTATCTTTTTTTCTTCGCTCTCTATCTATTAATGAGTCATTGTACCTATCACAATATTCTTCAATGATAGAACCCTCAACATATCAGCCCTCATAAACTGTGGAGCTTTAGGAATTGTCTTCATTAACTAGACCTTTGTCAGTAAAAACTCTATACCTATATCTAAGCTCAAGACCCTCTGCCTTCTCAATATCATAGATGGTCAACCTATCTCCTCTGGAGCTATTACAGAACTTGCATACCTCCCAGTACACTTAGAAACTACAGTGAAAACCTCCTCATGTTCATCACTAAGCTAAAATACCCTATTGTTCTAGGCATTCTATGGCTCAGAATGCATGATGTCTTCATCAACTTTAGATCATATACTCTATAGTTTAATAGTCCCTACTACCAGAAACATTATGGAAGTTCAAGGATTGCTATTACTGGGCTATGTACACTGCTGCTCCCTATAAACTACCTAACCCAGGTAGTATATCAGACTGTCTATATCAATGCTGTAACTCCTGCTATCTCTCCTATCCTCCCTACCTTTCTAAAGCCCCTTGATATCAACTTCATTAGAGCAGGGGCCTTTGCTTACCTCACTAGGTAGTATAAGCTTAAAGTACATTCCCTTTCAATTTGCAAAATTAATCTGGAAATTAATAAGCTATGGTCAAAGAAA
>WHUX01000521.1:0-21183 GCA_015179025.1 Terfezia claveryi
GGTAGGGTTACTGAACTGAATGCTGGGTTGGAGAGTGGTTGTTGGCTTGTTGGTAATCCATCTTTTTGCCCATTCTCCGATTTCCTGGATAGCTTCTTCGCGGCTGAGAGCTGTGGAGGTGGATAAGCTGGTTTGTTGTACTGGTGCTAGTTCCTTTTGAGGCTCATTTGCGGATAAGATGCGCAATACGAGTCATAAAGAATTCCTTCTCTTTCTTAAGAACTGAGGCTGATAGGTCATAGTTCAAGCTGCCATGTCCATGGTGATTGCAAATTGCACATGTTTTGACAGTGAACATGTAGTTGTTCATAGCGTGGGAGCTGCCATGAGCTGGACAGTAAAAATCTCAGCAAAAGGACCAGTGCATCCTTTTGTATTGTTGCCAATTGCTATGAGCCAGGTCGATAGCAATTTTCTTCGCTTCTTCAGGAGCGAGGGTGTTTTGTTAAGTGTTTTCAAAAGATGGAGCCTATATCTTAGTCCAAAACTATTAAAGGTTTGTTCTTGTTTATGTGGGTACAAGATCATACCCGCTGAAAACTTCTTCTGGTATGGTAGACAGAGTCTCGTCATCTGAGGACTCTTCTTCCTTCATCATATTATATTGCTTTCTTTATCTAGGATGCCCTCGAAGTATGGACAGAAGAATGGTATCCAAGTTCTTCGGCCTTCCATTATATTTGTTGAAGTTGTAATCGACATGCTTGAAATTGATAGTTTCGCGAGAAACCATATTTTCTGAGTAAGGTTTCTGTGAGTAGAAAGTTCTTAAAGTGTTGGTAGAGATATTGTGGTTGTAGGTATGGTTAGGAGGATGATGAAGTTGGAATATAATCGTCCTTGGTAGTGGGAGTGTCCAAGTATTTATGCTTTCTTGATAGAGCTCTGCTATCAAATTTTCCTTTCCTGCGGTATGTTATATGTCTATATCAAATTCCATTAGGTAATCTTGCCATGCCTCAATTTTGACTTGCAGGTATTTGAGTATAAAGGTTACTAATGGTTTATGGTCTGTAAGGATAGTGAACTGTGACCTCTTAATTGTGCTTCAAAAAATTTCAATGAGTCAATAATCGCTAATAATTCCTTTTGAAAGGTAGGATAATTGAGTTTCTGGATTAAATTTTCTAAGTGGAAGCATGATGGTCTGATGTGCATCAACGGTCCTTACCTATCCACGATCCTAGTCCTATATCACTAGCATCACAGACTAAATATTTAGGTTGGTAGATTCTTATTCCAGGGTTTTAAAACATGTGGGGAATTCACGAGTTCCTTAAGTTTTTCAAACGCTGCGTTATGAGTATCTGTCCATTCCATTTCTTTGTTTCTCCTTGCAGTTCTGACAGGGTGCTTGCATACGATGCTAAGTCAGGAATAAATCTGCTGAGATAATTAATAATTACAAGGAATCCTCTAAGATCTTTTTTCTTGTAGGAGTTGGAAATGTTAATATAGTAGTCCTCTTCTTGGGTCTACATGTAATCATTGATGTCAAAACATGTCCTAAGATTTCAATCTTGGAGTAAAGAACTGGCATTTACTTTCTTTGAGATAGAATTTCTTATTGTAGACATTGAAGTACTTCTTCAGTAATTCTATATGTTCTTTATACGTTTTGAGAATATAATAATATCATCAATATAGATGATTAAATTTTTATAAACCATGTCTTTAAAAATTTCATGTATAACGCAACCTATGGTAGCTGGTGCATTACATCCCCTTGTTGCATAACTCTACTTCTAAATATCCCATATACATAAAAAGGTAGAGTGTTCCTCAGATTTTTATTATTCTAATATTAAAAAATCCACGGCTAAGTCGAGCTTAGTCCAAATGGGATTCTCCGCTACTAGTTCAATTGCTTCATTAATATCTGGTAATAGGGTGTGGTCCGGTTGACAGCTAAATTGCGGTCTCGACAGTCATTGACGTATCTGGCTTCTTCCGGTTTATTCATTTAGGGATAGTAAATAACTACAGTATTTGTGTCATTTTCTACTCTATATATGCGACCTGATGCTTCTTCTTCGACTAATTTGTCATGGATTTGTTGTCTAAATCGATGTCCTGAGGTGCCATTTTGGTATCCAAGTAGCTCTGCTTTGGTTTGATAGAGTGATTAATTTTCTTAGTAGGGTAATTCCCATGGAATTGTCTTGGGAAATAATAAGGGAAACTCCGTTACAGGGTTGAATTGTTTCTGTACCGTGAAACAGCTGTCATGAGTTTCTTTCTCATTCAGTATCTTCGTGTCACTAATATTTTCCCAATTATCTGGTTCACTATAATCTGTAACTGATTCACAGCTGACCTGTATACATGATCTTATACATTCACTATGGTTCTAGATCCCTTCCATACACTAGCTGGAATCGAGGAATGTTTTCCAGTTGGATAGTAACTGGTTCCTAATGGCAGGAATTATTGCTCGCACTTTGCTGAAGCAGGTTCTACTAGTATCATGTCCCATCCAGTCAAATGAGCTACATAGAAGTTCGTTCTTCTACATAACCTATCCAATCAAGTTTGATAGTACAAGCTTTGTCTATCATTCCTTTTGAGCCTTTAATTGCAGTACTTAATGATTTCTTCTCGATACTTCTAGTCGGTATTTTGTATAGGTGTACAAATTGAGAATTAATTAAGTCTCCTCCCTTTGTTTGGAGATCAATTAAAGCTAGTGCGGGGTGTTCATTAGCTTTAACGAATACCTTGCTAAAATCTGGTACCTGTCTTGACAAGGGTCGTTCCTTGATTTTATCCTTATTGTTTTTATCCTTGGTGCTATCGTATAGCTAAATCTTGTGCGCTGTACGCATGGGTACCTTATTTTTGTTTCCTACAGTCCTTGTAGGAGTGTCCAGGGTTCCAACACCATAGACATTTCTTGTCTCTAATTAATTGCATCTTTGTCTTCTAATCCAATTTTTTGTATGGTGTCCCAATCTGAGTCCTTCCATTTTTCTGTGTTGGGTTTGGTGTTGGATTGCTGCTAGGATTAAATCCTGTTTTTTGTCTTGATTCTGGTCCCTGCTGGACCTGACTCCGATTTTCATTCTGAGGTGTTGTCGTCGGGATGTATTTGTTGTATGGTGGGGCAATATCTTTCTTGGAAGCTTCATATGACTCGCTTGATGCACGAGCTGATCATATGACCATTCTTCTTTGATTAAAGGAATTAATGTAGCTGACATATATGGCGGCAGGTGATTAAGAAACTTTCTTCTTTTTACTTCCTGCGATATTGATTGTTTGCCATCCTTGTCAATCAATTTGATTTGCATTTCAGTAAGCCAGTTGGCAACTGTTTAATTCCCATGTGACGTCCATCCTTGTATGGTGTGGCTGTCTCCCATGTTTCCACAAAATGTCCTTACTAGTAGAGGGTATCAGAAAATCCCTTAGTGCTAGTATGAATCTAAAGAATTCGCATTCTTTCCTTTTTCTCTTAGGAATTGATTATAAGTAGTGAGCGCACTTCCTTCCATTCTGAATCCAACAATTTCCAAAGCTGAAGCGCCTTCTAAATCTATTCCTTTGATAACAAACCAACTTGCATTGCTGTGGCCAAGAGTCAAAATATTGTGAGTCTTGCCATTTTTTGTCTTCTCCTCTTATTTTTTCTGGTAGATCAATCTTTATTCCTTTTAAAGCATTTGTTGCTTTATGGTTACCCATTGTAACCATTCCTGTTGTAGATTCCCATTGCTGGTGTTCAACTATTTTCCTCATTTGGGTTTTCTTTTAAGAGTTTGACTTGCAACTGACGATGCCTTATCAGAGTCCGAGCTATCATCTCCACTATCATCGGGGTCTCGTCCTCCTCCTTGCGTTTTCTGCTTCTGTTGGTCTAGTCCTGTATCTAGATCATCATTGTCTTCTGGTAATTCTATATCTTCTGGTGGTTGGTCTTTGTCGTCTGGTTCTTTGGCTGACCCAGTCCTCCTTTCTGGTGTCTCAGGTGCTCGACCTTTGCCTTTCGATTGATCTTTTGGTGTTCTCAGGAATGCTCCTGGAAGTTCTTTGCTAGGATTGAAAAAATCCTCCTGGTATGTGCTGATTCTTCTAGATGAGTGCCGCTCATCATGAATGCCATTATTTCTTCCAGTTATTTATTACCCAATTCGGTTTCCTTAAAAGTGGAACACAGGTTTCTTAATTCTTACTTAAAAATGCATTCATTTCTAAGTCTTTTCTTTGAATGGGTAAGGTGTTAGCCATAAATAGTGTTTTACTATGCTTCCATTAAGAGTCGAGTATCTTAGGATGATACTGTTGGGCATGTCCATTGAGCGAGTATATTTCAAAATCTCCTCAATTGTTGGAAAATGTCTGTCCCAAAATTCTTCTGGTGCGAGAGGTAAAGCCATACTAAAATATAGTTTGGTTCCTGCTCTACCTGGTTCTCCTATTTCTATATCCATGGGCAGATTTATTTCCCTTCTGTTTAGGAACTACAAATCTGGTCTTTCTGGGAGTTTCTTCTACTAATTTCTTAATATCTTTGGTAACATAGTTAACCGTCTCGACCTCTTAGTCTTCTTACTAAGTTCAGAGCCATTATGTCTGATTTCGTCGTCTGTCCACAACCAAATGCAGCTGGTTATGCGATACAATCGTCGAGTTACTTTTCTTCTTTGGCACCTTACTGTGCTGATGGTGTGGTGGCTGATGATCCTTATGATCTCCGTTCGACTGACGGTTCTGTTGGCTGGTGCTCATGCGGCTGGTGAGGCTGGATGTCAGGATCCTGATGTTTCTTATGGTCCTGGTTTTTCTTCGTCTACTAGTCTAGAATCTAGTTCTAGTTCTTCCGGCAAGAGTGTCACGTTTTCTGATTAGTGTGTTGAGGTAGACGTTGGGGCGCAGAGGTATTGGTAGAGATGTCTGGGCCTAAGGAAGGTTCTGATGGAGGTAATTCTTTTCTAGAGGAAATGGCTGTAGTGGAGGCAGCGAGATTTGAGCCTTGGGATTGTGACGCTTGGTTGTTTAGACCAATTATTCCTGGGACCTGGGGGGCCGGTTTTTCAATGGTGTACTGGATTTAAGGTACAGATGTAATGGCGGTTGCCAGGAGTGCAAGATGAGTTGTCGATCTTATTGGGAAAAGTGTTGTGAACGAGGGTGGGATTGTTTAATGTGGGATACCACTGCCCGTTAGAGCTCTGCTTAGCTTGCTTCTAAGTCTTTTGTTGATGTACTGCAGTTGAGAGTCTGATGTCTCGTTGTTGGATTTTGTTGGCTAGCTAGTTGAATAACGATATCGATTTTATATGTGCACTTATGTGTCGAATTGTATACACTTGCTAGTGTAATAAAGGTATCCGAAGGTTGATCAGGCCTTGGATTTAAGAGTAAAGATTAGGTAAGTAAGTTAAAAAAAATGTAATGAATGGTACTAGACAGTATTCATTCGGTACCGTTTATACAATCTATATCCGTAGGCAGGACGTTTGTGTATTTCGGTTCTGCTGAGGTAAGACCTCAGAAGGGTAGGGAGATTACTATGTGGACGTTCCAGAGGGAACAGTAATTAACTGGTGTAATCTATCTTATATGATTTGTGCTATCTAAGCTATATGATCTTGATCTGATCGGAATATAGGCTTGCTTGCTCTGTATGCTTGCTTGTTGCTTCTTGTTTTTTGTGATTCCAGAGGGAATCCAGCGCCTATTTATACTCCTCTGAGATCTGATGACTAAGGAAATAAATACAATAAAGGGTGGCACACCAGAAGGTGGTCGCTGTACAAAAGGGGTCATTGGCATAGTAATGAGTCACAGCCTTAAATAATAGTCATGTGGCCATAGTAATGAGTCACACCTTAAACAGAGGTCAGCGGCCATAATGAGGGTGTCTTCATATGGCAAGTGCCATGGAACTTCCCATGGCAAATTCCGTGCTGTGGATGCTTATAAAGCAATAGGAGGTGGTAGAAGGCTAGTCCTTCAACCGAGAGGCTTAGTTATATAACATAGTAGTAATATAGGAAATACAAAAGTATATAATCAATTATATAAGAATGAAACAACATTCTCTATTACAAAGAAGCTACCTACCACCTTAGTAGATATTATGGTCATCTTAAATCTGCTGATGTATACTAACAATATTTCTCATTATCAACACCAGCTTGGATTCTAATAATCTGCCCATAGCTTTTCTCACTGGTATACTCCCAAAAAAAAAAAAAAAACAACTATTATGAAATATGGCATATAATTCATGATACCTACCATATGGCTCATCCTCATAAAAATCTCCAAGCGTCCAAAAAGGACCTTCTGAAATATCACCATGATACTCACAATTCTTCCTTGACCTATAAAAATCCCCGACCACCCTGATGTCTCATATTCCCCTAACCTTCTCTAAAAAATTGAAAAAAAGACAGATTATACATGTATGCATTATATGACATCCAATCAATGATACCTACAATCTTGCTTGTCAAACGATTGAAAATCTCAGTATGTAACTATATGAAAATCCAAACAAATAATTGAACAAAAAACCCTCATTTATCCATCTCTCACTAGAAGCAGCTCTAACTATACCCTTTTTGTTCCCTTGCCTTTTACCAGTTTCACTTTAGTCATTAGTCCTTCTCTCCACCGCCCCTAACAGTTCCTTTTACACCCTTCCGATTTCATTCTGCTTCATCCCTATTATCACTACTACCACTACAACCAGCTCACTAGTGCCCACCTCCTCCCTCTCATCCCCCTTCTCCTCCTCCTCCTTGTCCTCCTCCTCCTCCTTACCCTCCTTCTCCTCCTCCTTGCCCTCCTCCTCCTCCTTACCCTCCTCCTCCTCCTCCTCACCCTCTGCCTCGCCCTCCTCCTCATTATCCTTCTCCTCTAGCCTACTAGCCTGCTTAATCTTGACCATAGTCATTTTGATTATTTTCTTTAATCTTGTGGTACCTTAAGCTGTCCTTTTGCTACCCACTATATACTATTTCCTGCTTTTGGTCTTGATAAACGTTGGAGCCTCCTCTTCATCATCATCACTCTCATTAAAGTTCTCAATCTTTCTAGTAGATTTTTGTCTACCTTGAGGTTTCACAATCCCCTTACCTTCCCCCACTTTCTCCTTCCTACTTTTAGTCTTGATGTGTTTGAGAGCCTCATCATCATTGTCTTCAAGGTTTACAATGTCTTTGGATGTTTATGTCCTTTGAGTTCTCACAAGCCCCTTACCTGCCCCTATATTCCCCTTCCCACTTTTTTTGATCTCTTTGAGAGCCTCCTCTTTCTCTTCATCGTCCTCTTCAACCTACTACTTCTTAGCAATACTCTTCTACTTCAATGTTTCCATTCCTTCAGTCATCTTCATTTTCACAAATCCCATACTACCCTTACCCGCCCCCATTCTACGCTTAGACCTCCTCAATATCTATCTCGGTTTCTCTTCCTCTGATTCTCCTTCCCCGACCCTAGCCTTATCATCCTTCTTCCCTTTCATACCATTCGGTGGTGGACCTCGAGTGTCTTCTTATATCTTCATTATTATGGATCCCATACTTTTACCTGCCCCCATGCTATACTTCGACCTCCTGAATGTCTATCTCGGTTGCTCTTCCTCTGATTCTTCTTCCTTGACCTCATCCTTATTGTCCTTTTTTTCTTTCACACCTTTTGGTGGTGGACCCTGAGTGGCTTCTTGCAACTTCCTTTTCATGGATCCCATATCCTTCCCCGCCCCCACGCTATGCATAGACCCCCTCAATTCTCTTAGTTCCTCTTTCTTTGATTGCTCTTCTTCGTCATCATCCTAGTTATCTTTCTTCTTCCCTTTCATACGTTTTCATTGTAGATCTTTAGTAGACTCTTAGGTTCTACCTCTATTAGGTTGAGGCTTCCTAGTCGAAGTATCCAACATCACTATGTTAGTCTCTTGCGGGGCTGTAGGAAGGGGTGGCAGTTGCATTTCGAGAATTGGAGGGCTCAGATCCTACTGATATTCTGCTGCATGTGCCTCTCGTACAGATTTCACTGCCTTATCTCTGATGATAGCACTGCTATGTACTTTCTTAGCAATATCTTGAGCCAAGATATTGACAGTGTAGCTAATGGACTTATCATTGAGGTATTTGAGTTGTCCTATAGGAGCCATTATTGGGAGAGCTATGGCATGCTTAAGAAATGTTATCTATATATCCATTCCAGCTCTTTATGGTCTGTAGATACTGCTTTATTTCATTATGTATATAATATTTCGCCTCCAAAGCCTATACAGGTTTTCTGGAATCCCTTCCCTAAAAAATCCAACTACTTTTGTATATCCATAATTGGACTGTGTTATATAATAGTCATCTTCTGACTCTTCATTGGTGTCTGCTGGTTGTTTCCTTTTTAGTAGCATTTTATATCCTTAATATTGCTAATCAATGGCTATCTAGACTAGTAGATCATTAGTGGACACTGAACATGGCCCCTCTCAGTCTACTTACAATAAAATAGAGAGTGAATGGGTTTGAGTTTGCCGTTTCCCAAAGTTCTTAGTTATTAACTATGAAAGTAGTTTAGGCAAGGCTTCTGTCACTATTTATCAAATATGGTTGATATTGAAGGACTATGAATGTCAAAGATGATATCGTAATAAATAGCATACTGACCTGACCATGGCCACCATTTTGTTTACAACTTGTGGATATAGCAAACAGCTATTTCTTTGTATGGTAGATTATGGCCAAAGTTTGATTATGTAAAGAAATGAATGTAATAAAGCAAATATAAAAATGTTCAGGACTAGTCTGGTTGGGGAATGGATGCAAATGGCTATTACTTGATCTGGTCTAAGCTGTAATCTGGTTGGAACAATAGACTACTATGATTGGACATTGAGAGGTTATCCTCCTAGGTACCAACCAGACTACCCTAATGGCTAGTTTGTTTTATTATGCAGTTGACTATTCCAAATAGACTATATTTGACAAGAGGTTGTACCAACCAGACAAACAAAGACTATAATATGAATGTAAAAAAATGCTGTTTGGGAAATACTTATTATAGGCAATTGCTTGATATAGACTAGCATATACCTCTGGCTACCTGAGATTGGTACTTGATGTTGGCTTCCTATCATAAAGCAAAGTCTAGTTGGGGAATGGATGCTAATAGCTATTACTTAATCTGGTTTAAGCTTGTAATCTGGTTGGCACAACAGACTACTATGATTGGACCTTGAGAGGTCCCCCTAATGGCTAGTTTGTTTTATTATATAGTTGACTATTCCTAATAGACTACATTTGACTAGAGGTTATACCAACTAGACAAACCAACCAAAGACTTCTCTATGAGAGGCTCGTGCCAACTAGACTAATAAAGACTATAATGTAAACATAAAAGAGTAGTCTAGTTGGCACATAAAAAAGGCTGTTTGGGAAATAGACATTATGGGCAATTGCTTGATAAAGTCTAGTGTATACTCCTAGCTACCTGAGATTGGTACTTGATATTAACTTCCTATCATGAAGCAAAGTCTGGTTGGCATAAGCCGCTCGTAGGTAACTATGATAAAGTGAACATAAGAAGGTAAAAGACTGGTCTAGTTGGGGAATAGCAGTCCTCCTAGTCATAGGAGAATTGAGGCAAGCAAGTACGGACTACCTAGTCTGGTTGGTATGACTACAAGGATTTTCAACTAGACTAAAGATATTCTTAGTCTCAACCTGAGGATATTCTGAGTCTGGTTGGTACCATATAGACTAGGTCCAACCGTGCCAACCAAACTAGGTCCAATGACTTGGTTAGCACAAGACTAGGTTGGTACCATTAAAGGAGGGTTGTGTAAAAGACTAAGAAAATCCTTAGTTTGGTTGAAAATACTTACCAACACACTAGTGACAGACAGTCAAAGGCACCATACCGGACAGTCAGGTTGCCTAACCACCTCTGGAATGGCTTCGGCCTACCAGTTCCTACTCAGGTTAGCAGCAGGCTTTTGACCGGCTGACTAGCACAAACACCTTGCTGTGGGTAGAAATATTTCTGTTGTTTTACCCATCATCATCTATGAGCAAGAAAACTAATAACATTTGTAACCTATGGTATTAAACCTCTTTTATCTAAAAATGTCTTTCCTCAGACTATTTTACAATAACCCCTTTTTTCTCAATGTCTTTCCTTAGGCCATCAGGAAGAAAAATATAGCATCCTGATGCCTTGCAGAGACCTCCTAATGCCCTTCCTTATTTCATTGCCTATATTGCCTGCCAGGGTGCCCTATAGGTACCCTTCTGACCTTGTACCTCCCTAGACACCCTCTATATACCTCTTTGACCTGGTGCCTTCCAGGGCACCCTGCACATCCTCCTCTTATTGCCTCTTAGGGTATCCTATACATACCTTCCAACCTCTTGCCTCCCACGTCACCCTGCAAGTACCTCTTCGAACTAGTACCTCTCAAGGCACCCTGTATGTTCTCCTTTTGTTGCCTCCCAAGGTATCTTGTATGTACCTTCTGACCTCTTACCTCCCATGGCACCTTGCAAGTACCTCTTCGAACTGGTGCCTTCTAGAGCACCCTGTACGTCCTCCTTTGGTTGCCTTCCAGAGCACACTAAATAGTACTTCCGACCTCTTGCCTCTTATAATACCCTGCAGGTACCTATTTGAACTAGTGCCTCCTAGAGCACCCTGTATGTCCTCCTTTTGTTGCCTCCCAGGGCATCCTGAATGGTACTTCCGACCTCTTGCCTCTTATAGCACCCTGTATGAAACTTATTGACATCTTGGCTCCCACTGTAGCCTGTAGGTACCTCCCCTCCCAGAGCACCTTGAACGTACTCCGACCTCTTACCTTCGAGGGGACCCTGTCCATACCTCTTTGACTTTGTACGATCACCTTTTATTCTGGCTTTTCCACACACCCCCATATTTCCCAACTTCTTGCTTGGTTCCAAGCACTACACATCCCCTCATAACCATCTCTATACAATACTGCATGACTTCCACACCAGAAAAGCCTGCAATAGGACCTCTACACTTCTCACTTCAAGCTTGCCAAATAACTCAAGGTATCAAAGCTTGTCAATCTACTTACAAGCACCATCTCATTCACTATATAGCTCATTCTATATATGGAAATCAATCTAATTGTTACTAGCTACATATTTCCTTCCTTTAACCCAATCACATGTGCCATTTCTTCGATGTCCGTAATGCGCAATATATTTATTCCTTTCCCATCCTCCCGCCCTTTTATCCGAACTATTACTTCATCCTTACCTAGCCTGCTTGACCTTCATACTTAAGTATTGATACAAGAGCCACTTCATAGACTCTGTTAATATTATCCCGCATGCTGAAGAGCCCTTCCAGTTTCCCAACAATTTTTCCATCTAGGTCACCCCTTGAATATTCTGACTGCCTCTTTCTTTGCACCTATACCCAATCAGCCCTAGGCTGACCTTGCTTGCAAAATGCTTTTTGTGCAGTCCACTGGACATTGTGTGTCTGCTCACCCTCACCCTGGAATTCTAGTACCTTGCCTGAGAGCTCTACATAATAGTGCATCGGAAAATGTACAACCCTTTCCAGATTCACCAGTTCTAGTGTATTCAGCCTTAGGTATTGGAAAAACTACTCCGGAAGTTGCCTAATACCCAGCCTTACCATAAGTGTTTGCATAAGAGTACCTTCTGGACCATCCGAAGCCTGTTTACCTTGTAAGATTAGACTCTATGGTTTCCTTGCCCATATTGTTGTCTCCTCAAGGTCCTCCACATGTTGTCTCCGAATAACATCAAGAATTGCCCTACTGAACCTATACTCTTTGCTCCATTCCTCCATGTTCAATTCCCTCTTTACAATGCATATTTAACTATGATGTATCCAGTATTTGCTCAGCTGCATTTATATGGTTAGATCTCAATAAGCATCTTTCAGAAGCTTATGAAGAGCTTCTGTAACCTCGGTAGAGTACTGGGGAAGAGTCCCAAAATCTTTGATTTGCGTGGTATAGTGGGATAGCAGATGCAACTTTAGAAAATTGAAATTGGCCTTACATAGGATATCCTGAATAACCTGTTGTCTCTTCTGCCTTTCTTCTATCACTATTTTTATTCTTTTTATAGTGCTAAGCTCGAAATATTAATCTAGTTTTGCTTGATGTGCCGAAAGCTGATCAGCTGCAAGCTCCCTTGAAGCCTCCTTTGCATTCTCATGATCCTTTTTCGTCGCCCAAAACTCAGTAAAGACAGGTAGGTTATCATGAATTTCTGAAGGTATAGATCCATATACCCTATCGTCTCTAGTGTATGACTCTAGTACTGTGCCAAAAGGCAGCAATCAGTAATATATTGCACACAACAGATAGCTCGCTTGCTATCTGCTTTGGTGCATACTAAGAGATTTACGGTGTCTGTTATTGGATCATGTAGCACTGCTATAAGCAAGCCAATATCACATAATTAATTCCTCGCAATTCTGTACCACTCCACATTTAATCTGCCGATATCTCTTCTGTAGTAGTCAATACCCTGAATATAGTGGGATCTGTTTCCAGATCCTGTCGAACACCTCTAAGCACTTATGTTTCTTGAGAAACTGCTCTATCTAGCCCATTAAATCCTTCAGTATCCCAAGAAGAATATTGTGGAGTATATCGCCATGGACCATATCTGGTGGTTAGATACCAAGGACTTGGAGCCTAACCTATAGCACGTTCTCAAAGGTCTTTATTCCAGCATCATCTAACCTAGCCACATGTTAACTATACCCTAACCATATCCATGATCATTAGCTACATACCTTTCTAGATTTCCTGCCTGATAGAGATTCTCATAGGCCATATGATTGTGCATGGGTTGTGATTTCTTTCAGAGAATTCCATGTTCCTATGAACTTATGATATACATAGGGCAACGATTGGTTTTAATACCATAGATGTTGACATTTTCCATATGGTCAGCAAGCCAGGGAGAGAGAACTAGTATGCACTTCCTAACCTTGCCATCTCTGCAGAAAATGTCCGATCCACCTTTCTATGAAAATTGTTAATAGAGACCCTCAAGGCTCTATCCAGGGTAATATACTTACTTTGAATACTTTTATGAGGGGGGCCAAGATATATGAAACAATCTGGTGTTGTACCCTTAGTGCATCACATTCCTACTCTTTGGTCGAGAAACCTAGAATCTTATTGTTCCATTGGGGCTAACTGGGAAAAGGCCCATCAGGATCCACACTTGTCTTATTAGTTGATTCTGAATTTCTGAGTAAATGTTGCCAATAGTCATAAAACCGGATCCATACTTGTCTTGTTGGTTGATTCTGAATTTCTGAGTGAATGTTGCCAATAGTCATAAACAACGGCTATAATTTCTTGTTCCTAGAGAAATTTATGAGGCAAGTTTGATTAGACATAAAAGTACTAGTACTAGTGATGTCCCAATTGGGAGTGTCTTCTAGCATCTTATCAGCATCTGTACTGGTATTGCTGGATAGGTTCTATACTTGTGTCCTCCACTACTAATTACTAGTATTCATTTCCGTATATACCCAGTTACCTTCTTCATTGAATTCATGAATCGGCGTGAAAACTAGGTGTTTGTCATAGGCACATTGCTGAAGTAGATATTGCATAGTATCCTCAAGGTCCCTATAATAGAATGCAGAGCCCTTTTGGAGGTAAAAGTTGACTATTCCTGCTGCCAGCCAAGTTGATTAATCATCTCATGTATTTTATTTCTCCATGTATATCTAGAGTAAAAATATACTCCATCATCCTCTGAAAGCCCTGGTGGTAGCAGATTTTGCTTGAAAAAATGATCAATATTTGTTAATGAGGTTTTGCTCTCATGGAAGAATCTCGCAAGCTTGTATTCGTACGCATTATGAAAAGGTGCTATTGGATTGAATTGAAGCCGCTACAGATCATTCAAAGGTATTGTTGTAATAATCTTTCCAACTTCATTCTTTACTGGCAGATATTGTATAACAAGCATAGACTTCTTCAGATTCCTTGAACACTACAATGGATATCTAATAACAGATTTCAAAAGTCAGAACCCTGTTGTTCTGGATATAATTCATGGCCTCATACGTCTCTGACTTCCACCTAGAAGTCCAAACTTCCAAATCACATAAAGACTTATTCAAGTATGTACTCAACAATGCCCCAGTTTCCTGGAGTCACTTAGTAGGTATAGTCCGAACCTCTGTGGACATCAGGGAAACAGAGTATGTTCGTTTCAACTAGGCTGGCCTTCTCACGGATACTGAGGTCTTAGATCCTGAGGTCTTAGATACTAAGGAATTTATATAGGGATGTCACTGCTCTTGCTGGTCCTCAACTGGATTGTGACTCTGTGCTGTTGAGGCCGACTCTGAATATTGGGCTTGCAATGTCTCTCATACTGTCTAGCTTTTTGAAATTCAAGTCACAAAACCTGCAATGCATTCTGGATGTCAGTTGCCTGTCATATGACTGTTGTAGGGCACTTACTGTTCTGTAAGTACATATACCTAATAATTTTGGCCCATGGGGATTCATCATGTCCATGTTGGATGAGAATTTCCTCTAATGGAGCTGTCATGCATAACCTCAGAAGGTTTGGGCACGAGACTAAAGCTCCCAATAGCATTGATTCAATCTCAGATTAGGTTGTCTTGTGCACAGCTATGGACTAGTCTACTCCTGCAAGGGCCCTGAAATGCACTACTGCAATCAGCCCTAGCTGGTTGCTTAGTTTCTAAACCTACCCTGTCCACTAACTACAATGGGAGTATCTTAGCATGGCTTTTGTTAGTCTAGTTGGCAGTTTATATAGTCTAGTTGGCACAAGCCTCTTATAGAGAATGCTTATATATGTAACCAGATACTTAAACCTAGTGTGCCAACCAGACTACTTAATCCAGACTAACATATTCCCACACTCGCAAGCTAGTCCATAGAAGGTCTAATCGAGGCTTGTGAGTACTAGTCTCATGCCCAGACCCAGTGAGTATGAACAAAGATCTTACCCGATAAAGATTTCTATATAAAGAAATAACTCCTACTTCAAATATTAGTACTACAAGGGTCTAATCGAGACTAATATTAGTATCGATACATTGTTCCCTAATACTATACTACTCATGAACATAATATTCTCTTTGTAGTTGTAACCACTACCCAACTAGACTAGGATACATATATCCTAATTGAATGGCCTATAGATCTTGTAAGTCCACAACCGAATAATAGCAAACCAAAAATGTGATAGGATAGTTTGTTATACTCCATACTAAGCATTGTTATTTCTGTACCAAAGGTATCATATGACTATAGAAAGCCCCCTAGTCCTCCCCATCTCCAAAGTACTTACAGTGTCAAGTTAGTACCCTATAATAGAACATTGAAGGCTCTCGTCAAAGGTAAGACTATATACTAGATTACTTAGAGAGGACTTTGGAAGGGCTAATTTATATGATACATAGGAACAACTACATAAGCAGAAATCATACTGGTTTAGGTATAGGACACTCAAAGTACTGTACTGGCATATATGAGATATTAACCAGGATTCTTAGGAAATACAATATGCCACTAAAGGAACAGAGGTTCGATAATGTAGGTACTGCTAGTAATAGGGGTGGAGAGAATTCTGGTGATGATAACTACGGCACTCGACAATTTATAGATAATCTGGGTTTCAATGACTCAGGTAGTGAGTCCGGATAAATGAAATTCGCAGAGTTATGTGAATGGGGCACTGGCTACTTAGCAATAGCTCCTAAAGGCCAAATGAATTACACTAGCAGGAGTACCGGAGTACACTAAACTAATTAATGCAGGATGTCGCCAAGAAGGCTCGAAAATCATGATAAATGATGTGGGAGTTAATTGCAGATGTGCGAGCTGTATACGAAGATGCTAATCTAGAGGTTGTAAGAACCTCTTGGCAGATTACCGAATATGGGGTGAGCAATAGCCAAGCACTTTACATGCCCAGTAACCAAGAATCTCAGAAGGAAAGAATAGAGTCCAGTGCAGAGTAACACAAGGCTGCTGTATGAACATGCCGACCTCTAGCTAGCCTGATACTAGCTACCCCTGTTCCCGCACCCCCTCCTCCTGCACCAGCCCCACAAATACAGCGTTTAGCCCTCCCAGACCCAATCGGACTAGCCTCCCTAGTCAGTGCTATAAGACCTATGCAGGCTAGTACCACACCGGCTTCACCACTTCCTTCTAGGGTCCTACTTATAGGAGCCCCACCAGGGTTGCTGGTGGGCCCTTGGCAACATCCAAGTGTAATCAACCACATCTAGCAGGCTGGGCACTATCTATGGGAGGGCCTCCAAATATAGTGCGGGTACACATTATATTACTGAAAACGCATGGTCCAGACCCCTTATGTGGGGGCTGGATATTCAGTTCTGCAACTATCTCTTCTACGGTGGTTTTGGGTTTACACACTATGGTGGGCATACTAGCAGCCACTACCCCATTCATTCTGGTAGGATACATTATCCAACATATTGTTGCTATAGACATCACTGGACGCCTTGTCTATATTACCATGGATTATTTAGTCAGGATTGATAATGGCATATCCAGGCCCAACTCATAGATTTCCAAATTGAACTGGACCCCATGAGCTAGGTAAATACCAAGTACACCTTTTACTTCTCCCGGTCCTTCGGTTGTACCCATGACAGCCCCACAAGTGCACCGGCCTCCCATATACTACTAAGCATATCATGCCAATATCTACTAAGAGGGCGAAAATGCTTGCAGCTGGTAAAGGTACACTATTACTAAAAGAAAAGTATGAAGAGTGCACTGATTAAGGACACACCAATTGGTAGGGCTATAGGGTAACTAAGCAGACTAAGGGTCTGAAGGGTACCAAGGGAAAACAACCAAGGAGGCACCGATTATCAAGGGGAAAATATTACCAAGGGCATAACTGCTGCCAAGGGGAAAATGACTGCCAAAGTTAAGCAAGGTTCCAAGGGTACCCCAGCTGCCAAGGTTACCTAGCCGTCAAAGGTCACTCCACCTCCGAAGGTTGTAATACTAAAATTTAGATGACGACCACGTACAGATACTCCGAGTGATGATGAGGCACCTGATGAGTTGATTGCAAACTGAATTGAGGCCAATGTGCTAACAGGTATCGTTAGGCTCAGAGAGGCACCAGATGCGGGAGCTCCCCGTAATAGAAGGAGGTCCCGGCAGACCGTGCCATGATTCGGAATATCATGCCGAATCTTGGAGTGGTGGGTTCTGGTGTTCCACACTCGGGACAGTCCATACAGGGACCTTTTTGGACTGGGAGAATATGCGCGAGGCCTGGTAAGTCCAGATTGAACCTAATTGCAATTATACAAATAAAGTAGGCACTCGACCTAGCCGATATGGAACAGGAAGAGGTTGGTGAGCATGCGGGTGAAGAAGATTAGGGTGGCAGGGTTGCAGATGATAGGATGAGGTGAGGATGTCCAGGAGGTCACGATGATGAGGATCAGGGGGAAGATGATAATGTAATGATGATAATCTGATGAATGTTGAGAATCGGGCTGATGAGGGTAGGGATGCATATGTTGAGGATGGAGATAGGGTAGGAACATGTGGATGGGATGGAGATGATATGGGTAAGATAGAGTCGATCCTTATTTCCATTTTGATAGCGAAGGGTCCGGCAGTGGATGATAAAGATGTTTTTAAGGATATGATTGAATCTCCAGTTGCAGTTAGATCTTTTGGTTTTTGTCAATTTGGTGGTTAAACTGCGAGTTTTGGTATCTTGCATGTGAGGGGACTTTGTGGGAGCAGGAGTGTAAGACATGAGACTCTGTAGGCTAGATTGACTAGATGGTAATGAGATAGGAATTGCTGGTACACACATGGAACTACAATAGGTAACATGGTTGACATAAAAGCTCTCTTTCTCGTCCTACACGAACTTCAACAACTTCACCAACTCCTCCTATCCTAAATCCAAATCTCTCTCCCAACGTACACCAGGAAGATACTTTGCACTACCAAATCTCTCTCCTAGTGTATGCTAAGGAGATATTAATGCCTCGAGGAAAGAAAACGAAGGGCAAGGAGAAGGCGCCGAATCTCAAATGCCCACCTTCAACAGGACCTACAAAGGAACTCAACCAGGACTGCGAAGGACTCCACCATATCTGATAGGAGATAGTACCAGTTTGGGTGTGTCCTCAAAGTTCAACTGTGATTAACTTTCCTTCAGCAAGCAGTCAATGCTCTTCCAGAGACCCCCACTCAATAGGGTCTATTAGGGAATGCGAGCCACCAGCAGCAGGACCAGCCAACCCACCAATGACCCCAGGAAACAGCAGAAAGCTCGCTCACAAGGATACGTATGAGCCTGGTGAAACTACTAAGCATTCGAAAACAATTTCTCATGGTGTAAAATAGATTTGCAAAAAAGGCGCAGTACACACTCACACCTCAACTACTTCAGACACCGAGTGTATTTAGTGATCCCTTCTGAGTAATTCGATGCATTGCTGATTCGTATTAGGGTGCTAGCAGGGCTCGATCTCGAGACATACTAGATGAAATCCCACTCATAGTTTGTTTTCAAATTGGAGTAGTGTTTCATCACCATCGACATCTCTGGAATCCCCAATGTCTATAAGATCTCGTATAGTGCTAGATAATGATACCTCTACTAGGATCAGCATGGCGAAAGGAGCCAAACGCCAAAAGTGAAACTGCTCAATCATGCAGTTCACTGGGCTTCTGTGAGATATGATAGAAATGGCAGTGAACAGGTTAGAGACTATTATACTATTTGAGGAGCTATTCCCAGACCTTTTGTAATGGAGAACGTTATCTCATTGCTTATATAATTGATTATATACTTTTGTATTTCCTATATTACTACTATGTTATGTAACTAAGCTCTCGGTTGAAGGACTAGCCTTCTACCACCTCCTATTGCTTTATAAGCGTCCATAGCATGCGGAATTTACCATGGGAAGTTCCATGGCACTTGCCATATGAAGACACCCTCATTATGGCCGCGTGACCTCTATTTAAAGGTGTGTGAGTCACTACTATTGCCACATGACCATCGTTTATGGCGTGTGACTCATTACTATGGCCACATGACCCCTTTTGTACAGCGCACCACCTTCTGGTATGCCACCCTTTATTGTATTTATTTCTTAGTCATCAGATCTCAGAGAGTAAAATAGGCCGCTGGATTCCCTCTAGAATCCACAGAAAGACAAGAAGCAACCAAGCAAGCACACAGAGCAAGCAAGCCTATATTCCGATCAGATCAAGTCATATAGCTTAGATAGTACAAATCATATAAGATAGATTACACCAGTTAATTACTGTTCCCTCCGGGAACGTCCCACATAGTAATCTCCCTACCCTTCTGAGGTCTTACCTCAGCAGAACCGAAATACACAACGTCCGTGCCTACGGATATAGATTGTATAAACGGTACGAATGAATACTGTCTAGTACCATTCATTACATTTTTTTTAACTCACTTACCTAATCTTTACTCTTAAATCCAAGGCCTGATCAACCTTCGGATACCTTTATTACACTCACGCAAGTGTATACAATTCGACACCCAAGTGCACATATAAAATCGATATCGTTATTCAACTAGCTAGCCAACAAAATCCAACAAACGAGACATCAGACTCTCAACTGCAGTACATCAACAAAAGACTTAGAAGCAAGCTAAGCAGAGCTCTAACGGGCAGTGGTATCCCACATTAAACAATCCCACCCTCGTTCACAACACTTTTCCCAATAAGATCGACAACTCATCTTGCACTCCTGGCAACCGCCATTACATCTGTACCTGTAAATCCAGTACACCATTGAAAAACCGGCCCCCCAGGTCCCAGGAATAATTGGTCTAAACAACCAAGCGTCACAATCCCAAGGCTCAAATCTCGCTGCCTCCACTGCAGCCATTTCCTCCAGAAAAGAATTACCTCCATCAGAACCTTCCTTAGGCCCAGACATCTCTACCAATACCTCTGCGCCCCCAACGTCTACCTCAACACAAATCAGAAAAGTGACACTCTTGCCGGAAGAACTAGAACTAGATTCTAGACCAGTAGACGAAGAAAAACCAGGACCATAAGAAACATCAGGATCCTGACATCCAGCCTCACCAGCCTGTGAGCCACCGAGCCAACAGAACCGTCAGTCGAACGGAGATCATAAGGATCATCAGCCACCACACCATCAGCACAGAAAGGTGCCAAAGAAGAAAAGTAACTCGACGATCGTATCGCATAACCAGCTGCATTTGGTTGCGGACAGATGACGAAATCAGACATAATGGCTCTGAACTTAGTAAGAAGACTAAGAGGTCGAGACGGTTAACTATGTTACCCGAAGATATTAAGAAATTAGTAGAAGAAACTCCCAGAAAGACCAGATTTATAGTTCCTAACACAGAAGGGAAATAAATCTGCCATGGATATAGAAATAGGAGAACCAGGTGGAGCAGGAACCAAACTATATTTTAGTATGGCTTTACCTCTCGCACCAGAAGAATTTTGGGACAGACATCTTCCAACAATTGAGGAGATTTTGAAATATACTCGCTCAATGGGACATGCCCAACAGTATCATCCTGATGATACTCGACTCTTAATGGAAGCCGTAGCAAAACACTACTTATGGCTAACACCTTACCCATTCAAAGAAGAAGACTTAGAAATGAACGCATTTTTAAGTAAAGAATTAAGGAAACCTGTTGTTCCACTTTTAAGGAAACCGAATTGGGTAATAAATAACTGGGAAGAAATAATGGCATTCATGATGAGCGGCACTCATCTAGAAGAATCAGCACATACCGCGGAGGATTTTTTCAATCCTAGCAAAGAACTTCCAGGAGCGTTCCTGAGAACACCAAAAGATCAATCGAAAGGCAAAGGTCGAGCACCTGAGACACCAGAAAGGAGGACTGGGTCAGCCAAAGAACCAGACGACAAAGACCAACCACCAGAAGATATAGAATTACCAGAAGACGATGATGATCTAGATACAGGACTAGACCAACAGAAGCAGAAAACACAAGGAGGAGGACGAGACCCCGATGATAGCGGAGATGATAGCTCGGACTCTGATAAGGCATCGTCAGTTGCAAGTCAAACTCTTAAAAGAAAACCCAAACGAGGAAAATCAGTTGAACACCAGCAATGGGAATCTACAACAGGAATGTT
>WHUX01000522.1:0-21159 GCA_015179025.1 Terfezia claveryi
TACAATGTGTACAATAGATATGGTGGCGTGATGGCTCATCTGGAATAGACTTCCGGATTAATAGCTTTCGTATGTAGAGATAGTTGTTAAATCGACGAAAACCAGCGCCTGATACCATATAACCATCCTGCAGTTCCTGGTATCGGCCGGCAAGGGAAGAAATATATTCTTGAACTGCAGGTAGGGGTTGAGTCATTCTGGCTGAATTCGAGTGAGAGCAGAAAAAAGAATAGAGGTAAAGGTGGTGGGGAATGCAATGTATTTTGAAGATTTGGACACCCTGGCTACCTTTAGTATTTCGCGGTTGCAATGACGGCTCGGGCTCGTGGCTCGAGCCGAAGTCTCGAGCTGGCTCGTCTCATGCCCAGGCCTAAATCTACCTTCCAGAACCTTAAGGAAGCTTTCTACTTAGCACTAATCCTGGCCTATTTCAATCTCAAATAGGAGTATGTCATCGAAACCAATGCCTTTGACTATATCTCTGCAGGAATCCTGTCCATGAACCATGATAATGGCATCCTCCACCCAGTAGCATACTTCTCAAAAAAGCACTCCCCAGTGGAGTATAATTTTGAAATCTATGATAAGGAGTTAATGGCCATTGTGCAAGCATTCAAGGAGTGGAGGCCATACCTGGAGTCAGCTAAGGGAATTATCGAGGTACTGTCTGATCATAAGAACCTTGAGTATTTCACTACTACTAAGCTACTTTACTAGTGGCAGGCTAAGTAGTCGGAGTTTCTATCCTAGTTAACTTCAAGATCAAATACTAGCCAGAAAAGGCTGGTAGGAAATTAGATGCTTTGACTAGGAGATCAGGAGACCTCCCTAAATAGGGAAATAAAAGACTAAAGTGCCAGAATCAGGTGGTATTGAAGCTGGAAAATCTCGATTTAGCAGCAAATACTATTGCTAATCCTGATGTGGACCTTAAGCAATAGGTAGAACAGGCCTATAAGGAGGACCTCCTAGTTAAGGATATAATCACTGTAGTGGAATCTGGACAGCGTCGCTATACCAAGATTTTCCTGGCCGAGTGTATAACTCAGGATAGCCTTCTCTACTACCTAGACTGCCTCTATGTACCTACAGATGATAACCTATACCTGCGATTGATCAATGAACACCATGACACACTGGCAGTGGGTCACCCTGAAGTGGCTAAGATGTTAGAGTTGCTATCCAGGCTAGATATGTGGATTGACTAATGGAAGGAAGTAGAGCAGTACATATGGAATTGCCATGTCTGCAAGCGTACCAAACCCACCTACCATGCTCCTTATGATACCCTGAAGCCCCTAGATGTGCCAGAACAACCCTGGCAACACCTGACTATGGACTTCGTTACCGGATTGCTGGAAGACTTGGGATTCAATACCATCTTGATGGTAGTGGATCGGTTAATAAAAATAAGGCATGTGATACCCTGTCGAGACACCTGCTCGGCCCCTAAATTGGCATCCCTCTACCTAGATAATGTCTTCCATTACCATGGCCTTCCAGTGTCGATTGTCTCAAACTGTGGCCCTCAGTTTGTTGCCAACTTCTAGAAAACATTCTGTGAGCTGTTGGATATTGAAGTATATCTGTCTACGGTATACCACCCTCAAACTGATAGCTAGTTAGAATATATGTATGCCATCATGGAGCAATATCTGAGAGTGTACATCAATTACTAGCAGAATAACTAGATTTTATTGCTGGCCACTTGCAAATTCTCTGCCAACAACCACTTCTCTGAGACCTTGAAGACCTCCCCATTCCTAGCCAATTATAGCTGGCACTTTCGGTTCATAGACTCCCTGGCACCTCTACACAAGGCTAGGGAGAATACTCCAGCTAAGGAGTTCACCATGCAGATTTCTGAACTTCACTCTAACATAAAAGCCAAGCTGGGATACATGCAAGTTAGGCAAGCCGAATATGCTAATGAATCATAGTTGCCAGCCCCCAAGTATTAGCCAGGAGATAAGGTGTGGCTCTCCAGCCGGCACTTCCGGATAGAACGGCCATCTCGCAAGCTCGACTACAGGTTCCTGAGTCCATTTGAGGTGGTGGCCATTATTGGCACTCATGCCTATCAATTGAGGTTCCTCAAGGACATTAAATGCCACCCAGTTGTATATGTATCGGAAATTGAGCCAGCAGCAGATGATCTCCTCCCAGGACAGAAACACCCTCCTCCCCCTCCAGTAGTGATCGAGAGTGAAGAGGAGTAGAAGGTTGAAGAGGTATTAGACTCGAGGAAGAGGTATGGTCATCAGTAATACAAGGTTAAATAGTTAGGGGATGTAGAGGCTATCTGGCAACCTGATGAGGACCTGGAGAATGCTCAGGATCTGGTTACCCTATTCCATTAACAATACTTGAGTAAGCCTTATCCGTGTCATAACTGTGTTCTTAGTCTTGATTTGACACTCGAACAGGCTTGTTCGGGTGTTGTCGATGGGTATAACAACCGTGTGTTCAGTTGTCATCACCTGCGTTCGTAGATAATGGGTTATTATCATTGTTGTCTTTGTTATCACCTACGATCGTAGGTGATGGGTTATTGTTATCATTACCTTGCTTGGCTTCTGACATAGGGAAGCTTATTTCCCCCATTGCCCTGACCGAGTTAAGTATATATAGAGCCTGTCCCTCGTACTGTCATTGGATCCCCATCCAATGTCTTGTATATCCAATACAGGGCCTTGTTTCTCTCCATGTTGGTGTATCTCCCTTGTGCACCCCCTTGCCTCGCCTCGACTCTGCAGCCCTGTTGCCCACCCTACGAACCTCCTGTCCTTGCCTTGCCTTGCCTTGTCTCTGCAGCCCTGCTGCCTCCTACTACTTCCATGTGCCTCTCTCGCCCTCGCCCTTGCCCTTGTCCTAGCCTTTCCCCTAGTCATATATGTAGCATTCCTACATGTATGTTACTCTAGCCTTGCCCTTGCCCCAGCGTACCTCTTGGTCGCCTTGTCCCTAGAGCCGTCGTTATAGTCTGGCCGAATGATGTTTTGTCTTTCTTGTCTTTGTTGTACTTGTCAGTTTGGAGTTGGGGTTCTTGTTCTTACTTTTGTTGTTTCCTGTATTGATTTTGCTGGTTATTGTGCCTAGGCCTCCTAGTCGCTAGAGCTCCAGCCTAAAGGGGGGATAGTGTCACAACCGTATTCTTAGTCTTGATTTGACACTCAAACAGGCTTGTTCGGGTGTCATACTGTTTCAACACTCGAACAGGCTTGTTCGGGTGTTGTCGATGGGTGATTGTTATCTTAGCTTCCTAGATAGAAATCTTAGGAAGCTTATTTCTTCCACGGCCTTAGCCTGGAATCATGTATATATATCCTCATTTCTCTGCCCTCTTGTTGGATCCCCATCCAACATCTTGTATACCCAATACAGGACCTTTCTTCTCCCAGTACTTGTGCACCTCCCTTGTGTACATCCTTATCTCATACAAACAACTCTGCAGTATAGCTACCTCCTTTCGACACATGCGGTAACCACTTCTGCGTGTCTCTTATCCCTGCCTCTTACTCCCAGCCCTTGCTCCATCCCAGCCTTCCTCTGATCACATACGTAGTATTCCTACATGTGTCTTGCCCTAGCCCCTGCCTTCTAAATATCCTGCCCCCTATGACATTGTCCGTAACATCCATAACAGGTGTCCATAATAAGCCTAGTTTTCTTAGTCACATACGTAGCACTCCTACGTGTATCTCACCTTATTCCTGTCCCCGCCCTAGAGTACCTCTTGGTCACCTTATCTCTAGAGCCATCATTATAGATACCATTCTATTTGTTAGGGGGTGTACTATGGCTGGGGAAATGCTAAGGAGACAGGTGTATATGTATGTCTTAGATAGTATATACTATACGGTGGCTGTATACTACTAAGCTTGCAAGATTAGCTCTTGCCCATATAACTTTCACTAAATTACTACATTTGGTAATCACATTCCTGGAAGACCAACTCATGATCTGGCCTGGAGGAATTCTATTTGTACATTCCTGGGCAGGCCAAAACAAAACCAAATTATAATTAGTATGTATTATTAAACTTAGGTACTAACTAGTAAATATCATACAAATCTTCTAGTTGTCTCTAGTTGAAATAAGAGCTTTAAATATTCAACTCCAAGCACTTGATTTGTCCATCTTTTTTGTGAGAAAAAAAAAAAAACCCTATATCTTTATCTGCCGGACTGAAATACTTATATCATTATAATGGCTGTGCTTTGCCTTTATCAATCAACGTAGGAGGTTGTAGTGTCCATTTGGAAATGGAGGACTGGACATGTGGGGGAGACATGGAACGTTGGGACGAGATCTGGAGTGGTGTAGAGCGGTCTATATTTTCTTAAATTCTTAATTCTGAACTCTTTTTCGACGGAGGGGGAGCAATGGGGACAATTATGTATTTAGTAGCTGGCGCGGCTCAGAGGTTGGAGAACCCAACTGGGCCACTGGCGCGCCTCCGTAGCACAAATACGAGTACTGAATTACCAACATCTGCTAATAGCTATAACTCTAAATTGCTATCCTTCATTAGGGGTGGACTTTCCCTGCCATATACACAAATAACCTTAACTATTGCAAACTTTCCTATTTGAATGCCCTTCTCATCCAAAGTTATATTTTCATGGCGGAATAATGTATTGCAGTTGATGGGCCCCACGATAGTAAATGCATGCTTGAGAATTTTGGGATCAGATTTCACAATTCGCTGCTCTTTAATTTGTATACTAAACTTCGATACAAGGTGTGTTATCGATTTAAGAACCGTGATATCCAAGATTTTACCTTAAGCAAGTGGTGGCTTAGTTTCCAACCTCTTCCGCTCATTTAGTATCTTCATTGCCATAGGTACACCACACCCACTCTTAAAGGACATCCACGCCAATCCATTATCTTCAATTTCCTTCACTATCTTCTTCTCTTCTGGTGGCCTAATATCTAATCCAACTAGTATGAATTTTACCTTTGCTGTAGCCCTAGTAATCGCCCTTTACCGTTGAATATCCCAGCCGCTACACTTGTAATGTACAGTACTCTCACATTGCTTTACCAACCTCACACATATTTCTGGGCGATCATCCCAAATCATCATATGGGCGCTAATAGTAGGTTTTGTGTGGACAGGATATATATCATGATTGTGGTTATGAAAATAATTCATAACATCTCAAAGCCACAAAAAATTCATTGAAATAACGTAAATAAGAGAAAAAACTTCCACCTGATATTTAAGGCTCCCCATAAATCCATAATCCATAACCTTCGTTTCCCCATTGGATTCTATCAGTATCATAAACAATCCCTGTTGTAGCCGTTTCAGATGTCATTTCCCTTCTCAAGCAGCCCAGTGATGAAAATGACGACTGGTTAGAAGCGCTATTTGGAGCTGTGGCCTTAACAAAATACGTATTAACTTCGTCAGCCACAGCTTATCCTAACATTGGGCGGTTGTACAATCATAACGGGCTACTCACCAACGTCTTTTATTGAAGGAACACTAGGATTGGGGTCCCATAATGAACGTCACCCCTCTACGAAAGGCACTAGTCTTCGGCTGAGCTGTGCAGGTTATGCTTGGAGTCCCATATATAATAGGTTACCATTCTCGTCGAGATACAAGTCTTCGGACCTGAGAAGGGTTATGATTCCGTACTGCGATGGCCTCATCTTTTAAATCCCAAAAGTCGTTTTCATTCTCTCTTGATATATCGTGGGAATCACCGCTGTTCCACCCCCCATGATAACGATGTAAGTTCCATGAACATAGGAGGTAGGCTGAAGGTCTCTAGGCCGAGGGTCTGAGCCTTCAGTTGGGACCACTTCGTGCATTGTACCACAGGGTCATGTGGTTCATCATGAGCCACTGATAGTGTGATTATTATGTGATATCACACACGCCTTCTGTAGAAATGTGAACAACCCCGTAGATTCAAAATATTTCCCGGAATTGTGACAAACAGGCGGCAGTTGCGAGCAGGTGGTCCATTGGATTGGGGCTCTGCCCGCGAGGTGCCTGGGTACAGTCGCCCGGAGAACCAGTATTGAGAAAGGGGGTAAGTATGGGAATACATTCAATGGTTTCAATACCAGACGTCCAGGCCGCACTTCGTCACATGTGATTGTAATGCAATGAATCCGGGCATCACCTGCGTTTCCTATAGCACTGTAGATTGGCAATCTATACACAGACCCGCAGCCTTGCCCGTATCGTTCGTTGTCATGCGTCAGTTCATTTCAGCGAGTTAGTGTGCAAGGTCAGCAGAGTGGCGAGGGGTAGTGCAACCAGACTAAGCAGAGTGATTGATCACTTGGTATAGTTGAAAGCCGAATAACTTCATTTAGTCAGGTTACTTCATTAACAGCGCTGACTATCCCAAATTGTAGTCTGGTTGGGACCTCTGAAGCCCAAATTGTACTCTAGTTGTCCAAATGGCAGAACGGGACTAAAATGGCATGTCCTGGTCTCCAAGCTCCTTGATCTACATTGGGCATGGCTATGAACAACTTGGCTGCTGATACACACTCGGACTGATAGATAACTGGAGTGGGACTGATAGAGAACTGGAGTGCAGGTGATAATATCAAGTTCCTGATAGGATAGACTGTGGGTATCCCATGATATCCAACCAGAATACCCACGATAATAAACAACAGACCACAGCAACCAGACTAATATAAGACCACTGATACACACTCACTTGGGACCGATAGAGAACTGGAGTGCAAGTGATGATATCAAGTTCCTGATAGACTGCGGGGTATCCTATGAAAATAAACAACAGACCACACCATGCTGATAAGGTGGATAAGTATATATAAGACTGCCGATGCTGATTGAAGAATGTCCTCCCAGACAGGTTCCTCACTTCGACAAAACACTTTGACGAAGCCTGCCTCTCATTCAGCTCAGCTTATACCAGAATTACAGACATCGGCATGTCTCAACCACCAGACAATTCGGCAAAGTCAAAGCATCACAGCATGTTCCATCGACTCAAACACCACTTGCGGAAGAACAAATCAGGAAAGGGAAAGGGCCGTGCTGAAGACCATCCAGCACCAGAGCCAGAGGAAGGTGATGCGTTCCCTTTGAGTCACATTTCTGCTGCTACAAATCAACAAGGGCCCCACCATGAGCACAACTGCCAGTGCGAGGTCTGCCGTGCTATTGTAGAAGAGGATTCTGACCCCTCCTTGATGGCCTACATTCAAGCTGCTGCGAGTGGAGAAGCAGTGCCTGATGTGGACTGCGATTGTGCAGTCTGCGCAACCCACAGAAAGAATCACCCACAATCCATTGAGGACGCATATTTTTCTGCCACGAGACATTCAGGGCCAATCAAGCAAGCCTATTTTTCCCTTCCGATGGATGCAGAGACAATGCGTGCTAGGCAATATAACACTACCATAAGCGGCCACGCTCTTCCAGGCACGCTGGTCAACAATCCCGATACCCGTAGCCCACAGCCACCAACAGGGCATGAGGAAGTATACCCTCAGATCACGATCCCAAATCTTCACGACACTGGGCCGAGTCACCTTCCGTCGATAACCATAACGAGGACCAACGTCCCCCAAGCTCCAGTTGTAGCGGATCCGTATCTCAACCGACAATCGATTAACGCCCCACCAATCCCCGATCACCTTCTGAGGAGTCTTGCCTCGAGAGAATGTCGTCACGGAAATGGAGGAGCAGGTCATCCGCATTGATGAGCAGGTTCAATGTCTGCGCAGTCGGTTTGGATAGGTAGCCTGGGCAGGGAGGATCCGGCATACTGCACGCTCTCGATCAACTCACGGAAAAATGCGCAGAAAACGAACTTGCAAGCACCTCTGTAATATTTCCCTTTTCTCCATCCTGTATTACCTAATGTTTTGAGGGGAGGTTTACTTCTTGTGAGGTGTTTTGTCATGTTTTGAGACATATCTTTTCATTTGTTTGGGGAATTTTTCTTTCTACTTCAATTCATAGTTCAGGGACATCAAAGGTTTTGTTAATCAAATTTACTCCACTCGGCAAACTCTTCTTCAGTGCTATTAATCTCTGGTGCTTCTCCCAACTTCAGTGAGCTTTCTTGGTTAGATACCCTCTTTGACATGCCTGCAACGATGCTGTGACACTAGGTATCGAAATCGCCCCACTGGCCAACATCATGAGAGCCACCATCACTGGGGTGTAACTACCGATCGAAGGACAAAAGGCTTCATAGTTATGCCAAGGCCATTGCCATTAAAATCACAGTATGTACATGATAGCCTGTGCCCTTCTTCTCCCATCTCTCCAATAGCTAGCCTTGTACCCAGGTTAATATTTTTGTAGCGTTCGTGATCATGTGTTGAGATCTCCTCTGCTTTGATATTGAGCTCCCACATCCGGTTTGTTAAAGCAGTAATGGAATCCCTAATGGATGCTGTTTCTTGGAGAGCCGCAGTACTCAGAGAAGCCTGAACAAGTTTCAATGCATGGTTGACTTCGGTCTGGTAATTATTGGGTGTTGCTCGGAGTCGTCAACTTGCTTTCCCGAGCTCCTATACATACTAGATCTGAGCTATGTATGTGGTTACAGGCCCCTTCATCTCGCCCCCTAACAAAAAAACCCGTCAGCAGCTTTCCATTCACTTTCATCAAGTATAGAGTTAAAAAAGATGAGAGGTCACAAGTTCGACTGTATTTTATATATGAAGATGATGGCATGCACTTCATATTATCACCTCCTCAACCTGCACCCAGTCTAGTTGCGTGGAAGTGAAATGGTACTTGATTCCAATACCTAGCTAGTATGTAGCTTTTCATCTCATGTTGTCCATATTTTACCATAAGCTCTCAGATTCCTATACATACAGTACCAGCCATGCCATATCCGCCTACGTATGGACCAGAACCGACCGAGGCACTTCAACTAATGACTGCACCAGATTGGAAAAGCCGAATCCCCTTCCTGCTTAGCCTGTCCCGACTACCCTGGAGGAGATGGAGCCCATGTCGTTCCAATGCCGGAGATTCGGAGAGATCCACAGCAACTTCATCCCCTCCACCACGTCATGGGCCAGTCTAGGCCATCCTGGAAGGATTCATACTATTCTATTCTTCAATCATTGTACGTACCAAGTGGATTGGGATTAATCAATTAGTTAGCTGCATGGAGCATAGTTTATGACGAGAGAACGCATCCTATCATGGCTATTATCTCTCCCCCAGGCCATTCTCAGCCCTTTTGAAGTTGCATTATGTGCGGCCCGTAAGTATTGAGGTCCGGGGCATGTGGGATATGTATGCGTTCAATATGCAATGCATCAAGCACGTTCATGTACTTCCTATTGCGGTATGTACTTGGCCTACAGAGCTGGTTGTAACGCAGACAAGAGGACCCAAAGTCTTGCCAACTCACATTTTAAAAAATGTCCAAACCCCTAAACTCCTGATCATTTCAATTACCTTTCTCTCTTTTGCAGAGAGATTCACATTCTGCTAACTCGTCTCTCCATCTATCGATATCGGCAGTTACCTGGCATCACACTCTTCTACGCATCCTGATTCCCATCTCTGCCTAACCCCCGCTACTCCTTTACCATCGACGGACCCGGATAGCGTTTACACAGACTCGAATCTGATGTGACGAGTGAAGTACCGCATAATCCAGATTCGAATAGCCATGCCACGCAAGCCTCGCCAGGACTAGTGGTCCCGGAAACCACCCCGCCCACCCCTTGCAGTCGCGCCACGAAACGCTTCACCCCCTGAAACCCTCCCAGAACAGGGAGATGAGATAGCTGATGGAGAGAGTGTCGATCTGCCGCTCGAAGCCCTCAGAGCATACCTTCGTCCACTTTTAGGAGGCAAAAAAAGATCTTTGAATTTCCATGGTAAACGAATCCACCTTCTCCCAAGCGAAGTTCATGAAGCATTCTCCCGAGCCCAAAAAGCCCGCGCTAAGACCCTTCATGGACAACTAGCTACATGTTCCTTGTTGCAACATGTATCGTGCCGTGCTGCACGCGGAACGAAGAAGCAAATAGAAAAGCTGAAAAAAAAGGTTAAGCGTCTCAAAAGGGAAAATAGAGCTCTTGAAAGGGAGCTAGAACTTTGGAAAGAAGCGAGAGAGCATGCATGCGAGAGGGGTGATTTCTTCCGAAGGCTTTCCAAGAGAACAGTGGAGAAACTGAGGGATGCGGAACATGAGTGGGCGGAGGCGAAAAAGAACGGAGAAGATGCTAGAAAGGCACTGAGACTCCTTAGTACAGTGGTCAAGAAGTATAGGAGAAATTTGGGGGCTAGGAATGTGCCTCCGACACCTCCCGCACCTCATACCACTCCAGTAACCCCTACAAGTCCTACAAGTCCTACAGTTCCTACATCTCCAACATCTCCTGTATCTCATGAACCCCTGGGGGTAAGTAGCCTGGAATCTTTCAGGGAAAGATTCGTGTCGCTAATGTATATGAAATCATAGCATAAACCAGGAACTGGCGGTTGAGCAGGTGTTACAGGAACTGGAAAGAACTAGGAGGAACGCAATGCAGATCTTACAACAGACGAAATGATGGTTTGGAACCATCTTGATATTTATCCGACATCTACAGTTCCCGACACAGTCACTACCACGAGTTAAATCCTGAAGGAGTCAGAAAATATCTACCAATGGGTTACGAGAAAAGTCAATATTGACCGGCGATTACCTGGCATGATAGACTTGGAGAAAGGCTTATCATTGTTGTCATTGTTGTCATGAATATGATATTAAAGGTTGGAGATAAGTGGGTTCAAGAGTGGAGGTGTAGGGTTTGATGATTATCGTCATATTTACTTGCTTTCTTTCGGCCGGTCTTTGGTGACGCAAGAGATCTTGCACTGGCGTCCATTTATAATTAGCTCTACCCATAAAGGGTTTGATCACTCATGGAATTATCTTTGGGTTTTCTGGACATGGTGTTATAGGCTTTTCCATCCTAAATTAGGAATACTCAATTCAGGCCAACCAGAATAAGGATAAGCGGTAAGAAAGTACAGAGATACTTTCAAGATTATGTGTGCTCACTTAATTAGACACTTCCGGGTACTGAAATGCACATACAACTTCTATATGTTTATCCCTATACGGAACTCGAATATGCTCAAAAAGAAACATTTTGGATTGTAGTACATTCTACACGTGCAACATAATCACCTATTCACAGTCAATCATCCTTCCAAATCTCTCCCGCAGGTCTTTATATGTATGCATTGTACCACACTTAAATTCACCCAGTCTCTTCCGGATATTCTTCCCAACCTACAGCTAACATCTGGGTATGTATATCCACTGGGATGTCGACTGTCAACCGTATATAACACAGCCCTTAGTCAGGCTGTGTCCACAGTGAGACTACAGTATTTCGAGCTCTTTGAATGGGCTTCAGGATCGACCTTCTCGTCCCACCAGAACCCATCGACCTCAAACCGACATCCCGGCTCAAAAGCCGTTTTGGACTCGGGATCAAATCAAAAACCCACCTAGCGTGACTAGTACGGTGCAGGCACAGTGTAGATGAGATGATAGGACAAGGCAGAATTGTTGAGGGAGGATTGGAATAGAGCACTTAGAGATATGGAATGGGCGGGGCTGAATAAGTATGGGGATTCTTGGTTTCTATACGAGGGTTGTATATGGTGCTAACATTCTGAACGACCACAAGAAATATCATCCGGTGAAGAAGGAAAGTATTGATATCCACCGCGGTTTTATGTAATTAATAACGTCAATTTCATGATTCGAACATATAGATTGCGAGGACGGTTGGGAAAACTACAGTACGAATGGGCCGCAACACCACCTGCCTCCATTCATCCTTGGGGTAAACTAGATTGGGAACACAAGAAGGAGAACAGCTGAAATTCCTTACACCTGGTCATATCGGTGGAAGAGAAATGTTTTGTGGCAAATTGATCGATGCTTGAGGTATGGAAGTGGTAATTATAAATACATATTGCCATACCAGTCAGTCCCAAGCACGGAAAAGTAAATTACTAACATGAGTGAACAGATGACTAGGGTAATATAAGTTCTTGAAAGCTCTTTAAAGACAGTTCCTCCAACATGTTCTCCGTCAGCGACCAGATCTAGAACCATGCAGCACAAGATATTACCACAAAGGAGGATCCATGTTGTTTTCCATATACCGTGGTCTCCACTGAAAGACATGATTGCGGGGAATCGGAGATCCACCGCAATTTCGGGAATATAGGCAGATAAATTCCGTTAGCACATTCCTTATAACCTCTGCCTGCTGACACTGAATCTTGGAAAAGCTTGGTACTTTTACGACAGCTTCCTTGATCGACGAAATAACAATGAGTTAAGAGGATGCGCTCTTGGGAGTGCTCTAGGTACCTAACACATGGGTAAAGCTTCTGGTGAATACTTCATCAGCATATTACTATAGATATAATTCAGGGATATTCAGGAAAACGTACATATCAGGCAGTACAGATCTGGAGTGCCGCAAGAATCATGCCGTATTCTACTCCCTGTTAGGAACGCTCTTATAATTGCACCCGAGGCTAATTGGCCACTTGCTAGCATAGGGGCACAAGGAGTTTGAAGATATAAAATATATATGGTTCATCGGGAATTCTGGCAATAATATGGCACCCTAACACCCCACAATCTTCCGCTTGAGTCTCTGGAACGACGGCTTAATCGTCCGTACCCTTGTTGGAGCTCGCTAAGCAATGTTTCGCTTGTTCAACACCCCAGAACTTTATTTACCTGGGGTAAAGTTGAAAAATCACACAATCGTAAAGATCGCTTAGTATTCCTAAGATACACATATAAAGGACTGACTCCAGAAGACGAAAAGAAGGAGAAAAAGGTGGGCCTTATATACCCGAAAAAGCTCATGGACTTGTCCAAACATTCACGCTCGTATCACCTGTTTACACTAGCATTCACCTGTCCGAAAACATCTGCACACCCAAGCTTATCCACACCCTTATTCAATTGTCCGAAACCATCTGCATATCCCCGATGGTGCTTATAACCCTGCAACGTACCAAATTCAACAAGAGTAGCTGTTTTAAAATCGTGGAGTATATCCGCGTGGGGCGAGCAACGGTGCGGATATAATATGGCTTCGGAACAAAAGTTTTCAACGCCGGTATTACCTATGGTCCTTCTTCTTCTTCTTGGTATCGTCTTTGAAACGATAGATATCCGAGAAATAGCGTGGTTGGTTTCCAGAAACGATATTCTCCATGGACATGACGGCACCAGTGCGATGCTCATGAGTAAATCGTAGCAGCAGCAACTAAGCCCAACGGGGGATGTTATTGATATTGTTTTATTTATTGAATCCACTTCAGCCGGACGAGCCGACTTCCCCAGAAATTCCCTCGAAGTTTAGGAAGATCTCCCCCAGAAACCAAGGGTCTAGACTTGGGATATTCTGGAGTCAGTTTTACAGCTGGGCGACCCAAAGCTGTGCCAAATGGAGGTTGGTGGTGGTCTACATCTGTTTTGTGGGCTGCAAAAAGTATTTGGAGAAGTAGTGGGATCGCTCGTGATATCGGGGATCCAAGGTTATCTGCTCAATACATCGGCTCGAAAATTCGTGGGGTATATTGATATAGGGGCTTCTCTGGTATAAAATAGACCACGATTTGTTTTTCACTTAAGTCTCATTCCCCATCCACCAGTCGATCCAGAACCCTCTCTCAGAGTATTTCCACTTTTCCGCAACCAAATTGAACCAATATGAAATACCCCGACCCTTCCCCCGAACTACCATCCCACCGTCAGTAACAACCACTTTATTTACCTAGCGGAACTAACAACAGCCCTAATCACAGACCGTTTCACTTAGCTCGTTCTGTCACTACTGAGTATCAGTATGTTCGCCAAAACACCAACTACAACTTTCCCGACGCAAATGGATCCACAGACTTGAGGTGTAAAATTAGGGGTTGATTCTGGCATCTATATTTCTTGCACACAGATTAGTGTTATTGGTGGCGGGGTCGGCGGTGCCTCCCTCCGGACTCACTTTCCCGGGTGGATGCTCTGCGACTGACCCCGGTATCAATATCAACATTCACTACCCAGTTTTGACTTCTTATCCAATGCCTGGTCCGCCGTTTGGCGTGATTAGATTCGTTATGGAATGGTGATTGCGCGAGATAAGATTGGATGGGATTATATATAGCATATATACCACTTGTTTTTGGGGAGTGGAGTTGAGATAACTAGTAAATAAAATACGAGGAACGTGGAGGGTCAAACTTTCACGAACGTGACCCACATTTCTATTTCATCCCGCTGGACATACCGGCATACTGTAAAGATCTTGTTACAGAATCACATATCCCGAGCAGAATGTATTTATTTCATTTACTTATTGTCTCCGGTTGACTCAATCAGACTACGCTCGACCTTCCTCTCCCAGCTACTTCCCAAACAGGCGCCAAGTACGAAATGGAGAGCGACTTCTGAACTGGACTGGAATTTACTGTAGAGACCCACCGTCTGCCAGACTAACCCAACGTTTGAGTTCTTGTCCGTTCTGCATTTCAGCGAACTTGGAGGAACCGTCCTGTCAGTCCTTTGCATCGTACCTCCTGTCGCCTGTCGTTGTTCCCCTCCTCAACGGCTTACAGAAAGGGCATCCTGGACTGCTCTCCCTCCCCGCCTAAGCTCCTATCACTGTCATTTAGTTCCTTTAGCATTTGTTGGACCATGCCATCTGAGACCCCACTCGGGACTATTGCTCCTTCCTATCACGAGAATGTTTCACAAGAGCAGAAGGACATAGCGCTAGTAGAGCCCCACGAGCTGCAGCTCCCTCCCTCGTTGTCTTCAAGTGTGCTGGAGGAGATATCTGAAACGAGACAGGATTGTGGTGAGGATAGTGGAGATGTATCCAGGAATGCTGAATCAGATTCTTCCACCCTTCGTTATGACTCTAGCAGCGCTACTCCTCAATATGATCGAATCCTCAAATCCAGCTCGACCTGGCCAACCCCCGCCTGGGGCACCTCCTCCCAAGCTACAAGCTCTTCGATGCAAAACTACGATCTTTGCTCTAGTGACGAGAACTTCTGCATTTCCCGCAGGGCACTTCAAAATGACTCAGTGAGCAAATTCGACAACGGGTCAATGAGTACAGGAAATACCTCTACCGTCCAAACAGGCAGCTTTGTCAACATGTCCCATGACTCAGACTATGTCAACTTACGCCAGAAGCCGCAGGAGGTCTTACACTGGTATCGGACGGAGAGGATTAGTGAGGAGCAGGATGAGTGGGAGGTTGTCGAGGTGGGATTAGATGGGATGATGGATGGAGCTACGGATACAAAGACTCTAGAGGTCATTGGTTATCTTGTGGCAATGATTCCCAGTAGTAGAGAAATTCAGCTACTGGAAATACCGCAAAGAGTTATACAACTTGAGAGGGAAGTAGTTGGAGATGAGGTTCTTGCTGAGACGGATTTGATTTTTAGTTTTGATGAACTTGTGGATACTGAAGACTCCGATTCTGAGGGTGAAGTATAGTCTCCTTCTCTCAGAATTTTGACTTACCCATTGTTTGAGAGGGCAAACAAAAGTGGAGTGGACAATCCAGGAAATCTTATAACTGGCTTGGTTGAACGAGAAAAAAAGCTGAAGTGCATGTTTTGGTATAACCTGGAGATCATAATTCGCATGAAAAACGAGCAGAAAGTGGGAATTTTAAGGTAGACGTTTTTTCTTCGGTCTTTTAGATTCGAATTGACCAGTGATAGGACCTCGATGGGATACAACGCTATGGGAGCAAAGTGTTTGAAATGTGGAGAGGCACCGAATGGTGTTATCCCCAAAGTGAGGAGCAATTTTCCTGCGGAGGCCTGGATGGTGCATCAGAGTCCAAAGTCGCACCTCCACGACGTTACTATCGCGTAGGACGCCCAATTCAAGTGGGATAAAAGTACAATGAATCTCTCTGCCAATCAAGCTGGTCCACTACAGAAGTCACCCGAAAAGGAATTTGCCAAAATTGGCTACAGACCCAGATGCAGCGAGCACGAAGCCTTCCCGATCACCTAAAGTCGAACGAAGAACGTCTTCTGGAGTGGTTGAATACAGACATTGACGGCGAAGCAGCCCCGCTGAGTGCGGAGGTTGCATCTTTTACAATGCAGATGTTTAGATTGTTGAAACCGGGTGGAGCCTTTGGTGGAGTGTTTGCACCTGGTGGTGCGATGGCTGCCCATCCGGGAACATATCTTGCGGCTCATAGTGCCGTTCTTGGTGTCCTGCCTGCTATCGGTATGAGTAAGTGCAACTGCGTGCATTGCAACCAGGAGGTGGGAAGACTCGGCTCTGGAGTTTGGTGGAGGTGCAAAGGATGTCCGATGGGAAAAGGATTCATTTGTGGGGACTGCTTTCTAAGTGGCGGTAAATGTGGTAGTGGGCACATAATTGGCAGCCAATATTCGCATTCCGGGGAAGCTGGCCATGTGCTGGTGCGTCACGGGTACGCATTGAGTGTGGAGGACTTTCAATATTCGCTTTCAAAACGAATGGCAAGGGGGGCTGATTTGGAAAGTGACAATGTAAGTTCAATCTTGGAGTGACCATCTGGTGATGTGATTGATAGAAGATACTGATGCTTGGTGCCGGACAGGAAACGAACTCCCTTCCTCGTGTCACAGAAAGGTTGAAGAGCGAGCCGTACACAGCAGCGAGCTCGCAATCGAGAACCAATGCAGTATCTGTTCAAGCGAATGATTCGAAAACACAGTTCTTATTCCCACTTGCACCACAGGGCGGAAGCCTGGAGCATATATCACCACAAAAGTACTCACCACCGCCACATGTCTTCAAGGCACGAACAGGATCTGTGTCTTCTTTGCTACCTGCAATTCCCACCCCTTCTCCATCAACCCCTCCACGAGAGACTTTGCGACAGAAACTTACGACTGCAGTAATTACCGCCGCAGCTGAAGGCAGCCAGGACAGCACTACCCCTCTTCTAACAATCAATGTCCCTGGGAGTATTCGAAACGAGGGACGAGAACCAGGATCTGAGCTCATCACTTCCAACGTGAACAAATTACGTTTCAGTGCAGCCAACAGCAGTGCGAGCACTCTTGGGATTTCACGCGGAGATGAACAAGAGAACTTCACTGGTGCCGGTACTGGCGGTCTGCAAAGCATCGCAGGTAGTGATGATAGCAGCGAGAGTTCTGGCTCCATGACTACCGGCGCAGGGGCTATAAAGGCATTCCTTGGCGGATAGGGAATTCGGGATCTCCCGCTCCAAGTGAGCTGATAAATTTAAATTTTGATGAGGAAGTTGGACTTGGAGCGGCGGCGGCGTTTGGGAGTGCGGCTGAAAGGTTAGAGTTGGAGTCGAGACCGAAAACCCATGTTGATTCGAAGCTGCAGCTGCCAGGGGCTCCGGGTTGGGAGGAGGAAGGAGAGAAGATTGTGTTGGAGGGTGAGAGGGAAAGGGCGGAACGGAAGAAGAAAATGGTGGAAGCTGTTGTTAGGTTGCCTCCCTCGCCGCAGCAACAGCAAGAGGCGGGCACGATGTTATTAGGCAGTGGTAGGGGCAGGGATGTGACTATGTAATACTGTGTCTGACTGTGATGTAAGGAGTGCTTGGGGAGACGGGGCTAGGGTTACGATGACGTGTCATGCTAGCTCTTCTTGGATTACGTTAGCTAGAAAATCGTCTATAAGCCATGACAGTCCACTTGACCACCCAACGCCTGGTCAGAGGTATCAAACCTCGTTCTATAGTACGCCTATTTTTTGCTTTTAGAGAACATGTGCTACAATTGGTTCAGAAGGGGCTCCTCTTCTCAGGGGGTCTCTGGTACCCATTCCCGATTGCAAGGACCGGGTTTTAGCAAAAGGGAGCCGGGATACAGCTCGTTTAATAGTATTTCCAGGAAGTCCTTTACTATACCATAATCTCTTTCGACCAATATTAATTATAAAACTGACCACATGTCCATTTTCTTTCCATCTCAATCAATGTATACTGTACCCAGGAGCACTCTTCCACCCCGTTCCCTGAAAGCTTGGAATTGCAAATGATCCCTATGACATCAACATCATCAAAATTAGCCAGCCCGTTCCCATTCTGGGTTATTGTTTGGGAACTCACTAGTCTTGGCGTATTGAAGAGCTTACCGATTTGTCTGTAAGTCATGTGGGCCCATATCTATGAGGTAGAAGTGAACATCCTCCCGCATACGTCAAGTAATTCGGTGAGGAACTCGCTGAAGGGCAACACTATTAATACGCTGTATATATATGTATATCCAAGATTACGAATTCCGCAATGTAAACTTTACTCACATACTGGGTTGTCTCACTTCATCCTAACATGCATCTTAATCAACACCTGTCATCAAAAACACCCATTATATAAAAGGACCGAATACATCTCTGCATCTTTGCATTGAGTTCTGCACATCACATCATCAATTATTGTTTGCACAGAACTAAAACATCACGAATTGTGATAGGTAATTAGCAGAGGTCCAAAACATGATACCTAGTACTACTGGGGATAGAAACAAGGTGTAGTCATGGGCTAAATCAGGGCTGATAAATCATTCTTTCCAGGGATTGAGATAAAAGAGTTCTTGTAAATAGAAAGTGTAACAATCAAAGAAATTACGCAGCCAACTTCCGACCCCCAAATCATGCATCGCAGCAAGTTGTTCCCTTTTTGCCTGTTTAAACATCGCAGGTCAGTGCCTTGAACCGTACCCGTTAGATAATGTGCAGAATTCAACACAGAGAGAGAGGGAGAAAGGCATTTTGGATTAGTGTGGATTAAAGTGGAAGCCTTAGACTAAAATAAAATAATACGATCCTAGTTGAAGCAACTATGGGATGGTTTCTGGGATTCTCCCCTGGGTGGATGGATATATTGGGACGCTTTTTTAAGTGAGTGAGCCGTTCTGTGATAATCTACGTACTCCTCGAAGAAACACCCCACGCCATATCAATCGCAGCAGAGTGATTTATCTGAGAAAAAATTCTGGCACTCGAGCTGCCGTATCGTCCAAATCTAGGCGAAGCCCCTTTTACAATACCTACATGTCAAAGTTTCACATAACATGCACGCACATGCATGAAGCATACATTCTCTCCTAGATGAAAAGTAGCATCTATCTCCGCTAACGATTTATAATGATGAAATTACTTCCCTAGGATATATAAGCTACCGTGTGTAGAGAGGGAACCAAAATTGGCCAATAGTCAAGATAATAGATTTTAGGTTGCAGAACAAAGTTCCTAAACACAACACTTTTAGTTCTTTCAATATATAGTTTCTACCTCACCCCTGGTTGGGGCGTGGAGCATCGAGAGTTCCAGCCCACAACTAACTACAGTTTGTCTTTAATGGCATTGCTTGTTTTTTTTTTTTTTCAAATTTAATGGCGCTGCTGGCCCACAAGGTAAACTGCCGTCGTTCCTGATTGTAGTCAAAAGTATATATGTATAGCAATATGATATGAAAAGGTAGAGCTTAACATATAAGGCTTAATTTAATGAGATAGTAGAGTTAAGATGTCTATTTTTTTGGTAGCTAAACTTAATACATATAGAAATCATTCTGAATTGAAGATGGTGAATCTCCTGCTTTAAGGCTTTAAATATCTTCTTCATAATTATCCTTTTCTTCTATATAATATAATACACAAGTATGAACTATGATACTTTCAACTTTAGGAAGAACTTCGACCTTATATGTTTTCTGAAAGGTCATGTGACAATAACACCAACTTACCCGATCTAGTCTTTACTAGTGGATCCGTAAAGTTAAAACCTCCGAATCCACCACGACTTCTTGTTGCCGTGGGGAATGAAACGCGGATTAAGAGTTACATCACCAAAGCTCGACGACATGCGGAAGGAGCGAGCAAGTTCCGATCTGTCGTTATTAGAGAACTGTGCGCCTTGGTAAATACTGCCCCGTCGTGCATACATTCTTATTTTATTTTAAATATTCATCCTTCATGTGCGGGTCCGGCGGGAGGCCATGATGAGCCTACCCCATCATACGTTCTATTCCGTGTATGCTAGCATATCCTGCTACCCGTAGATTTACACCTACATCGGCTACGAACTGGTCCCCGAACCGCTCAAAGATACCAATACTGGGCCAAGTTTTGACTACAACACAGCCTCCTTTATTATTACTCGAAGTGAATACAGTCGATTCCTCCATGCCAACGCTTATCTTGTTGCTCGCACCCTTCACCTACACACAAACTCCGACGCTCATTCTCTCCTAAAGTTGCTCAACGTCGACTTCCATAACGCACTCAATAGCACAGTGCACAATGTGACTCTGTCAGATGCCCTTGAAGCTATTTATTGGCTTGGGGTGTCACAACTTTGTCAGTTAAGCGGAAGAAGCTTTTCGAAGTTGCAATCCGTGAGGGTCTGGTTCCTTCGGTTGAGGACCTGAAGCGGTTGGCTGACACGGTTGTGGAACTTAATGCAATGGTGGAAAATTAGGATCATCAATGGCCAGTAAAAAAAAAAAAAAAAAAAAAAAATGGAATTCTCTGTCTTAATTGCTACTTTTTTTGTAACTTATTGAGCTTTTCATGACTGTGCGTGACAAGTGCGTTGCTCTACAATACAATATAAATCCACAATCTTATTCTCTTGTCCAGCTTATTACGTACCTATGTATAAAATACTTAGTTTAGCCAAAACAAAGAAAAGGAAAAGAAGACGAAAAGAAAAGGAAACGTTGAAAGAAAATGGAAAAAGAAAAAAAGAAAAAAGGAAAAAGAAAAATAAAAAGAGAAAAAAAGTCTAAGCTAGGCTCCCCAGATCAACGTCAAGCTCATCTTCTCCGTCGTCAGAACCAGAAAGTCTACGATCGATTGCAAACACGTCGAGGTCAAACAATAGCCTCCACACCAATTTTTTCAAGTCACTTAAGACGTGTTCCACCACCACTTCATCCACCTCTAATTCGGGGAGGGGCCACGGGAAGATCTTCCCCGTAGTCCCTTGCACCTTCAGATCCGGCTGAATATACCCGATATAGCCTTCACACATCAAACAACACGCCTTCGAAACCCCCATCATATTCTTGGTGCCCTATACCTAATCAACATATGTTTATTCCCAAGACATCTGGAGATGAGTACGTACCTGCAATTCC
>WHUX01000523.1:0-21064 GCA_015179025.1 Terfezia claveryi
AGCAAGCTGCACTTACACAGGTACAACAGCTACAGCAGACATAGACAGCACATACCGAATTCATTCAGCGAAGTTCAGCTGACATCTAGAACATAGCTAATACTGCTGCCAATAAACACAGAAAATTATCGAATGATACACAAAGCACCCTCTCACAGATCCAGAACCTCATTATTTCTGGACAAGAAAACCAAACAAAGGAGTTTCAGACAATTCACTATAACCTTCGATATCTTAAAAGACAAGCTGACTTTTACTATAACCAATATCAGCAAAGGTTTGCTAGTATTGAAGGACAATTCGCTAGCATGAAAGGACAATTTACTAGTATGAGAGGACAATTTACTAGCTTTCAAGATCGACTTCAAAAGGTAGAACAATGAGTACAGGCTCCTCAGCCTATATATCCTCCAGCAAATACAGCACAAAGACTCGAACAAGTAGCAGGAGGTATACCATCACCTCCTCCACCACCAGCAGAACAACAATGACCCAGAGACCCTACTCCTCCGCTACCACCTCCAGTAGGACTTGAAATCTTTGAAGATAAGCAGATAGCAGGAAAAGCATCACCTCCAAATAAATTTAAGAAGGAATGAATATATCTTAAACGCTGGATCCTTCAAATGGATAATTACTTTTTTATCACTCTTACTCGAAATGAAGACCAGAAGCTAGCATATGTTGGGTTATCAATGGATAGAAAAGCATTGGATTGGTAGAAGGCTAATCGAGTTAAATATCATACTTAGAAGGAGGTTAAGGAAGCTATGGAACTATATTATGGGGACCACTACTAGGCAGATTGAGTATATCATGACCTAGCGGCATTAAAAAAGACTGGTTCTATCTTGGATTATCTAATGGAGGTAGATAGGCTTAACAATTATGCCAAACTATCCGAGATACAGGTCATCAATATTATAATCTCCAACCTTCCCTATAATCTCTACAAATCAATGGCTTACTATGAAAACCTTCATACCTTTCCACATCAATGGAGACAGAAACTTATCGAGATGGATATTATTAGTACTGAATTCCAAAGCTACAACCATAATGCTCCTCCAAGTCAACCAGCAGCTAAGAAGCGTACCTTTGAAGAGCGTATCCAGTTCAAAAACAAACCTACTCAACAGTCTAAGCCCTTCGAAAAACTTCCGGATGCAATCTATCAAAGTAGACTTAAGGAAGGATGCTGTATTAAGTGTGGAAGAGATGATCATAGGTCTAACAAATACTCTTATAGAAGGCACGCCACTGAACCATATTCCTATAAACCAAAGGTCGCTACTACTACTAGTCAAACCCTAGTATCTACCATTAAGAAAGCCCAAATAGACAAAGAACAGCTTCGAATTATAGAACTCGGCTCTGAGGAAGAACAGTCAGAAAACAAGTAAGGAGTACATCACTAACCATCGGACGTACTCCTAGACATTCTCCCCTCATGACAGTTTGAATTCTCATTGCTGGGGAAGAAGTGGAAGCTGTAATAGATTGTAGAGCAAGTGCTCCAGTAGTTAGGAAAAGATTGTTAATTAAGTTGGGAATTTGGAAAAGAGCACGTGAAGTTAAGGTTAGATAGAGAGATAAATCTGGAATTTCTAGAGGAAAATATGTAGTCAATACTAGGTTTAATATGTTGGATTCCTTTTCTCATTTTATAGGTAAGTTCAAGATAGATGCTGAAGTTTTGGATATTAGGAAGAAGGATATTATTTTGGGGTTATCTTAGTTAATGGAAAATAGATTTTTGGTAGATACTCAGGACAGGTGCCTGAGACAGGTCTCTACAGGTTTGATTGTTCCTTGTTCTATTAGATGGATTCCTACTGTTTCTTTTCTTAAAGTTGAAGAGCCTCTAGAAGATAGCGAGATTGTGCTTATTATTGATATGAGTAAACGATACTCTTATTACACATATTGCTTTACCAAAGAACAAGCAGCTAGACTCCCTGAACACAAGCCATGGGACCACGAAATCCCCCTCTAAGACCCAAATGCAAAGATACTATTCGGGGCTATCTATAAGACCACGTGGGAAGAAGATAAAGCACTCCAGAAGTACCTTGATGAAAACCTTCCTACTACTAAAATCTGACAATCATGCTCCTCCGCTAGTGTTCCTATCCTATTTGTTCGAAAAAAAGATAGATTCTTAAGGCTATATGTTGATTACCGAGCCCTTAACCATCTTATAGTACCAAACAAATACCCACTCCCTCTTATCTCTGAGCTACTTGATAGAACTCGTAGAGGTAAATGGTTCACATGATTGGACCTCAAAAATGTGTACAACCTCATTAGGATTGCACTAGGAGACGAATGGAAGACAGCATTCAGAATGAAGAAGGGACTATTCGAGTATACTGTGATGCTATTTAGGTTGACTACTAATGCTCCTGCTATATTTCAAGAGATAATGGATACGATCTTTAAGGATATAGAAGGATGTATCTGGTACTTAGATGATATACTCATCTATGGAGGTGAAACAGAAGAAGAATATCAGCAAATAGTCGAAAAAGTTCTTTAGCTATGCATCCAACATAGGTTAGCAGTTAACCTTATTAAGTCTAAGTTCCATATCTAGGAGACGTTATTCCTCAATCATATTGTCAATAGTTAACTTGTCCAAATGGATCCCTCCAAGCTCGAAGCCATGTCCAAATGGCCTATTTCTACCAAGAAGAAAGAGGTTCAAGCATTCCTAGGCTTCGCTAACTACTATCGTTGATTTATTGCCAACTATAGTGCAAAAGCATGCCCCTTAATTGACTTAACAAAGGATGTTCCTTTCAGTTGGGGATACAAACAACAGCAAGCCTTTGATGACCTCTGAAAACAATTCCTCACTGCTCCTATCCTTACACAGTTTGATAGACAACTCAAGACAATTATAGAAACTGATACTAGCAACCAAGCTATTGCCGGTATCCTCTCTCAATATCATGTTGTCAATGGAGGGAAGCAGCTTCACCCTGTTGAATACTATGCTAAAACCCTCTCTGCCACTCAATGCAACTAGCCTATCCATGATAAAGAGTTATTTGCAATTGTGGATTACTTCCGGAAGTGGTGAAACTAGTTGGTTGGCGTTCCAGTGAACGTCTATATAGACCACCAAGGGTTACAATATTTCAACACCAAGCAGAAGCTCAACTCCCGTCAAGCTACCTAGTACCTCCGCATGTCCGAGTTCATCTATAACATTCACTACAGACCCGGTTCAAAGATGGGTAAGCCTGATGGCCTGTCTAGACATTCAGGGGAAGAGAAATCAGGCATGGATGCTAGATTTTTCGAAGATGGACAACTAATGGTACTTGGGGAAGAGGATGAAGAGGAAGCCGAAGACGTTGAAGTAGAAGGAATAGATGTGGCTCGATAGCAGAAGAAGGATAGACTATCAGTGGTACCCCCCAAGTTTAAGTTGGAAGTGCTAAGGCAGCACCATGATAGTCAAGTAGCAGGACATTAGGGAAGACATCGTACTCAAGAGCTAGTGTCAAGGAATTTTACGTGGGATAAGTGGCAAGAAGATATAGCAAACTATATGGCAGGATGCGCTAAGTGTCAGAAAGTAAAGGCAGATAGGCATAGTAGACAAACGAAGTTAGTACTAATGCTAACTGGGGAATGACCATTTGAGGAGATAGTTATAGACTTCGTTAGTGAGCTACCAGAGTCAGAAGGTTTTAATGCCATACTCGTTATCACAGACCAGTTTACAAAAGTACAACACTATATTCTGGCAAAGACTATATGGATAGTATCCGATATTGCTGATACCTATATTAATGAGATATGGAGACTCTATGGCCTTCTCCGACATATCACCTTTGACCGTGGTCCACAATTCGCCTCTAGATTCCTCAAGGAGCTTAACCAAAAGCTCAATATAACCCTCCGCCTCTCCACTGCCTACCACCCTCAAACCGATGGACTTGCTGAATGAGCAGTCCAAACACTTAAGTAGTACCTCCGTATCTACTGTCATGATAGGCAAGCTCATTGGAAATGATGGCTACCCTTAGCTGAGTTTGCCTATAATACTGCCGCCTACTCTACTCATAAGTACTCCCCTTACCGAAGCTTGTATGGCTTCGACTCTCACACCATTCACCTTTTAGATGACTATGAATTCTCCTCTCCCACCGCAGAAGAATGGCTAGACCGAATAACAATTGTGCACAATCAAATTCACAATACCCTCAAGCAAATCAACCACAAAAGGAGTGCTATACATCTTGAAAAGGCACGCAGGTTTGCTATCAATGACTGGGTATTTGGTTGACCGCTGGAACCTACAGATACGAGCTGGGAACAACCGTTCCCTTACCAGCAAGTAGATAGGGCCCTATAAGGTCATTAAAGCTATTGGTTCATACACATATAGGCTCGAAGTTCCACAAGGCATACGATAGTACAACGTTGTTCATATTACCCTCCTAAAGCCATTCAGACAATGAAATGAGCCACAAGATATGGACAAAGATGAACCGGATATCTTTGAAGTCAAATCCATCATGGACTCCTATAAAAATAGAGGAATAGTTAAGTATAGGGTGCGTTGAGAAGGATATATGGAGTTTGAAGATACTTGGGAGACTTTTGACAAGTTGGACAATTGTCTAGAGAAGCTTAGGGAGTATCAAGAGAAGTTCCCCAATAAACCACGAGACAATAGGGATGTCTGAGGCTAGGACTCGCATCAAATTATACAATGGATGAAGACATGGTACCTTTTACCTTCCTACTTGTTGTCTTTTCCCTGTGGGTTTTTTGGTGAGAGGTTTGGTTTTTAACGGCCATGGCATGTATGTATAGGCATACCGGTCTTATGGTACCCTTAAATGGGATAGAGGTATCTAGCTATAAGGTTAGAGCCTAGCTATCACAGTTACCTAAGTTGTTACTAATACTTGTCTTTTCCAGGGTCGGAAGGACTTGTATTCAGCTGAGGACAGCTGCCTCGAAATGAGGAGTAATGTTATGGCTCAGGTAAGAGACCTACCCTTCCGTAGGATAACCAATACCCTACTACGGCTAACTGTCTTGGCTTGATCACCCATACAGATATCATAGTGCATCTAAAGAATGGCATTAAAGGGATTGGGTAATGGAAGTATGTGACCTCTAATAATATATCTCATACATGTACTCTCTTCGATATGTTTCCATTATATTCTTATGTTTGTCATTCATGTATCATTATTGATTGTACTCAAGTTCAGGTCCTGTATGTCAGCCTGACTGCAATGTGTTGAAGTTCAGGCTACCTAATCAATGTATGTCAGACTGCAATATTCCTAATTAGGAAGCGTCTTTCTATTTGGGTAACAACCTAATGTCAATGCTACTAAGCTATTATAGGAAGCATCATCCAGATCTGATTATTCATTATTAGATCTAAGCTTCTATATAACCCACCACTTTTACATAGTTAATATAATAAGACCCAAGCAGTATTCTAAGTCTCATATAGCTTTACTCTAATCGAGTCCGCTTTACACTCGAGTTGTTACTGCGTTTATACTTATACTTATCTCTAATAACCTATTGATACCTTCACTACTGACTTGTATATCCGTAGTTATAGCCTGCCTGTAATAGGTTTCTTTGTTAAGCTAAGTAGGACATACCTATTAGTACTATCTTTTGGAGATAGCTCTGGTGGTGGGAACATCAGTTTCTGGTGAGGTTGACATAAAGGCATAATGATAGTAGTGGCAGAATAGCTAACAGTCAATAATAGCAATTAATGTATTGTAGATATTGAGGAGAATAGATTTATATGTATTAAGAGATTTGAGAGGGGGGGCAAATCAAACTTATATTAGTACTATGGTCTCAATAGTCTCATACCTAATTGGGAAGGAATTGATGTGAGTGGCATATACCACTAGGTATTACAAAGATGTACAAAACAATAGCATATTTGCAGTGCACTTAGATTGCAACTTAAGTGGTCAGATGACTTCTGCAACAGGGGCTTGATACAGTAGCTCTAAATGAATTATTAATATTCGGTAGTAGCGCTATCACATACATATGCAATGTTCTAGGTCTTTCTGACTTAGGAAATTTACTAGAAGAGGTACAAGCTACTTTCTAAACAGGCTTAGATTTAGGATAGTACTACCAAATAACTCGAGTCTAGCCCCTGTATAAACGACTTGCAAAAGCCCTCCAACCTCATAAGTTGGAATCTGTATGTATTGCATACTTTCTATTGTGCCGTAGTTATTTGTATTTTGCTGTTATGCACTTTACTTCTGTTTACTATATACTACAAAATATGGTAGTGTCACAACATCCATATACAATAAAAAGTATATAGTACACTCAGATTCCAACTAATAAGGTTGGAGGGCTTTTGAAAGTCATTACACAGGTGCTAGATATTAACACAAAGGTCATAGTCTTATGCAGGTTATAGTCTTATACAGGCCATAGATGGCTATGTGGATTGCCGACTGCTTGAAGCAAACATGTCCAATAATTAACATAAAGGTTATGGCCTTATGCAGGCCATATAGAACTAGAGTGACTGGCCATGTTGATTGCTGACCAAGCAAACATGGCCTACTCTTATGTCTAACTTTGTAAAGTCCATAAATACCCCCATAGATCTATGAATCAATTATTCTTATTAACTATTCACAATACTTCCTGCGATCACAACTTCAATACCTTTCCGCCATCACCACTTACCTAACTAACAACATAAATAATGTAAGTACCTCTTAAAGCATAGTTTCTAATGGGGGTATCTAAAATTCCAACGTAGTTCATCTAAATACCATCTACAGCACAAAAAGTTAGCCAGGCAAAAGCACTATTGGGGTGGGAGAAGCATGACCCCTAGTACTCCCAATAGAGGAACGAGGTCAAGGAGTGGGCACAGACTAATGAGATAATAGGGAAAAGGCAGGCTGGTAATGCTCTCTAGCATCAATTCAAAACCTATACCCAACAGGAGACTGGGCTGCCTACATCTGGAATTGCCCTAATTCAAAATGGGGCAGCAGCCATCAAAAGAGCAGCTGAGACTGCTCTTGATAAGATTTTGTAAGACATGCTTAAAAAGGCCAGAGACATAGAGTGGGAGTATGTATTAGCCCAAGTAGCAAACCTGGCTGCTAATACTCCAGATATCCAGTTTGGGGGGCTGATGCAACTAGTCAAAATGCAGAGGACAATGGTCAGGAGGACTTCCAAAAGCCTGTAAGACTATTCCTCATCAATTCAGCTCACAGCAATAAGGTACAAGATAATTTTAGTAGGGAGTATAAATGGGATGAAGTTCCAAGCAACTATATTACTATTTTGAGATTGGCATCTCTTTTAGAGATTGTGGACAAGATCCGAGAAAGAATCCCAGCGGGGAGGAAGGTATGAACTATTTATAGGGCACTAGAGAACCCAAGCCCAAGCAACGCAATCCCTCCTGCCACATGTCTGCAAACTGACGAAGAAGTATAAGCCTTTTTAGAGCTAACCTCGTCAAAATCTTGCCGGCTTTGTAAAGCGTATATTCCCTTGCACGTAGGAGGGATTCGAAGCATGGAAGCTAAAGATCAGGATGCGGATTAAAAGGCAAAAGAGAGCTTTGCATGCAATGAAGAGGAAGGAGCAAGAAAAGTACCCAGCTAAGGAGATCTACAATTCTGACTCTAAGGGGTAGAATATCCAGCAGGGACTGGATCCCTAACTGGAGAATGGTAGGGAAATAGTGCTAGCCAGGGGTCCGACCACTGCCGGAATAATGACTAGGTGAGCTATACTGGAAGTGGATCCTGCAGCTCCTCCGGCGGATAGGAATACTCGCAGGGTGAGGCGACAGGTGGCATATGATGAAGAAGTAAAGGTAGCCAATAAGGCATGGAGGGCTTTGGGATAAGGTTGATATATGGAGGCAGGCATAGAGGTCTGTGCCAGAGTCTGTTCATTAGGATTTTTTTTTTGGGTGGTTGTTGGGATTTTTTTGGGAGGTGGTTGTCAGGATTTTTTTGGGGGTAGTTGTCAGGATTTTTTTAGGGGGTAGATTTAGTTAGCAATTTGAGTTTTTAATAAAGGCATTGAATGCTGTACATTGGAATTTTACCCTTCCAAACCTTCTATGTGAGTCTTTCCTCTATAATGGTTCGAAAATCATCCTCTCAACAAGCCCCTCTGCCAGCAGGGCAGGCAAGCCGTAAATGCAAGGCCTCTCAAGCAATAGCTCCTGGTATTGGACCATGGCCAAGAATTAAAACTGGGGTTATATACAGGAATAAAATCTTGTTCGATAAAGAGGAATGTGGATTATAATATTTTGGCTACATTGTAAGCTAATTCCAACGTAGGATAATGGAAATGAATCCTCATCCGATTCCTTGTCCAATTCAGATGAGGAAATACTCATTGACACTGCTGTGCTCGCGCTAGGTGTTGAAAAAGGTATGTGAGCATTTTCGGCGATTCCCAGTGTTTTGCAACCCTTTGTTAGTACTACAAAAAAGATTATAATATAATACATATTATACAAGAAACTACTGTTAATACCCAGGAAAATACTCCTGCTAATACAGTATGCTTAGTCCAAGGCCCAAACGAAGCCATGCTATATGGAATGAGTAAAGGAGATGGATACCTTTATATAGTACCAAATCTGTTTTGCTGCATCAGCTTACTAATTGGAAATAGCTCAAAGCTGTACAATTCCGAATAAGGTTACATCTTATATTTGAATGTCGAGCTAGCATCATGAGGGTATATGATATTGGCCAGTTACTAAAGAAAAGCATGAAGATCCAGGTTGAGTACTTGCTAGATGGGGATCGATTCATCTGCAGGCAAAGCAGTCACAGCGTAAGTTAATGGAGTTGCAGATCCCAGTACGAGTAGCCTTATAGTCCAAGATCCAACACTAATAGTCAGAAAGGAACTCAAGAGTTACTTCCGCACCGAGAAGATCATTGTGATTATATATCAGTAGTATTTCTAGAGCTTAAAAATATAGGGGAATAGGGACTCAGATTTCCTAAATAAGATAAATAGTGTCTTCATATACTTTGTGGCATTAGCCATGCGTCATAGTTTGAAGGCATGGAGGAAGGGCGAGATTGCTCTAGTGATGCAGGAGTTTAAATATGAGACTGCCTGGTGTAAGTTATGTATGACCTATAATGAGGGGTGAAAGTACTCACTACATTAGAAAATGACTAACATGAAACAGGCATATATAAGAGACTCAAGAATACATAGAAGATACATCCAAAAGTAATACAGGAGCTTATTGTGAATAATATCAAGGCTGATCTGGCATGTCGAATTGCAGCTCAAGTAAGGATTTTGGAACGAGAACCTGTTGATGCACCATAGGTTGAAGATGAAGCCAAATATAAGGCAGAATTGAGAAAGGAGCTAGAGCACTCATATGACAGATTAAATATGCCAGTACACAAACGCCGTTATGAAGAGAGCCAATTGAGAGATTCTTCTGTAGAGTTGACAGAGCCATTGGATCCGATTGTTGATAATGAACTGGAGGAGAGTGGAGATATAGATGAAGAGGGTGAAGATTTGGACAGTGGGAGCAGGAATTTGGACATTAATTTCAACGGAGTAGATACGGAGTAACTAAAGACATCAGATAGGGACTGGAAGCGAATATAGTAGGGGGAGAAAGAGTTTTCCTAGATCAGTTCCCAGTTTGTTCTATCTCCATATGGTAATTGGTTTTGTTTTTCTTGTCAGTCAGTATTAGTTCTTTTTCTCTTGTTGCTTGCTTGTTTCTCTCTGTGTTTCACTCCATATGTTTTTCTCTACATGTTTCTCTCACCGTACTTTTTGTTACTGGGTAATTTGTAGCTAGGATATGGATATAATCGGGTGAGAGGGGGAGAACGCAGCATGTTGGATTTTATTTGGTGGTAGTTTATAGGTGTGGCTATAAGATTCGGAATATGTTTTTTAGTTATGGAAAATCGAAGTCAAATAAAGAAAACCTCGTGTTTGTGCCAAGAATGAGTGATCAATTTAGAATGAAGATAAATTAAATCACAAGTATCAGAAAAGCAATTGTTAGGAAGGGGAACTTAGAAACACGATATATCACATTAAAAACTTCCGAAGGAGAATTGTAGGAAGGGAAACTTAGGAATATGATATATCGAATTGAAAACAATACAAAGACAATAGAGAGAAGTTCAAGCCAGGAAGATATGGAATGGGAGGTATAACTTTAAGGAGCGGATTGTATGTATATCGAGTTGGGACAGTGAGATATGTGAGTGACAATAGGAAAAGGAGGAGAATAGGTTGGGCAAATGTAGGAGAATGCAAAGGAAGAACGCATGCTTACAAAGTCAAGAGATAGGAGTAGGAGTATGTTATGACTCAGGTAAGAGACCTACCTGTAATGGAGAACGTTATCTCATTGCTTATATAATTGATTATATACTTTTGTATTTCCTATATTACTACTATGTTATGTAACTAAGCCTCTCGGTTGAAGGACTAGCCTTCTACCACCTCCTATTGCTTTATAAGCATCCATAGCACGCGGAATCTGCCATGGGAAGTTCCATGGCACTTGCCATATGAAGACACCCTTATTATGGCCGCGTGACCTCTGTTTAAGGCGTGTGACTCATTACTATGGCCACATGACCATCGTTTATGGCGTGTGACTCATTACTATGGCCACATGACCCCTTTTGTACAGCGCACCACCTTCTGGTGTGCCACCCTTTATTGTATTTATTTCCTTAGTCATCAGATCTCAGAGGAGTATAAATAGGCCGCTGGATTCCCTCTGGAATCCACAGAAAGAGAAGAAGCAACCAAGCAAGCCTTCAGAGCAAGCAAGCCTATATTCCGATCAGATCAAGATCATATAGCTTAGATAGCACAAATCATATAAGATAGATTACACCAGTTAATTACTGTTCCCTTTGGGAACGTCCCACATAGTAATCTCCCTACCCTTCTGAGGTCTTATCTCAGCAGAACCGAAATACACAAACGTCCGTGCCTACGGATATAGATTGTATAAACGGTACCGAATGAATACTGTCTAGTACCATTCATTACATTTTTTTTAACTTACTTACCTAATCTTTACTCTTAAATCCAAGGCCTGATCAACCTTCGGATACCTTTATTATACTCACGCAAGTGTATACAATTCAACACCCAAGTGCACATATAAAATCGATATCGTTATTCAACTAGCTAGCTAACAAAATATCCAACAAACGAGACATCAGACTCTCAACTGCAGTACATCAACAAAAGACTTAGAAGCAAGCTAAGCAGATCTCTAACGGGCAGTGGTATCCCATATTAAACAATCCCACCCTCGTTCACAACACTTTTCCCAATAAGATCGACAACTTATCTTGCACTCCTGGCAACCGCCATTACATCTGTACCTGTAAATCCAGTACACCATTGAAAAACTGGCCCCCCAGGTCCCAGGAATAATTGGTCTAAACAACCAAGCGTCACAATCCCAAGGCTCAAATCTCGCTGCCTCCACTGCAGCCATTTCCTCCAGAAAAGAATTACCTCCATCAGAACCTTCCTTAGGCCCAGACATCTCTACCAATACCTCTGTGCCCCCAACGTCTACCTCAATACACCAATCAGAAAACGTGACACTCTTGCCGGAAGAACTAGAACTAGATTCTAGACCAGTAGACGAAGTAAAACCAGGACCATAAGAAACATCAGGATCCTGACATCCAGCCTCACCAGCCTCGTGAGCCACCGAGCCAACAGAACTGTCAGTCGAACGGAGATCATAAGGATCATCAGCCACCACACCATCAGCACAGAAAGGTGCCAAAGAAGAAAAGTAACTCGACGATCGTATCGCATAACCAGCTGTATTTGGTTGCGGACAGACGAAATCAGACATAATGGCGTCTGAACTTAGTAAGAAGACTAAGAGGTCGAGACGGTTAACTATGTTACCCGAAGATATTAAGAAATTAGTAGAAGAAACTCCCAGAAAAACCAGATTTATAATTCCTAATACAGAAGGGGAAATAAATCTGCCTATCGATATTGAAATAGGAGAACCAGGTGGAGCAGGAACCAAACTATATTTTAGTATGGCTTTACCTCTCGTACCAGAAGAATTTTGGGACAGACATCTTCCAACAATTGAGGAGATTTTGAAATATACTCGCTCAATGGGACATGCCCAACAGTATCATCCTGATGATACTCGACTCTTAATGGAAGCCGTAGCAAAACACTACTTATGGCTAACACCTTACCCATTCAAAGAAGAAGACTTAGAAATGAACGCATTTTTAAGTAAAGAATTAAGGAAACCTGTTGTACCACTTTTAAGAAAACCGAATTGGGTAATAAATAACTGGGAAGAAATAATGGCATTCATGATGAGCGGCACTCATCTAGAAGAATCAGCACATACCGCGGAGGATTTTTTCAATCCTAGCAAAGAACTTCCAGGAGCGTTCCTGAGAATACTAAAAGATCAATCGAAAGGCAAAGGTCGAGCACCTGAGACACCAGAAAGGAGGACTGAGTCAGCCAAAGAACCAGACGACAAAGACCAACCACCAGAAGATATAGAATTACCAGAAGACGATGATGATCTAGATACAGGACTAGACCAACAGCAGCAGAAAACACAAGGAGGAGGATGAGACCCCGATGATAGCGGAGATGATAGCTCGGACTCTGATAAGGCATCATCAGTTGCAAGTCAAACTCTTAAAAGAAAACCCAAACGAGGAAAATCAGTTGAACACCAGCAATGGGAATCTACAACAGGAATGGTTACAACGGGTAACCATAAAGCAACGAATGCTTTAAAAGTAATAAAGATTGATATGCCAGAAAAATTAAGAGGAGAAGACAAAAAATGGCAAGACTCACAATATTTTGACTCTTGGGCCACAGCAATGCAACGTTGGTTTGTTCTCAAAAGAATAGATTTAGAAGGCGCTTCAGCTCTGGAAATTGTTGGATTCAGAATGGAAGGAAGCGCACTTACTACTTATAATCAATTCCTAAGAGAAAAAGGAAAGAATGCGACATTCTTTGGATTCATACTAGCGCTAAGGGATTTTCTGATACCCTCTACTAGTAAGGACATTTTGTGGAAACGATAGGAGACAGCCACACTATACAAGGACGGACGTCACATGGGAATCAAACAGTTTGTCAACTGGCTTACTGAAATGCAAATCAAATTGATTGACAAGGATAGCAAACAATCAATATCGCAGGAAGTAAAAAGAAGAAAGTTTCTTAATCACCTGCCGCCATATATGTCAGCTATATTAATTCCTTTAATCAAAGAAGAATGGTCATATGATCAGCTCGTGCATCAAGTGGAGTCATATGAAGCTTCCAAAAAGGATATTGCCCCACCATCCACAACAAATACATCCCGACGACAACACCCTCGGAATGAAAATCGAAGTCACGGTCCACGCAGGGACCAGAATCAATGACAAAAAACAGGATTTAATCCTAGCAGCAATCCCAACACCAAACCCAACACAGAAAATCGGAAGGACTCAGATTGGGACACCATCACAAAAAAATTGGATCAGAAGACGAAGATGCAATTAATTAAAGACAAGAAATGTCTATGGTGTTGGAACCCTGGACACTCCTACAAGGACTGTAGGAAACGAAAAAATAAGGTACCCATGTGTACAGCCGCACAAGATTTAGCTATGCCGATAGCTACCAAGGATAAAAACAACAAGGATAAAATCAAAGAACGACCCTTGTCAAGACAGGTACCAGATTTTAGCAAGGTATTCGTTAAAGCTAACGAACACCCCGCACTAGCTTTAATTGATCTCCAAACGAAGGGAGGAGACTTAATCAATTCTCAATTTGTACACCTATACAAAATACCTACTAGAAGTATGAGAAGAAATCATTAAGTACTGCAATTAAAGGCTCAAAGGGAACGATAGACAAAGCTTGTACTATCAAACTTGATTGGATAGGTTATGTAGAAGAACGAACATTCTATGTAGCTCATTTGACTGGATGGGACATGATACTAGAGAACCTGCTCTCAGCAAAGTGCGAGCAATAATTCCTGCCCATCGGAACCAGTTACTATCCAGCCGGAAAATATTCCACGATTCCAGCTAAGTGTATGGAAGGGATCTAGAACCATGGCGAATGGTATAAGATCAGCATATACACAGGTCAGCTGTGAATCAGTTACAGATTATAGTGAACCGGATAATTGGGAAAATATTAGTGACGCAGACGAAACTGATTCAGAAAGAGAACTCGTGACAGCTGTTTCTACGGTACAGAAACAATTCAACCCTGTAACGGAGTTTCCCTTATTATTTCCCAAGACAATTCCACGGGAATTACCGCCACTAAGAAAAATTAATCACTCTATCAAACCAAAAGCAGGAGCTACTTGGATACCAAAATGGCGACCCTTAGGACATCGATTTAGACAACAAATCCATGACAAATTAGTCGAAGAAGAAGCATCAGGTCGCATATATAGAGTAGAAAATGACACAAATGCTGTAGTCATGTTCACTATCCCTAAACGAGATAAACCGGAAGAAGCCCGACATGTCAATGACTGTCGAGACCACAATTTAGCCGTCGAACCGGACCACACCCCATTGCCAGATATTAATGAAGCAATTGAACTAGTAGCGGAGAATCCCATTTGGACTAAGGTCGACTTAGCCGATGGATTTTTTAATATCAGGAACGATGAAGAATCTGAGCAACACTCTACCTTTTTATGTCACATGGGATATTTCAGAAGTAGAGTTATGCAACAAGGGGATCGTAAGCACCTGCTACCATGGTTCGCGTTATGCATGAAATTTTTAAGGACATGGTCTATAAAAATTTAATCATCTATATTGATGATATTATTATATTCTCTAAAACGTATGAAGAACATATAGAATTGTTGAAGAAAGTACTTCAACGTCTACAGGACGAGAAATTTTATCTCAAAGAAAGCAAATGCCAGTTCTTTACTCCAGATTGGAAATCTTAGGACACGTTTTGACATCAGATGGATTACATGTAGACCCGAAGAAGAGGACTACTATATTAACATTTCCAACTCCTACAAGAAAAAAGGATCTTAGAGGATTCCTTGGAATCGTTAATTATCTCAGCAGATTTATTCCTGACTTGGCATCGTATGCAAGCACCCTGTCAGAACTGCAAGGAGAAACAAAGAAATGGGAATGGACAGATACTCATAACGCAGCGTTTGAAAAACTCAAGGAACTCGTGAATTCCCCACACGTTTTAAAACCCTGGAATAATGAATCTACTGAACCCAAATATTTAGTCTGTGATGCTAGTGATGTAGGACTAGGATCTTGGATAGGTCAAGGACCGTTGACGCATATCAGACCATCATGCTTCCACTCTAGAAAATTTAATCCAGCACAACTCAATTATCCTACCTTTCAAAAGGAATTATTAGCGATTATTGACTCATTAAAATTTTTTGAAGCACAATTGAGAGGTCACAAGTTCACTATCCTTACCGACCACAAACCGTTAGTAACCTTCCATACTCAAACGCCTGCAAGTCAAAAATTGAGGCGATGGCAAGATTACCTAATGGAATTTGATACAGACATACAGCATACCGCAGGAAAGGAAAATTTGATAGCAGACGCCTATCAAGAAAGCATAAATACTTGGACACTCCCACCACCGAGGACGATTATATTTCCAACAGCATCGATCCTCCTAACCATACCTACAACCGCAACATCTCTACCAACGCTTTAAGAACTTTCCACTCACCAGAAACCTCTACTCAGAACAATATGGTTTCTCGCGGAGCTATCAATTTCAAGCATGTCGACTGCGACTTCAACAAATGTCGTGGAAGAGCCGAAGAACTTGGACACCATATCTTCTGTCCATACTTCGAGGGCATCCAGGATGAAGAAAGTGAATATGACATGATGAAGGAAGAAGAGTCCTCAGATGATGAGACTCTATCTACTATACCAGAAGAAGTTTTCAGCGGGTATGATCGTGTACCCAATATAAACAAGAACAAACCCTTAACAGTTCTTGGACTAAGATATAGGCCTCCATCTTCTGAAAACGCACAACAAAATACCCTCGCTCCTGAAGAAGCGAAAGAAATTGCTATCGACCTGGCTCATAGCAATTGGCAACAACACAAAAGGATGCACTGGTCCTTTTGCCGCGATTTTTACTGTCCAGTTCATGGCAGCTCCCACGCCATGAACAACCGCATGTTCACCGTCGAAACATGTGCAATCTGCAACCACCACGGACATGGCAGTTTGAACTGTGACCTGACAGCCTCAGTTCTTAAGAAGGAGAAGGAATTCCTTACGACTCGTATTGCGCATATCTACCGCAAATGAGCCTCAAAAGGAACTAGCACCAGTACAACAAACGCCAGCTTATCCACCTCCACCAGCTCTCAGCCGTGAAGAAGCTATCCAGGAAATCGGAGAATGGGCAAAAAGATGGATTGCCAACAAGCCGACACAACCCACTCTCCAACCCAGCATTCAGTTCAGTAACCCTACCGAACAGATGACCAACCGACAAATGGAACAGGAGATCATGAATACTCCTGTTGCCCCACAACAACCATGGAATGCACCTCAACAACCAGCTGCAACCGCTAGCAGCAGTAACGCAATTCCAATCAACACCGCCGCCGTCACCACTCGTTCTAAAAAGCGAGTAGCCATTGACGAAGATCTACCCTCTTTCATTCAAGACACCAAGACCTCCAGACAGCGTTGTGATTTCTGTAAGTTCTCAGGACATAATGCTTCTACATGTAAGGAGAAGAAACCCACCATCAATGACTTCAACACAAGGATCGAACCGACCCTCAACAAGCTCATTGAAGAGAAACACATCAGCGACGGATTGAAGACGACAAGGACTACTTCATCACACACTGGCTTGACCAAGGAACAGGTATGAAAGCCGCATATCAATCATGCATGAGAGTATGTCCTATCTGGAAGAACTATTATGATACCTTTGTGAATCGTAAGGATCATAGAAGAAAAGACGGATTTTTGTATGTCAAGAACCGACAAGGACAATGGAGACTAGTCTTGCCCTCTACCTTTAACATCGAAGGTAAGAACTATCTCGAATTGGTTATTAAAGATGCACATGAAGCAACCGCTCATGGTGGCATTGAAAAAACGATGAAATATCTTACTGACCGATATGATTGCCAGTCCTTTGCAGAACCAACTAAGGACTATATCAGAAGTTGTGATACTTGTCAACGGACAAAGTATTCCAACAAGGTGCCACTTGGACTCGTAACCCCATTACATGTACCAAGCAGGCCATGGACTGACATATCGATGGATTTTCTTAAAGTAGCACCTGTGTTTACTAAGTGTTCAATTTTGTACCCGAATATTCCTGTTGAAGAAGATCATGTAGTTTGTATTTCACGACTTTGGACGATTGTCGATAGACAATCAGGATTCAAGTTTCTTATTCCTGTCTCAGATAATTTCACAGCAGAACAATGTACTGCTACCTTTGATACTCATGTAGTCCCGACTATGGGATACCCTTTCTGTATTGTTTTTGACCGCGACACTCTTTTTATGTCAACGCACTTTCAAGATTGGGCTAGGAATAAAGGAATCAAGTTGGAACCGTCCACCGCATATCATCCACGTGCAGACGGACAATCGGAAATTGTGAACAAAGAAATTCTACAAGTAGCAAGAGCCTGTAAAATCGAAGGATTTGATTGGCTACAGAAACTACCAGAGATACAGTTGAAACTTAACTCTAGGTATAACGCCGCTAGACAGAATAGTCCCTTTTCCACACTATTTGGATTTAATGCACATCTTGGCGTATCGATACTTCCATACCCCATTAATGCATATGTACCAGCAAACGAACGTCATGAGGTAACATCTAAAAACCTATATGACGCCAAGAAGACTCAAGCATCTCAAGCGAACAAACGACTACCCAATACAGCCAAATTTTCAGTCGGACAACAAGTTATGCTTTCCTCAGAAAATATCAACCTATCGAATGTCTCACCAAGCTCAAACCAAAATGGCTAGGCCCATTTCCCATTATTTCTAGTAATCGGAAACGTAATAACTATAGCCTAGACCTATCCAGTCAACCTGACCTCCACCTCATATATAATACTTTTCATATCAGCAAACTCAAACCTTACTACAAAAACGATCCCACCCAGTTCCCTCACAGACAATCTCAGGAACCAGGACCAATTCAAGAAGATCGTTATGAAGTTGAAAAGGTATTAGAATTCAGAACAGCTCCTCGAACTGGAGAAAGACAATATAAGGTCAGATGGCTAGGATACCTTCCTAAATATGATTCCTAGGTAAACGCCAAGGATATCACCACCGAAATTCTTCAAGACTTCTGGACGACCGGAAGTATGAAGACACATTCAAGAGACGTCGTAGGACTAAAGGAAAACAAGGACCACGAACCAGAGATAGACCCGAGCTCTCATCCAACAAGAACGAGATAGAATCATGAGTCAAGGAAACACTAAGGATATTCATGTTAATGCTAATGTATTAACAATGCATCAAATCTTAGGACGTATGGAAACCAATATGGCAGAGCGAAGGAAGCAAGGATAGGAAATCCTTCTATGTGGGGAAGTGTAATGGAGAACGTTATCTCATTGCTTATATAATTGATTATATACTTTTGTATTTCCTATATTACTACTATGTTATGTAACTAAGCCTCTCGGTTGAAGGACTAGCCTTCTACTACCTCCTATTGCTTTATAAGCGTCCATAGCACGCGGAATCTGCCATGGGAAGTTCCATAGCACTTGCCATATGAAGACACCCTCATTATGGCCGCGTGACCTCTGTTTAAGGCGTGTGACTCATTACTATGGCCACATGACCATCGTTTATGGCGTGTGACTCATTACTATGGCCATATGACCCCTTTTGTACAGCGCACCACCTTCTGGTGTGCCACCCTTTATTGTATTTATTTCCTTAGTCATCAGATCTCAGAGGAGTATAAATAGGCCGCTGGATTCCCTCTGGAATCCACAGAAAGAGAAGAAGCAACCAAGCAAGCCTTCAGAGCAAGCAAGCCTATATTCTGATCAGATCAAGATCATATAGCTTAGATAGCACAAATCATATAAGATAGATTACACCAGTTAATTACTGTTCCCTTTGGGAACGTCCCACATAGTAATCTCCCTACCCTTCTGAGGTCTTACCTCAGCAGAACCGAAATACACAAACGTCCGTGCCTACGGATATAGATTATATAAACGGTACCGAATGAATACTGTCTAGTACCATTCATTACACTACCCTCCCCTGGAATAACTAATACCCTACTATAGCTAACTGTCTTGGCTTGATCACCCATATAGATATTATAGTGCATCTAAGGAATGGCATTAAAGGGATTAAGTAACGGAAGTATATGACCTCTGATAATATATCCCATGCATGTACTCTCTTCGATATGTTTCTATTATATTCTTATATTTGTCATTCATGTATCGTTATTGGTTGTATTCAAGTTCAGGTCCTATATGTCAGCCTGACTGCAATACGTTGAAGTTCAGGCTGCTTAATCAATGTATGTCAGACTGCAATGTTCCTAATTAGGAAACATCTTCCTATTTGGGTAACAACCTGATGTCAATACTACTAAGCTGTTATAGGAAGCATCATCCAGATCTGATTATTCGTTATCAGATCTAAGCTTCTATATAACCCACCGCTTTTATATAGTTAATACAATAAGACCCAAGTAGTGTTCTAAGTCTCATATAGCTTTACTCTTATCGAGTCTGCTTTACACCCGAGTTGTTACTACGTTTATACTTGCACTTAACACTACATAACTCCTTATTACCTTTCCGCCGACTTGTATATTCGTAGTTTATAGCCCGCCTGTAATATTACACCACTTGTCTATATACCTCTATAGACACCAACACCCTACAATCTCCTACAACTATGTCAATATTGAGAGGATTACTTGATGAACATCAGGAAAAAAAATAGTTTGTCTCCCATGCATCAGACGCCACTGATGCCACTGGAGACATTCTGCCAGTTGGGGACGCCGCCCTCCGGATGTCGCATCTGGGACGCACCACTGTCTCTGGGAGACACCGGAGGCATTCTGCTATTTGGGGATGACCTCCTCTAGATGTCCCGTCTGGGAGACACCACTGTCTCTCAGTGTCTCTGAGTGTCCCTGAGAGACACCACCGTCTCTGAGTGTCTCCGAGAGACACCACTGTCTCCGGGAGACAGACTGGAGACATTCTGCTACTTGGGCATGACCTCTCTAGATGTCCCGTCCGGGAGACACCACTGTCTCTGAGTGTCTCTGAGTGTCCCCGAGAGACACCACCGTCTCTGAGTGTCTCCGAGAGACACCACTATCTCCAGGAGGCAGACCGGAGACATTCTGCCACTTGGGGACGACCTCCTCTGGATGTCGTGTCCGAGAGACACCACTGTCTCTGAGTGTCTCCAAGAGACACTACTGTCTCCGGGGGACAGACCGGAGACATTCTGCTACTTGGGCATGATCTCTCTAGATGTCCCGTCTGGGAGACACCACTGTCTCTGAGTGTCTCTGAGTGTCCCCGAGAGACACCACCATCTCTGAGTGTCTCCGAGAGACACCACTGTCTCTAGGAGGTAGACGGAGACATTCTGCCACTTGGGGACGACCTCCTCCGGATATCACGTCCGGGAGACACCACTGTCTCTGAGTGTCTCTGAGAGACACCACTGTCTCCGGGAGACAGACCGGAGACATTCTGCTACTTGGGCATGACCCTCTAGATGTCCCGTCCGGGAGACACCACTGTCTCTGAGTGTCTCTGAGTGTCCCGAGAGACACCACCGTCTTTGAGTGTCTCCGAGAGACACACTGTCTCCAGGAGGCAGACCGGAGACATTCTGCCACTGGGGACGACCTCCTCGCGATGTCGCGTCCGGGAGACACCACTGTCTCTGAGTGTCTTCGAGAGACA